>JAABNY020000136.1:20956304-20970952 GCA_015164015.2 Brevimyrus niger
GGGTAGGAACGTAGATCGACTGGTAAATCGAGAGCTTTGCCTTTTGGCTCAGCTCCTTCTTCACCATGACAGACCGATGCAGCTCCCACATCACTGCTTACGCCGCACCGATCCGCCTGTTGATCTCTCGCTCCATCGTCCCCCCATTGTGAACAAGACCCCGAGATACTTAAACTCCTCCAATTGGGGAAGGACCTTATCCCTGACCCAAAGAGAGCATTCTACCCTGGCTGAGGACCATGGTCTCGGATTTGGATGTGCTGATTCTCTTCCCAGCCGCTTCACACTCGGCTGCGAACTGTCCCAGTCAGAGCTGAAGGCCACGGTCCAATGAAGCCAACAGGATCACATAATCTGCAAAAAGCAGAGACGTAATCCTGAGGTCACCAAACTGGACACCCTCAACGCCCTGACTGCGCCTAGAAATTCTGTCCACGCTTCTTCCCCCACCAGCAGAGCCAACCCACCACCAGGTAGTGATCAGTTGACAGTTCCGCCCCCTCTTCACCCGAGAGTCCAGGACATGCGGTCGCAAGTCAGATGACACGACTACAAAGTCGATCATCGAACTGCGGCCTAGGGTGTCCTGGTGCCAAGTGCACATATGAACACCCTTATGCCTGAACATGGTGTTAATGATGGACAAACCGTGACGAGCACAGAAGTCCAACAACAGAACACCATGCGGGTTCAGATTGGGGGAGCCATTTCTCCCAATCACGCCACTCCAGGTCTCACTGTCATTGCTCACGTGAGCATTGAAGTCCCCCAGCAGAACAAGAGAGTCCCCAGAAGGAGTGCTCCCCAACACCCCCTTCAAGGACTCTAAAAAGGGTGGGTACCCTGAACTGCAGCTCGGCGCATAAGCGCAAACAACAGTCAGAACCCGTCCCCCCACCCGAAGGCGAAGGGATTTGTGGATATGTTTTATAAATTGTATATTCTGGATATATACCTAAAATGAAAAATAACACTGGAGCTGGTTAAATTTCTATTTACTAAGATTTACAAACAGAAACCTAGATTTAAGTCATTTGTCATAAAAGGTTTGCCATGCATTACCAAGTACTTCCTGTGCAATCAGCCGTATCCCGACCACAAATGATACACACGGTGCAGCAGCTGTTCAGACGAAGCACACATCCACAGCCTATGGTATATGAGAATGACCTTGCATGGACGGCAACAAAGGAAACTCAGCTGGAGGTGATCTATGATTTTTGTTTAGATCTCATAAAGCCGTCCATCCATCTGTACACACACACACACATACACACACACACACAGACACACACATAGACAGAGTTGTGTAATCATGTCTTTTTAGGAAATGCTCATTCATTTCTATGGGAAAAATGTTACTGCCAACTATGACAACCTTAACCCCTACCCGGCCCTAACCGTAACCATAAGTAACCAAACAAAACAGAAGAGCTTTTGCATTTTTAGTTTTTTCATTGCAGTCACAGATTTTTATAAAATAGAGTTTTCCCATATGGGGACCAGGAAACTTTTTCCCATAAGGTAAAAAAACGGGCATTCATTTTGTTGTGGACATACACACACACACACACACACACTATAGGCCAGAAGTATGGACCCACCCTCGGATTTAAAAAATAGTAAATGATACACTGCTTTATCAAATTATTATGACAAGCAAATATTAGAAATACTTAAAACAAATGTAACTGATTGGTTATCAGTATTCTATAGCTTGTAGTGACACATTCAGCCATGTGTGGCTGAGATAAAGACATTGGGTTTGGCTTTTGATGAAAGTCATACTTAGGTACTCGCATTCATTAAATTGCACTTACAATGCACCGTAAATTGTTACATTACACATCAAAACCAGTCAGTTACAATTGATCTACGTGTTTCTAATATTTTCATATAGGTATCATTTATTTTTTTCAAAAATCAGAGGGTAGGCCAAAACTTCTGGCCTTTAGTGTGTGTGTACATATGTATATATCACACTATACACACATACACACTGATGAAGCATAACAAAAACCACAGACAGGTGAAGTGAATCATATTGATTATCTCGGTAAAATGGCATTTATCAAGGATGTAATTATATAATAGAAGCAAGTGAACTGTCAGAACCTGAACTTGTTGATGATGATGGAAGCAAGAAAATTCTAGTATATATCACAACAGCTGGGAGCTGAGTGGGAGGGGCAATGTTGAGTAGGAGGGGTTCATCAAAACGGGTGGGAGGGGATTATAATGATGATTAGCGTATCAGATGATAACAGTTACAAACCCCTCCCACATTGTGCCTCTTACTCCACATTGCCCCTCCTATTCGACATTGCTCCTCTCTCTCGACATTCGGCTCCTGGCCGCGACAATATGCCTCTCAGAAAATTGGCAAGCGTAAGTATTTGAGTGACTTTGACAAGGGCGAAATTGTGATGCCTAGATGACTAGGTCAGAGCATCCCCAAAATGACAGGTCTGTATTCTCAGTATGCAGTGGTCAGTACCTAGCAAAAGTGGTCCAACAAAGGCCAGCTGCTGAACTGGCAACAGAGTCATGGGTGCTCAAGGCTCACTGATGGATGTGCGGAGTGAAGGCTAGCCTGTCTTGTCCGATCCCACAGGCAAGCTACTGTAGCACAAATTGTTGAAAAAGGTAGTGCTGGCTATGATAGAAAGGTGTCAGAATTAAAGTGCATTGCAACTTGCGGCATATGGGGCTGCATAGCCACAGACCGGTCGGAGCGCCCATGCTGACCCTAGTCCATCTCCAAAAGCACCTACAATGGGCAAGTGAGTGTCAGACTATGCAAACAGAAAATGATTTAATTGCATGTTATATGAGCATACATTTCTTTTGCATTGGCTATTTATGGTTATTTGTGACTGGCAACTGGGTGCGATCTCAGGCTTGTGTAAGTATTCACATTTACATAATAGGTCTGACAATGTGTATGCGCCAAATTAAGTAAACCACAATGAAATAAATCATGATGGAATTTAAGCAACGTTTGATAAATGAAGCCGCAGATGAGTACACCCTTCTTTGGCTAAAATCTAAGGCAAAAATGTTTTAATGGTTAATCTGCCAATTAGTAGATGAATGACTTGACATCTGAGTCTCATAAAACACCAATCAGAAAGTGTGTCATCTCCACAGTGGATAATATACATTAAGTCTGATGAGACTGAGAGTTCAGAGACTGAATACAACAGCAGAAGATACAAACAACCAGAATCACGTTACAACAAGCAGATGAGAAATATCAACTAAGTCTCCTGCTGTCAAAATTTTGACCAGTTACTTCATATTCATATATGTATTGATTACAACATACTGCTGGTTCCACAAAGAAAGGGGGGCCTTATAGATTTTTTAATGTCAATATTTTGACCTACTATTTCAAAATAGTTTCAATATGGCTGTATAGACTTTTTATACCCCTACAAAAAAAACAAAAGAATCCACTTAAGTATGAATCATTTGAATCGGCTGAAAATAGGATAAAAATTATGATATCTGGCTTGTGCCTGACGGTTCTGTTCTCACAGGAAAAAATGTATACAGAGTAGAGCTGTGCTGGGAACAACTTTGTTACCCAATACATGCTTTCTTGTCACAGGAAATGCTTCATTTCGCAAGGTCCTCTGCCAGCAGAACAGCATCACCAGTAACATGAGCGACGGCATGGTAGCTGTTATCTGTGCTGTGCAGATATTGACATCTGCCGCAGGAGCACCTGTGGTTCCTGTCCTCATGCGCTTTGTTCAACATACACCCCAAAAAACAGAGCCCAGACAAGCTGTGACTGACAGGGTGGCTCAGTAGGTAGCACTGTTACATCCCACCTCCAGATTTGGGGATTTGAACCCCTGCCCTGCAAGTGTGGTGTTTGCCAGCTGGCCTGGTTTCTTCCTGTATTGCAAAGACACACACTGCGGTTGATTGAGTGTCTCTTGTAAAAGTGACATGTTGCCAGCGGGGTTACTGGCTTATTGGGGTAACTTGTCGGATTTACGGTACCACAGTTTAAATGGACTTAATATTCGTTCACTTACATTTCCCAGAGACTACCTTAAATCCGACACGTTACCCCGATAAGCCAGTAACCCCTGTTTGTAGTACAGGCCCCAGATGTTCTTGTATTAGATAACACAGTCATCAACACTGAGGCTATCCTGTGTGGCAGCACAACTATTTAAAGTTTAATACTTCATTAGCAAAAGGATATGTTAATATATATTGTTTTGGATTTCAGACTTCAGAAAAAGTTTTTTCAATACACTGTGTAAGGATTAATGGGATATGTATCGTCCGGGTCACATTATTGTATTATTTGCTAGGAACTCTTAATCCTAAATACTGTGTGAAACTGAGCCGTTTTCTCCCACGAAACATGTAAAGACATTGATGTCCGACATGTGCTATTCCCTATAATCCAACAATAATTAAAGTTAAATTATATAGCCTAGTAAAATATTTACATGAATTAAAAATCTTTCCTAATTTCTGATTATATTTTATTGTACAGCTGAGCCAGGCCAAAATTTTTAAAAGCCCGGCTGAAATGAAATTAGCATAATAAGCTGGACTCCAGCAAACGTGCATTTAATCATGTCATACAATTACCACTCATGTACAGCTACCTCATATACAGATGTCAGTGTCTGTGTCATTTAATTACAATAGAGCTATTTTTGCTGTTTCTAAGAAGACGACAAAATGTGACATTAGGAGCAACTTTAGGAGTTTAGGTGAAGCACTTGCTCTGTAAATTAATGTAATAATAAAGTGGTTAAAAAATACCTTCCTTAAAATTTCCCTTAACCTATAGCACAAATGCAAAGAAAAAATACAGCTTGTACTAGGGTCATTTCTTGTTCTTGAAAGATCAACACCCATGTAATGTCCAAGGAAACTGATGCATTTAGCTGTTAAATATTTAATATAGCTAGTACAATTTATCATCAATTATCATTTATTAAAAATAAATACATTTCTCACATTTAGGACCACAAAGACAGAAATTCTGTGCTACATCATTATATTACAATATCCCAGATCATATTGAATTTCACAAGATCTATATGATCACCCCATGCTAAGTTGTTCCCTGCCTTGTGCTCGTAGCCTCCAGGATAGAGGCTTCAAACCCCCGCGAGCCTGAGCAGTATAAGCGGGTGCAAAAAAAGGATAGATGGGTCACTGGATTAGGACACATAGATATATGATATATATGGTACTACAAATATCTCCTTCAAGTTTCTGTCTCTTTCTCCCTCACACACACACACACACACATAAATTCCACATTCAACTATGAAGCCTGGCTCAACAGACTGCAGCAGCTCATCGTAATCATCACTGCCTCTACTGACTGCTGTAGCAGCCATAGTATGACATGAATTAAAAATCAAAATTTAAGTATAAATTTGTTTTGAGAGGCTTTGCACACAAGCATTTCACTCACATGTATAGTCTTTTGTCACACACTTTTTTTTCTTATCCCTATATAGCATATATGTTTTTTTTTGGTTCCCCAAGTGTGTTTTGGTAATGCTTTTATGATTATGTATGGCCAATTATGGTCATGTATGGTCAATACAGCAAGCCTACTTGAACTGAATTAAGTGCCCGTGTTCAATGATTTACCTTAAGTTTTCTTCTTAAAATAGTCAAGAAGGCTAGATAGGATTTTAAAGTCAGTGTTTTTCCATATTGGTACACACAATTTTCAACTTGTGTGCACTGTGTAGCGCTTGATTACTCCCCCGTCGTTCGGGCATTGCAAGTCAAGTTCTGCTCTGTTACTCCAGCTGTGTGTTGATTTGATGTAAGGCAGGTTGTCCAGTCCTTGAGAGCTGGCGTCTTGTGTAGCTTAGTTCTTTCCCTTTTCCACCAGAAATGATTAATCCCAAGAGCTGTGCGGTATTTAGCACAAGGAGTTTAAGCCAGTGTGTTAAATGAGGGGAAACCCAAAAATGTGCGTGGTTCCGGCCCGGACTGGACACCCCTGCTGTAACAGCTCATTCCTACTATGCGCGTTGCGTTGAGCGTTAGAACATCATATATCGCATAGAAAGCAATGACGCTATATTGATGCCAATGAAAAATGGATACAAACGCATTCCAAATTGTTTGTAGGCGTTTTTATCCTTTTAAAATAAAACGTACAAAATCAACGTAACATTAAAAACGTATAAAGACGCACAAGAACGTGGACAAAAGTGAGATGAAAACGCAGGAAAACGCTTGTGGGAAAAAAATGCAGTACATGATGGCCCCTCCCATTATTATAATCCTATACTTAGATCGTGTAAACTGCGGTGCCAGACAACTCTTAATCAATTGGATAATGGCAGAAAGTCATTTCTGAGGAAGGGCAACAAAGTAAGTTACAATTATAAATGATATTCCTCTTGGGACGTTTAATATATCGAATTGGATCAAAATATATTGAATATATAAAGATATATTTATATACATAAATTAATATAAGAGAATCCACGTTGTACTGATTATAAATTCTTTAAGATGACCACAGTCGGTCATTTGAGTAAAATAATTACATTTCTACTTCCATCTTAAAGATACCATTGCTGAAATGGGATTTTAAGAAATGCAGCTTTGGAAAATAACATACCCATCAGAAATCAAGCTTATTTAACATAATTAACATATACCACGCGATAATAACATTGCCACATTGAATGACGCACTGTAGAAATAAAAAGCTGTTTCAATTAATCCAAAAAGTTAAATAAGCAACACACATGCATTTTCACGCAAAATTGTTAAAAACTGGATATGAGTAAATGTCCGTGTGCAATGCACAAGGTCACGAGAAATACCTCCTTATTTGTATTAAGGTTTTTGCTAAGATTAAAAAAAAATCTGTTTATCTGTAAAGTGAAAAGAAAAATACATCCCTCGCGTCACTGAGTCACTTCATAAAAAATCTTTTTTTGAAAGAGAGCATTTATTTCGGATTTCGGTGTCCCACTTTCTGAATGTACCAAAATATATTTATCATATGGGTAACTCAGATGGACAAAATAGTATGGTAAAGAAAGCAAGACCTAAACAAAGTGTTACTCTAATGTGTTTTTTTTTTAGATTTGATATAAAGTTATGGAGGGCTAAGAAATAAGACTGCCCTAATTGGCTCCCCATACGTCTCACTAAATTGTGTGCTAACAAGCAGAAAATCAGTTATATTCCAAATACTGTAGAGTTTCTTAAACACACACTAACGTTTGGTAAAGTTATTTTCGATTTATAAATAAAACTTTAGACATTTCTTTGCGTTCTTCAGTAGCAGGGAAGACGTTTACATCGTTGTTTATGTTCAATTCTTAGCATTTCAACATTAATATTCCTAATATTGTTCATGTAACACCCGTTTACAAATCTGTAAGGTTAGTAATCGGGAGGATAATAGCCTCTGTTGATTTTTTTGGCTTTGTCTACGAAGTATGCATTATAATACAATTTTACTACTTACTGAAAAGATTAATCATATTACGGACCAGTTCATCTGTAGAAAAACAATCTGTTTTCAAAGGGAATTACTTTGCTCTTAATAAGGCGTACCATACATTATTTAAAATTAGTCATTTTTCCCAGTGTTCTGTACAAAGCTTATTGTAATGATCCCCATATTGTTTAGTCGCTGTCAAATTTCAGTTTTAGTGAATTTTAGAAGCACCTCTTTGAATACGTGAATACATCTTTTAACAACATCGAAATGGTTCAGGTAATCTGAATTTCTGGTCTTTGCAAATCCAACCACCCAAGAAGTATATTCTGTTTTGACCCAGAATTATTAAGAAATATCTTGATTACAAGTGATCATTTACTGTAAGTTTGATTCCCTTCTTTGAAGGTGAATGGCATCTTTGCTCAAACGGAAGTGTTTTAAAAATAGAAAAATAAGATTGTTCTGGAGATAGCTAGTATGTTTGGGCAGAAAAGTGTGTTTGAGTAGCTGCTGAGAAAAAAAGCTGCATGTTTTTTAAGTTGCATTGTGACACTCTACTGATTGCAATCACTATGGCAGTGTGCAGTATAAGACATCCGAACAGATTAGAACTTTTTATAGCAATGAGTCCAAAGCTATGGCTTAATGTGACTGAACATGGGGTGACATCATTCTGTAAGAACACCAATCACTGAATGTCACATTAAATCCTGCAGCTGTTCAGGTCCAAAGCTATGGCCTAACGAGACTGATCATGGGGTGACATCATTCTGTAAGAACACCAATCACTGAATGTCACATTAAGTCCTGCAGTCATTCAGGCTTTTCACACCTTGACCACATCATTATGCTGCAATGTCTTAGACCACCCCCTCCAACAACAAGCTTTGCCATTCCCTCCCCACTCCCAAATTTGCCATCCTGGTAACGCCACTGGTGCCCCTGTCACATCTGTTCAGGTGTCCACCCTGATAAATCACTTACACCAGTTTACAGCATGTTACGATACATTTTAAGGTCTGTGATTACATAAACAGTGTAAAGCAAGGATAGTTTAATTAGTGATTTATTATATCTGATTTAGTACAACAAAGACTTGTAATTTAAATATGCTAAAACATGCAGACTTGTTTTTAGTATACTACCATTTAACCTATAATTTAAGACTACGGGTCAGTATAAAACATTATTTATTTAAATCCCACAATTCCAATAACTGACTCCAGGATTTGTATGTATAGCTCCTTTCCTCCTTCCCAATATGCAAATACTGAAACTGGTTGAATTAACTTGAACAGCTGACCAAGAACTGAAAATAATCGCAGATTCTGAGATCAGGACATGACTAATATGTATCTACAGAGACACACCAGCATAAGCATCAGTAGAAATATGCCTGTTCTACAAAAACTATACTTTCAAGTTCTTAAAGTCATGTATTTGTCTGCACCATTCTGCCTCTAGGACGTACCACCCAGGAAGGGTTCAACCACAGTGTTACCCACTAAGCTACCATGTCGGCCAAAAAGGTAAAATCATTGAAATACATAAAAACATATAGTAAATATCACATTATTATTTGATTCACAAATTATATAGTCATAGTCAACACTGACGTGAACTGTATTCACCACTAGAAAACTTAGCATACGTATAAATGATTATAAGAAATCATACTTCAGCTTAGGGGAAACTCTTTCAGGTAGGTGGGCTTTACTCAATTGCTTCTGAGTCAGTGTGGTTCACTTCTTAGTGAGATCTTCAGAGCAGTTTTCGGACAAATATGCCGTCATTGCAGTTTTAAGGTGACAGGATATTTACTCATTTACTTATACAGATGTTTCAATAGACCATTTCCAGTTGAAATGACCTAGTATCTTACTGGTTACAATGATGCTTTGGCAGAATCAGACCAATCAGATCATAAACAATATCACCAGCAAGGGTCTATTCTGGAAGCCCCAAGGCAAGAAGAACGCTTGGCTTCACCTGGAGCCAGCTGGAGAGGAAAGCTTAGGACAGACGCATCTGGAGAGCCCATGCTGGTGGGCAGTGTCCCAGAAGCACCAGCAGGTTTAGCAGCAGTAGTATAATATATGTATTGGAGCAGATCTGCAAATCAGTGGGCTTGTAGTTTAGTTCCACCTAAGGAGATGAATGACAACAAGTGTGTGTGAGAAAATAGTCAGAAAGCATGTTGTCTGAACTGAGGATTATAGTCATTTAGTCTGGTGAGAGTAAGAGTTCAAAGACTGAACACAACAGCATAAGTTCCAGACAACCGGAGTTATGTTACACCAGGCAGAAACATCAACTAAGTCTACTGCTGTCAAAATTTTGACCTGTTACCCCAAAAGCAGCTTTTTTCACCATGTCAGCACAGAAACCATGCATGGCAGCCTAGCTGGGGAGCAGTGGAAAGAAATTTAAAAACAAGGGGGAGGAGGACCGTTTACAGATGGAGAGATATACCATCTTGGGGGTCGTCAGAAAGGTGATTAAAACTCTACATATGACTCATCTTTTGACATTTCACAAAAGCTGGTTAACATATCATTGCCTCTTTAGTCAGAATCATCAGTCTTAGTCCATCACATCTCTCCATCTCAATTCATTTGATCTCATTTTGTCTCTGCTTCTCGTAAGTGTTTTAGGTCTGTCTAGCTGCTTCAGTAAAACATGGCATGATGCCTTGATGAATCTCGCGTGTAAGGATGAGGCTGTTGTAGTCAGTTGAGATATGCCTTCAGGATTTGCTGTTAAAGAGAGACAGGGAAAGAGCTGATATTGTTTCTGGTGAAAGGACTATCTTCCTCCAATGTCTTCTTTCTCTAAGTGCTCTTTCTTTCTCTGGCAGTGACAGATGAAGATGCGGGTCTTCGAGATCTTTTTCCTGTTCCTGTTTACCTGCTTTACTGTCTTCTTTCCTAACAATTCACTACAATGCGACAACCAAACACAGTACAAGAAAGCAAATACATGCTGTAACTTCTGTAAGCCAGGTAAGGATGAGTTAACTTTGTTATCAATGTTAGATAATGTTTTGAGCAATGTTTTGTGTTGTGTATGTATACAACATACTATATGTTTTTGTTTATTTCAACAAGTGGCAGACATTCATAGCTGTTAAGTTCCATGATAGTTATTCATATTTATGCAACAAAACAAATGTTTAATGCTTGTGTACTGATTAATTCTGTGCGGTATTCATTGTTGACTGATGGTGTTCTTTAATATTAAGCTATTATTAAAGCATATTTAAACTTTACCTCAGACAATTAACAATCACAATTGGGCGTGTGCATACTTGTATGCAACAATGATTTGTGAAAATGTAACCTTGCATAAGACTTTGCCGGTTATAATTATGTTGACGACCTCAAATTTCAGGATACAGGGTAGAGAACCACTGTGAGAGAGGATCCCCAGAGTCAAAATGCAAAGAGTGCAGTGCTGGATTTTATATGGACACATACAACAAGGAAAGAGAATGTCACGCATGCTCTGACTGCACTATGAAATGTAAGTACTATATCAAAGTATACATGAGTCAAAAAAAAAAAAGTTTCGAATTTGAGTCTCTCTTCTTGTCAGCAGACCACTGTTACCAGTTTGCCTTAGTGACTAAATTATTCTGCCTACCTGAGAAAGAAACTTTAGAGGTTTTACAAGACATAAGCAGAATGTTAAAAGTCTCAGTAAAAAAAATAACACCATGCATGAGACAGTTGGAGAAGGGACTTTCCCCCTGTTTCTGAAGGGTGGGCTCCAGTCAGACAGAAAGGGATTAAGTAAAATTGTGATTGAGTACATCCGATAACTAGAAACAGGAAAGCCATTATTACTCTCTGAGAGCTTTTAAAAAGCGTAAATCATCAGTCGTCAATGCTGAATGATTCACTGCAATAGCTTATTCTTATGAATAGGACTAGCATAGCCTGCAAATTTAACGTTAACGTTAAAATATATCTTTGTAGAAAACACACACACGCATGCACGCAAAAAAAGGAAAAAGACGAAACCGTGTTTATTAATATCTGCTAAGTAAGCAGGTCGCTGTGAAAGTCACATTTCGATATTGACGCCTGAGACTCTTAAGATGGTGGTTTGAAATGAGTCATACTGTACATAGTGGATGTAATATGTCTACTTTTTTAGCCTCTTCTCAAGTCACGCTTTTGTGCCTCATTTCATTCTCTCTTACGCACATTTGTACTGCATACTACATTTACGCTGCATTTTACACCATGCCTGTATTTGTCGTTACAGATATGATGTACGTCTCAGACTGCACTTCGACTAACAATTCCGTGTGTGGGTGTGTGTCCGGTTACCGGTGCACAAACACGGCGTGTTTAAACTGCGAGCCTATAACCAGCGAGACATCAGACACACAGTCAAATGGTAACACCTTGTGATACCAGCTTCAAATTGCTGATAAGTGAAGTCCAGTTTGTTGTGTGACCATTTAGCCGTAGTCGCATTAATTGTTGTGTGCAGGGGAGCAACTTATTATATAAGAAGTGCCTTGAATTGTGTTTACACAGACCCAATACTTTTGTTTGTTCTCACTCTAAACGGCGAGCAATGCCTACTTTTTAAATTAAGGTGCTTTAGAATTTACGGATTATTTTTATTTATAAAAAACAGCATGTAGGCTAATAATGCAAAGCATTAAACGCACAATTAAGCTATTGAAAAAACGTCTAAAACTTCCCTCGTTAACGTGTCAGCCTATGGTAAAGTGCCCTTTAAAATAAGGGTATATGATTTTCAAAGCTACGGATTAAAATGGATTACATACGTGAATACAGGCATCTTATTTGGTGTGTTGCCTTCAGCTGATTTTAAGAGTTAAGTTTTGCTGTTCATAATGCATTTTAACGTGATAAAACTCATTAAAAACGGACATAAAGGGTTTTATTATATAGAAACAGTACAAAACTGGCAAGTATCAAGCCTATAAAGTTAAGAGAATATAAAAATGTATATGTAGTTTGAATAAGTTCAGGAAGTATGCTTACTTATAGGATTAGGGTTAGAACTTCAATTTTAATCAATTAATGCACAAACCATACAGCTTTATCCATCCATCCATCCATTTTTCTTACTGGCTTGTCTTATGCAGGGTCATAGGGGCCTGGAGCTTATCATGGATGCTTCTCTTACAGCTTTATTTACTGGTCACTTATAATACAGGTTTTATGTTGCATGATCTCTCTGTAAAACCTCATCACTGGAAGATTTGGTTATTAAGTGCACTCAACCAGAAAAACAGCAACTGACAGACATTGACAGAGAAATGCACTTGACACTTGGAAAATGAGATTTTATGACCAATAACTAAACATGTCACGTGACATCACACCCAGGCCCGAGGAGAGGGGGGTGCAGCAGGTACATCGATCCAGGGTCTATAAAGCTCAATGGGGCCCATGAAGCCCAACACATCCCATAATTTTTATTATACAGTGATCCCCAGCTATACTGTGGTTCAGCTATTGTACCCCTGCTGTATAGATTTTTCTGTGGAACATATGTAATTTTCTATTGCAGAAATCTGGTGTTAATAGTGATCATTTTTAATGGGTTTTTGACAACTGAAATAAGCATTTTTCTATGGTAAACTATTAATAACAACAATGTATTACTGTAACTATATCCATCCATTTTCCAATCTGCTTATCCTACTGGATAGCGGGGGGTCCAGAGCCTATCCCAGAATCAACAGGCACAAGGCAGGGAACAAAAGTCACTCACACATGCACAATTTAGCAACTCCAGTCAGCCTCAGCATGTCTTTGGACTGTGGGGGGAAACCGGAGTACCCGGAGGAAACCCCACGACGGCACAGGGAGAACATGCAAACTCCACACACATGTAACCCAGGCGGAGGCCTTGAACCCAGGTCCCAGAGGTGTGAGGCAACAGTGCTAACCACTGCACCTCCATGTCAACCCCTGTAATTATATCAGATACATATATAACACACATAGATATAAATATATATATATACACACGTGTACTGTGTATATATAAAAATGGAGTAAAAATTCAATAATTACATCCTACCTGTAGTGTTCTTTGCAACCTATTCATAGAAAAGCAGAGTTTTCAGCAGACTGTACGTGTGCTAGACAGAAATTTGTTAGAACAATATTATAATTTATAATAACTGACGTATACATTACATTTAAGCAATACACTAATAAATCATAAAACATACTGCTACATACAGGAATACATGGACATGCAGAGTCGTAATTCATAACGAAATGTACATACGCTTTTCATTTGTCACTACGAGTGCTAGACAATAGTTTGTTAGAACAATATGTATTATAATTCATAATGCAAAGCATCCACATCCATGTGTTTACAAAGTGTGTTTTAATAAGTTTACATGTGTTTAAAGTGTGTGGGAGGGGTATTTTATGGCTTAAACTATACTTTTAAAAATGTTTATTTATATGGTCTTTCTATATCGCGGATTTTCACCTTTCGCTGATGGGTCTGGAACGTAACTTCCGCTATAGGCGGGGGACATTTATACCTATAAATATTTATCTAAATGTATCAATGAAAACTACAATTGTTAGAAATAAATAATAATATACACATGTACATGTGTGTAGAATTTTGTATAAGGGCCCACACACCTTCTTCGTACCAGGGCCCAGATTTACTCTCGATGGCCCTGATCACACCAACAGATCCATGGCTTCCCTGTTCTTACTATTTTGTGCAACAAAGAGGAGAACACACAACCCTGGGACTGTATGGCAACAGTGCCACCCAGTGAACCTACCTACCACCATTGCCTGTTAAAATATACTTATAACAGTGCAGAAAAACTGGGCAGCAGTGAAATCGCACACCTAATCATTCCATGCTATTCATTTGGGGTTTGTAGGCCAGACAAAGTTTCAGTTGCATTTTCAGAGATGTCCTTCTCCTTCTCTGTGTTCGTTTCCTTCCTTTGATTTGATGATTTTATTAACATTTTGCAGAATTAAATTAATTGATACTCATACCTGAGTCTTCCCAAAACAGTCCAGTCGCTGTTAGAGTCTCAGTGAATTATAACTCTCTTTGAGAGGGGGGGGGGGGGGGCAGGTTCTTCTGATGTTGTGTGGCTTCCCATCTCCAGAATATTCAGTTACTTCCCAAAGTCCAA
>JAABNY020000136.1:21004920-21020662 GCA_015164015.2 Brevimyrus niger
CAATTTTTCCGTGAACGTCCAGGTCAAAACAAAACTGTCAGTACAAAAATTTAAGAACCGATTTCCACGCAGATATTCCTGTTCCTGATTTTCGTATATAATCACACTTAAAAAAAAAAAAAAAAAAAAAAAAGATAGCAGTCATTTTTTTCGATTTCCGATCTTATATTTGATACAAAAAAACGAGTCGTTTTTGAATTTTCCAATTTAAGACGAAAATCCATTGGCCGTCACGTACACGAACCATTACGGCATTCATCTGAAGCTCAGCCCAGACACACTTATGCAGTCAACTCCTTGACGGTACAGCTGATGTTCCTTACTCACACATTGCCTTGGACAGAAGCATCCAAGCAAGATTGTGGTTTAGTAGTTGGCCAAGAGTTTGTCCATGTACATTTAACACCCTCAGCTATCAAGTGTCTCTCCCCTTTATCAAGACAGCTGTAGCCATCACCAACTATACTCCTAAATTTAGTGAGCGGTCCAACAGCAGCTATGAGTGCCTGTCCTTTGCACTCCACACAACATCAGAAGCACATCCTTATGTCAGCATTAACAATGTTTAACCCAGCGACAACACTCCATGAAATGGAAACAGGACTTTAAACAGGTTAAACATGCAACCTCCCATTCCAAGAACTCACAAGCAGGAGATTTGCGCACAATTCACCAAGCTCAAATTGAAGACCTGGAAAGAAAAGCATCACCCCCCTCTCCCACCCCAGGGTAAAAAGGTAGTTTTGTCCATAAAATGAGGTACGAAGTAGGCATGAAAAATGAGGGAATTATTTTTATTCTGCAGGATTAAACACAGCAGACAAACCGTCACTGTTCAGGCTAGTCTCACACTGTAGGGACAGCATTGGTACAAAAGGTATTTGGTCTTTGTTTCTGCTGACCACATTGCAAGTCATCTAGATGGAGGGAAAAGGCCATGTGACCGATAAGGTTCTACTCCTTGGAAGCCATGTGAGCCATGAGGTCAATGACACGGTTGCTGTAGCCAAACTCATTATCATACCTGCAAAAGATCGAAACCGAATAGACAAGTTACAAGCAAATCAGCCATCAACACTAAATGCCACAGACAGGACCAAGTCATTAAGATTTCACATACCATGAGACCAGCTTGACAAAGTGGTCATTGAGTGCAATACCAGCACCAGCATCAAAGATTGAGGAACGGCTGTCCCCATTGAAGTCTGTGGACACCACCTGGAACAGGAATCCATTCATTAGGAATCACAAAATCTTCAGGCTCATCTTCACTGGGTGTTTTACCGGGGCAGCACCAAAATATACCATGGCAATGCATTGGCCACCATGTCCTACTTGCCCATCAGCATTCACACCCCTACACACCTGATCCTCTGTGTATCCCAGAATGCCCTTCATGGGTCCCTCAGCAGCAGCCTTAACAGCCTTCTTGATGTCGTCATATTTGGCCTGAGACGGGAAAAGGCAAGCTAAACGCAAATCCTTCTTTGTACAATTAAAAAAAAGAAATCAACTTGAAATCATTGACCTACTGGCTTCTCTAGACGGACTGTAAGGTCAACCACTGACACGTTGGGGGTAGGCACACGGAACGCCATCCCAGTCAGCTTCCTGTAACATTTAGAGGATGTGAACTTCGACATTCAATTTCACAATTTAAATCATACAAGGCTCCTACTTTGTACTGGTACCAACCCATTCAGCTCAGGGATGACCTTGCCCACAGCTTTGGCAGCCCCAGTAGATGCTGGGATGATGTTCTGGCCAGCACCACGGCCATCTCTCCACAGCTTGCCAGAGGGGCCATCCACAGTCTTCTGAGTGGCTGTGATGGCATGCACTGTGCTCTGTGAAAAAGCAAGAGGGTGCACTTAAGGGAGTCTTACTCCTGGACCTCGGTAAAGCCTCGCGTCTGAAGCCGACCCTTACCATGAGCCCTTCAACGATTGTGAAGTTGTCATTGATGACCTTTGCTACCGGGGCCAGGCAGTTTGTTGTGCAGGAGGCATTGCTGTTGAAGAGAGCATCAACCTTACTGCTCATGTACCATGTTCAGTCCAAGTGTGCAACAAGTTCACAGCAAACCATTTGCACAGAGGGGAGAGGGTTACCTGACGACCTTGAGGGAGTTGTCATACTTCTCATGATTGACACCCATCACAAACATGGGGGCATCAGCACTGGGGGCTGAGATGATGACCCTCTTGGCACCTCCCTTCAGGTGAGCCTACAGAAGACACGCTGTTGGGGATTTGCTCGGAAGAGAGTGCAGACTACTCATGTGCGACAGGCACTTACAGAGGCCTTCTCTGTGGTGGTAAAGACTCCTGTGGACTCCACAACGTAATCTGCACCGGCCTCACCCCACTTAATGTTTGCAGGGTCGCGCCTGGAACGACACGCAAGGTGATTAATCCACCCAAAAGCCAGCAAACACCAAGCTAGCAACAGGCAAGCCAGACACTCACTCGTGGAACACAGCAATGGCCTTCCCAGAGATGTAGAGCTTGCCACCCTCAGCTTTCACGTCCCCTTTGAAGCTCCCATGCGTAGAGTCATATTTAAACATGTACACCTGCAGAGTGAAGGACAGGCAGACAGGGGATTATGCCACATTAACAGGGATATGCATCTAATGAGTCATAGCGAAAGACATGAGCTCAGCAGGATTCCAGCCTCACCATGTAGTCCAGGTCAATGAAGGGGTCATTGATGGCCACAATCTCAACCTTTCCAGACTGGAAAGCAGCACGGGTTACCAGGCGGCCAATACGACCAAATCTGCAATCCAAATCAAATATGGACACCAATTAGAGTGGAACAAATACTTGCCCCCTCACCCAACAGATCATTGAAGTCAAAGCAAGCAGCCACCACTTATGTTCAAAAACCCCCACTGAACCTATAAAAAGGCAGGATCAAATGGAGAAAAAAAAAAATCCATTTCAGGGTACTCATTCAGCCACTAGATGGCACAAGAGCTCCAATACCGTCAAATTCAGCCACCAACAAGGCTGAATACCCAAAGGACCAGTCATACAAAACCAGACAGCACAGACTACTGGAATGACCATGGCGAAGGTTTTCCACTGCACTGGCATACTAAATACAGCACTCCTTTCATGAGACTTGGCTCAATGCCAACTGAGCATCAAGTTTGTAACTATTCTGAAAAGATGCAGCCAAACAGACTGGTTTCTGAAAGCTTAAATTCTGATCTTGTATTGATCCTTGACTGTTGCCCTAGACCAAGGTGAGATGAGCTACTGCAGTGCTAATGCAAAAAAAAAAAAAATGATGACGCACCACTTCCATGACAAACTAGAGCTCACACTCCTTCACAGAAGAGCAAAGGTCAGTGGGGCTCCATTTCAAAGCCCAAAGTTCAACAAAACAAGCAGCAAGAGGCAAGTGCTTTTGGGACATTATGTTTTGCGAATTAACACCTAGAACAGCAGCCTGCACACAAGTAATACACTAGTCCAGAAAAGGAGGAAAAAAAGGTCAGGGACAGATTTTAATTCAGCAATTCCTTGACAATCAGGAGAAAAGGGGACATTCATCACTCCTTGTGATGACTTAAGTTTTAGGCATAGAAGCTCAAACCACCGCAAGTAGGGGAAAGGGGGAAAAAAATAAAATCCCATCCACTTGTGTGACATTGGTTCTTATGGCGGTTACATTATTGCGCTGTTCAAACAATAAGGGCAGCAGGATAAAATTAGAGAAAGAAACGTGATCGCAGACGAAGAGGGAAGCGATGCATAAAAGATGTGTGGCGGCTAGTCACGTCCTCAAGCCTCTCGCAGCCTCCCAGCGCATAGTGGGTGGGGACATGCCCATGTAATTCCTGACATTTAACTGTATCCTGTGATATTTCTAAAATTCACCAGGCAATCCATAAAAACTCAAGTCGTCTATGCAGTGTTCGTGCAATCCATCGCCGGCAACTTACCCATTAACTCCAACTTTCACCATTTTGTCGGGTTTGGGCTAGTGCTCTGAAAAGATACACATTAGTCATTTCCTCCTTCATAGGAAGAGGACCGATACCTCACAAGGCTAAGTTAATTAGGTTAGCACATGGCTCTGAACTCATACGGACACGTTTAAGGTCTCGTGCATGCAAAGACGGTTTATGTTAATACAGATAACCTGTTAAGAGATTTGCTGATCCAGCACGCAGCTGCAATAGCTCTATACGGAGAAACTTCCCTTAAGAAATCGCGCAACCCGATTTCGCAAAGCTAAAATTAGCCAACTGCCGCAACAAATTAATTCACATATAGCAATCACATTATGTACTAACGGATTAGATGCTTCTTGTTCAACCAAACGCAAAAATAAATAAATAAATCCTGAGAGAAACATAACTGCGTAACGTCGCCATTGAAAGCCTCATTCAGCGAGTTACAAACGGAGCTATAACCTCCAGACTCGACAAACGATCTAACTTCTAAAAACGTATTATACTATACAATAGTATAATATATATACACAATATAGCAATCACAACCTCAAATAGTTGCATGTAAGCTTTAAAATACCCGTATTTACAAAAATGTCAACAAATGTATGGCATTAGAAATACATTATGAGCGTTTCTAGTCTTAAGATTTAGGCTTACACTAAGACTGACAGTATTAAATGCTGTATTTTACCGATCACGATGCGCCTGCAGTCCTGCAATGTGAGTAGACCGGATCTAGACGAGCTGGCACCTTTATTGGGCTGCTGGGACACGCCTCCTGACACCACGGGCTCGTAATGTCAAGGTCATCGCCATCATGGGGGAGGGAGGAAGCCCCGGCCATCGCTCTCGGCGGTCTGCTAATCTTTTCTTTACAGTGCAGTTGTATGAAGATCGTGTTTAGTTTAGCATAATATTTATTTGCTTTTTTATTTTGTTATCGTTATATGATGTATAGTTTAATATACGTTTCATTTAATAAAAATCAAATCTTTTCTATGGCACGGTTCAGTTACACGTACAGAGCAATCTTTTGCCACCATTCTTTTGCTCGGATGGATACTTGTTTTTTTAAAGCTCGCCGTAATTTTAAATAAAAAATAATAAATTTGTGCTTTTCGCAGGTAGGGTGTAACAGTACATGTAATCCAATGTGTGTTGGGGCGAAATATGGGGGAAATGATTACCGAAATATGGTGGAACGAAATGATTGCCCAGGTGTTTAAATATGTGGATTTATTTCTCGTGTTTTAAAAAGATTTTTAAATATTAATAGATACACGAATAACAGGTTGTTGGAAGGTAGTTGTAAGTATAGGTGAAAAAAATCTTGGTTTACTCTATAGTTAAATTTTCAGATTAACTTTTTCTAATTGGCTGCAGACCTAACCTATTTGTGTTGTCCCTAGTTAACTTTAAACGTTTTACTCTGTAAATAATACTCTGTAAATACTATATGTAAATAACATGTTTTATGTGAATGTAATGCTGATCAGATGATCGCCGGAAAAGGTCAAATGTTTGCTTAAATATTGAGTACCAAAGAACACAGGGTGCATGTAGAAAGATTTGTAGAAGTAGGCAGGCAAGTGTCTGACCTTCTCCCCAGCAGTGCACAGACAGCGAGAAGGATCAGATCTCGGTCTTTTAGGGGGGTGACATTTAACAGTTAGACCATGACCCCCTTTTTTCACCCTCTTGCTGTCCCCCTATTTCTGGTGTGCTGGTAGCCAGAATCAACCTGAATCAGAACAGGCAGGGCCACAATTTGTGCTGTCATTTAATGAAGTATAATAAAAATCTATTAGGGGTTGTTTCGCAAATCATGCATACAGTCATACTTGTTGTGGAAGTGAAGGCCTGCAACCCAATTGATTCTGGTGACGTTTTAATGAAATTGCAAAGTGTCTCTTCTATAACAGCTCTGTAACTGTTATGCTGCCCCCTCCCCTCTCATTCCCCGGATGCCCTGCATAAGCTGCATAAGGTGAAGTAAAGGTCAAACTAAAAGTAACTCAGACAACCTTTTTAAACCATGTCAGTGCAGGGTGCTCAGGGCTGATTCCTATATTCCCAGAATCCTCTGCAACCATGCATGTAGCATCTGACAATTTCACTTTTACTGATTGGTCATTAATCTTAAGCAGTTATCAATTTGTCCTTTTTACTATTAGATTGCAATATTTTAAAGATAAAAGTCTTTAAACTGGTGACTACCAAATGTAGGTTTTTCCAAGAAATTTTATTAACTAAAGTTAGCAACAGTACTGTTTTTTTCACATTTTATATCTTCTTTTCCAGAAAATACTTTTAAAGTGTAAGGAGTTGATACTAAATGTGAACAAATTTGAACAATATGCTGTATAATCTTCCCATGAATAAAACATTCTTTGTGATCTCTTTTCAGAATTCCATTCATTTGTCAATCCATACATCTATCTCTCAACTGCGTTCCTTGATAATGATTATCAAGGGCCTGGAAACCTGTACCAGGCAGCATGGGGTGGCATAGGCCACGAGTCAGGAGATGAGAAATCAGTGAATCGCTGGGCATTTTCTCCCTCTCACACACGCACGCAAACACACAATGGCAATGTAGAGACACCAGTTCAACTTAACACTGGTATTTCAACTGTCGTGCTCAAGCAAGCACCTGGAGCACGTTAAAAACTCCACATGCAGACTGAGCTGGGACCAGAGTTAAACCTGAAGCCCGCAGCTGTGAAACAGTTTGCTCTGAATGAACCACTCCTGAGGTGTTAATGGCTTATTGTGAGGGGTAAATTTACAAAGTAATGAGCTCAGATTTCAGTACTTTCATTGAACAAACTTTAATTTACAGGCATTCAACTGATGACAAACGTTCAAAGAGACCTTTATTTATTACATAAAAGAGAAACCTTTACATGTCTGACAGATATATACTGGTAGACTTCAGTTCAGTCTTGCTCTTTACTGTTCATTTTTCCAAGCAAAAGTAACTGCTTTTACAATAACATACCAAATGACACAATGTTTAAGTGACTTTTTCAGCAGCGAATGTAAACAAATAAGTAAACTATCTTTCAAGATTTTTAATGTGAATGGAATATACTTTCATATAAAATGATGAATGACAGCTATCTCTAATGGCAATATAGAATTACTGCAATTTACATAAAACAGATTTACCAGCAATAATTTAGGAAACGCAAAGTATTTTTATATATCACTTAAGCCAAAAGAAAAAATATATGACTTCAGAGATAGTGACCACTACATTACAGAAATACAGATATTTTAACAGTTATTAGTATGATTATGTCATGACACACAGAGTCTGCCTTCTGGCTTTTTCTCTGGCCCAGTAATATATCTGCTCAGCCTTGATCCAGTATTGGCCATGTAATGGCGACACTGAACACAGACTGCCCCTCATTCCTCATGCTGCCTGCATTCTCACTGCGGCTCCCGAAAGCAGAATCTCACCTCGGTCAGTCACTAGCAACCCAGGCCGCTCAGGGACCCGATGCGATCCAGCTTCAAGCCGAAACAGCCCCGGTTCCAGCCCCTCTTTGCTCTGTCTGGCGAGGCCCTCCTCTGACTGGCTATAGCTCCCCGGAGGAGGCGGACCCAAGCCTTATCGTTCTCAGCGGGAATATCGATCCATTTAGGGTACTCTGCGACCTTTAACCCTGAACTGAAGGGCTGTGGCTCTTCCATTGGACTGCTCACTAAATTCTCAAGGTCGTCAAGGGTCAAGAGGTCATTGTAGTGTTCCAAAAACTGTTCCACAAACTAAATGGTACGAAAAGAGGGAAAGAGAGTCAATAAATGGGCGATACTCATGCAGTACATATAAATGACAACCACATTCACAGTGCTGACAATCCCATTTCAATGAACAGTGCTTTAATCTGCTGTGGCTGTTAAACATTAATGCATTTTGCCTAACATATTGGGGTCCTCCCGTCTGGCAAAAGATGCGGCATGCCGTCCATCTACGTGCCTGCATTGCATCACTGGGGTTGTGAAGAGCACGACTCTCTGTATGCTGCGCAGGAACTGTGAGGAGCAGGACTGCGAGGATGAAGGCTGAGGACATGCTGGACCAAGACCGTGGGGGGGCAGGGGGAATGCCAGAAAAAGCTGGGTTTGTACAACTGAAAGAAATTTACAGCATAACAATTCCAATGACTGTCACAGAAACTTACAGAAAATCAAATTCCCACTGGTAATTATTGCAAAAAAATACATCTGGAACTGCTGATATTAGTTCTAAAAAAGAATTCATTTAGATGAACAAACAACTATTACGTGGACATCTATAACATCTATGTTAGTGAGAGATCATTTTCTGACTGGGGTGTAGCGTGAATCATTCACACCTGACGTTTCCCCAGCCGGTGTCCCCTCCCATCGCCTTACCTGTCACCCACAGCGTACCTACAGAGCCACTCACCTTCCCTCGTTATGTTCCCCTGAGAATCCGCGATCTGGCAGCTGTCGATTCTGTGTTTCACAGGCTGTGTTCCATGCCTCCTTCCCTCTCTCTCTCTCTCTCACTGCCTCTCACACACTTTTGGCATCCACTGAAAGCCTCTCCCTCGGCGATGGTGTAAATGTTCCGTGGGCTTCGGTTCACACACTGTGCAGTTAGCTCGGTGTCTGTGTGTTCACTCTGAGGGAGGGAGCCCGTGTATATAGCAGCTGATCACCCCCCCTCCCACCCGTCCCCCACGCTCTCTGCTTTCTCTTCACAAAGGGGTGCTGCCGCAGCTGGGTACGATGTGCCACACGGCCAGAGGGGCCAGCAGTCACAGGTGGCTGTGGCGTTTCCCAGAACATGACATCATAAGACGGGCACAGACACCCAGCAGGGTCAGGGCTCGGCCAGAACAGCTCACAAAATGTCACCTTGGGCCCCCCTTGGGTTGGTGCTTTCAATCTAAAGAAATACATGTCAAGGGAGAATGAGGCATCCCCCTCACTAAATTTTGCCGTAGGTTGGCAGAGAGGCTCAGTTGATATTTGACCCCTATAAATGCTCCCTGAATCTGGCAGGGTGTACACGACCCTTCAGCCCCTGTAGATCGGTATCATGGCATTCACGCCGACGCCACCCCACCACCCAATACCCTTACATCACGTTCCCCCATCCATCCCTGGAAGGTGCACAAACGGTGCAGTCTGCCAAGCGGCACAATGTTTCTGGTGTTGTGCTTCCTGCCATCGAGGGCACGAGTGCCACACATATTAAACAATTACAGGAAATAGATTTTAATTTCCACCAGTGATCTGGCAATATTAAGGCAATTTTGAGACAGGCGTGGCAAGACTTGCTTGAGATACTCAATGGCAGATACATAGGATACACTTAAAAGCGGCGTTTGGCAAGTTTTGGTGATGACTGTGAGCCTAATGGCTACATCGTAAAGATGACAACCCGTCCGGTCTTGCTTCATATCAGAGCGACACTGCACTATTGCTAGCATCACACCATCTAGTTCTCTTTAATTTTAACTATTGGCACTGTCTGTACGGCCCGTCCACACTCCTCCTGGTGAGTTACAGTCTGTCAGGGCCATCTGCCGTCCCAGCGCCCACGGCCTTATACCGTCCCAGCACCGCTCTCCGCACACAGTGTCCAACACAAACACCGACCATCGGCGGAGATGTCACACATGCTGGCCGGACATATTGCCAATGTAGTGTTTGTTAAAAAAAATAAAAAAACAAAGCTGGGTAAATGTCATGCACAAAGAAATGGCCATTTTTATAATCGCGCACTTAGCATAAGCTCTGTTTGTGCTGCAGTAGATCATCTCTCTGATTCTCTGAAGAGCCTAACGAGAGGTTTTACAGCGACAGCTCCTGACATTGCAGGGACACAATGCGAGATCATACAGACTCTCGACTCGCGGTGCGCGGGAATCGCGTGGCGACAACAGCAGCGGGGCGATCCTTCAGCCGATCACCGGTCAGACAAATGAGACAGAAAAGTTGATATTTTTCTATTTTCTTTTTCACATAACTTGTTCACAAAGACAGGAGCTCAAATAATTGGCCAAGCCACGCTTGCTGTCATTTATGAGATAGAGGGAGCGCATGGGAGTGGGAGGGATGAGTGGGCGAGAGCAGATTAACAAGGGGGGGTGAGTACACTGCAATGAAATGCCGAGGCAGAGCGAATGAGGGGGAGGAGATACCAGTGGCTGGGGAGGAGGGGGGGCAGCAAGATAGGAAGGTATAGGGAATGATGTGTGTGCATGGGTGGGCGGAAAGGTAGGAAAGAATGGAGATGAATTTAAGAATGGAGACAATGAACAGCTAAAGCATTCAAATAGGAACTCATTTGCAAACAAATCCTCATCTTACTGCTTAATTATGAGTTCTCCACAATACAAAGAAAATAATTAGTGAGCATATAACGCGTGGGGAATAATAAGAGGTGGATTCAACCTTCCCCTCCAATATATCGGTACCATTTACTTTCAATAGCCAGCATGCAAGAGTATGAAATGAGCAGCAGCCAAGTCTTGCCTCACTGTCTGTCCAAATACGAAAGCTAATGAGAAAGGATTAACGAGTTACGCAGAGAAGAAATAAATCTGGCCACTATGAGGTCATCCCTGTCCAAACACACATTCCTGGGATTGTACGTTCAACCTAGAGCTGCTGTTGCCTGAGGAGACAGAGTTGCCCAGAAACTTGGATGAGGTGGCAGGTTATTGTATCAGTCTCTCACAGAAGCTTATGATCAGCTAAGCAAGGGTCATTCAGGGAGACTGAACATTTTCCGGGAACTCCAGGCACTTTGAAACAAATAGTGAAAGCTATGAGCAGTTTTTCATCCCAGTTTATTCTCAATTCTAACATCCACAGCCCCTGTTGTACACACCCCCAATGCCAGCCAAATAAGCATGAGGACCACAACCTCATCCCCAGTGGTACCAAGATCGCAGAGTAGGAGCGCAATTAAACGTCAAGGGCAGCAAATGCAGTGTGAGACAGGTAAGGATCATACAGCGAGATGAATTCACATGCACATTATCAAAGTGTGTTTTAAAATTGACCATTTATTTTGAACAAGGCAATAGCGTGTTTTACTGACAGCAGACAATGTCCATCATAGCAACAAAAGCTGGTTCCAAGACACGGTGTCATATGGAAAAATACAAAGAACGGTGGGGTGTAGATATGAAAGGAGGAATATTTGACTCACTGTTCTATTGGTTTAAACAGAATAAGTTCATAATTACAGATTTAGTGGGGGGAGGAAATCACTGCGCAAGACATTCAAATATATGGTTTTAAGAGTTAAAAACAGTAATAAAATAAAACTGAAAAGTGCTGAAGCTGGAGCATCAGTGTCTGAGGCGAGACCGTCGGGAGGAGCGGGAGATGGGCGTGGTCACCTTGGGAGTCTCACCGTCAGCCAGCACGGCCCCTGGGGGGGAGAAAAGGTTCCGGAATGACACACGAAGGGGCAATTAGGGCGGACCCGGAAGGCACATGAGAGCTGGCAGAGCCTCACCGTCTTCATCTTCCGCTTCCTCCTCCTCATCACTGCTGAAGGCGATGTGGACCTTCTGGGGAGCTCGCCGCCGGGCCCTGGGGGTCACGAAGCTGCTGGTGTTCTGGCTGGCTTTCCCTTTGCCTGAGAATGAGAGAGATGTCTCAGGGAGCTTCAGAGGCCTGCTATGGAGCTCACACCAGAAGGCGGCAGATCCCAGCAGACCCGGCAGTCCTACCTCTCGTGGGCCGGTGGCTCCTCTTGCACGCGGCCTGAGGTGTGAAATGAGCCGGCTGGGTCTCCCCGACCTCCGAGTGACTGTCCACCTCGCCACTCTCCACGTTCTCCAGACCTCGTGTGTGCACCGCTGTCAGTTTCTTCTCAAACTCCTCCACCTGGGACTAATGGGGCAGGAACGTGTAGTGGGTGGGCAGAAGGGGGGGGTTAAAACTTTCCTCCCTGGCACTGCATGAGTCATCCATGAGCACATCTTGGTGAGCGAGTTGTAACAGGCCAGCACACCATACTTCACACAAAAAGCTACTGGAGCTGACTAGCAAGCTCCAATGGAACCACTGGAACCAGCAAACACCCCCCACACCACTGACCTTGAGCTGGGGTTTGGCCCCCCGACGCAGGCGGGCCGCGATGGCCAGCAGGGGCTGGTATACGCCAGGCTCAGAGAGCTTGTCGCTGTAGCATTCCCAGCATTCCTGCAGACGCTTGAAGCCGCGCTCGCACATGTTGAGCAGTGAGAGAGACACGGCCAGGTCACACCACTGCCTCTCCGTCCTGAGTGGGATATGGGGGGGGGGGGCTCAGTGGCACAGGTTTCAAAAACAAAGGCTCTGGAAGCCTCTCCTGACAGGGCTCCAGGGTAAGCGCTGACACTCATGCCAGAGAGAGCAGCTCAGTCACGACCAGCAGAGGGTGGGACTTTCCCCTTTCCTGGGGCGTGAGCACGATTGGCCGCTCACCTTGCCGTCCTGAATCTCTGACACAGCTTATCCACCAGGCTCTCGGTCTGCTTCTCCTTGGTGATGTAAGAGAAGATCTGCCTGCGGAAAGGGGGGGGGGGGGGGAACAGGGGACGCGCGACCTGCCCTTTCCGGGCCCCTGCAGGTCCAGAGGACAGCGTGAAGGCACTGCTGCGGACCGGCTCGCTCACTTCATGATGGTGTTGAAGTCTTCCTCGTTCATGCCACGCTGTGGGTCCGACAGGCGGCTGATGATGTCCGGCAGAAGATTGTAGATGGCATTGTCCTGCAAAGTCAGACATGCGATGTGGGCACAGAGGGTCACAGTCCCAAAGGCACAGGAACCGAGAATGGCATGAGAGTATTCACAAGATCCCGATCAAGATCACGCATACTGCTATATGCAGCGTCACAAACGTAAATCACAGGCACGTGAAAGCAGAACAAGGAACACACATTCAGAGGCTGTTCCCCTCTTAGCGGCTATTCAACGTGGGTGAATTATGCCACCACATTTACGAGCAGAAAGAGGGAGAAAAATGCAATGCGAGCGTGTGTGTTAACAGCAGAACCATACAAAACAAAATCCTTGCTGTGGACAGACTCTCAGAATCATTTCTTGACAGAAGTCATTGAAACCTCACAGTCCAAGTCAAAGCAATCGAGATGACCACTAATTAGAAGTATATAAATTTTAATGACTTTTGTAAGATCCACGTTTTAGTTCCAATTCAATTAGGATACAAAGAGGTATTTTTACTTTAATATTTAAACAAATAAATACAAATGACAAAATACATGTATGTCAAAAAAGCTAAAAATGATGTTACTACATACGCATAACTGTTCCACCAGGTTTGTACATCTTGCTTTAAGCGATCATGAGGCATTTGAATAACCTACGAGAAGCATATGGAAGTGGCGAGTGCTTAAAATGCTCCACAATTTCTCCCACTGAACAGTGTCAGTTATACTTGGTTGAGATACCAGCCCCCATGTATCACAAGCTTTAGTGAGTGTGCAAAACAACCCAAGCTAGACTCCCAAATCATCCATTGCTTTTTCCATATTACTTGCAACGTCCTAAACAATTGTGTGGACTTTTAGTGGGATTTTCTGCTAAACGGCACTTCCACCCTTCAGAAGTTTTGTACATCGCGGTGCTACTGGCTATTAAAAGCATAAAATACTTCCTGATCGTCACCCTTTGATGTTCTTAAACTAAACTTGACTCCAGTTTAAGGGTTAGCTGTTTGGAAGAGGAAATTTGAACAGTCAAAGATAAACTCTCCCATCCTGCAGAGCTTAGTTTAGCTCAGTGTGAGATGAGCAGCCTCGATATCACAGGATAAAAACAAGTGACTACACGGACAAGCAGCTCAGAGAAAAAGCGATGGAACTTTAGAGTACAAGGCAGATCCCTGACCCGTCTGGCATTTACCCTGCAGAGAGCCCTGGGCTCAGGGAGATAGCGGCTTTGACATCTTTGGGCCGACAGCGGCTGCTTTATCAGTGGATGAAATGCCAGCCCTCCCCAGAGCCGTGGCCAAACAAAGGCAGAAAGCACCACAAAAAAAAATAAAATCACACCAACACTCCTGGGTCACGATTAACAACTGTTTGCATTTCTGCGGTACAGTTATCGCATACAGCTGCCGACCCCATTGGTGCATTGAAGGTACTGCTGAAGCTATAAAGTATAGAATGAAGGAGGAAGCCATCTGTTTGGTTTAGGATGCCGCTGCATGATAACATTCATGTTTCAGTCGGTCACTGGGATATTCACGTTTGGCTTTGCGTCACCTTCCAGCAGCAGGTTTACACTGGCTGTTTACTGTACTCCCAGGCATGTGCCGATTTCTGGGGCAATTCCAGCATAAAGCTCAGTCAGGCAGAGGCAGCTTTGTACCTTGGCGGAGAGCTCATTGAAGAAGTTGAGGGCCAGGCTGGCGATGTGCGGCTGGGGATCGATGAGCAGCATGGCCACCTCGCTCACCTGCCCCTTCACCTTCAGCACGTCTTTCAGCACCAGCTGGGTCAGCACCGTGACGGCAGTCTGTCGCACTGCCGGGCTGTCATCGCTGAGCCTGCCACAAGGAGCGTCACAGTGGGCATGAGCCTTACACCCCTTGCCCCCAACACAGACAGTTCATTGAAGGGCAACACAGAAACCAACTACAGTCCCTATGCAAGGGAGACTAATATAATGAAGAGCCACTTCCCACATATTTAAAATCAGCTGTGAGCCTCAGTTCTCCCTCCTTCCTTGGATGTCATTCACTGCAGCCAGGGGGGTTAGCCTCAGACTGACCACTTTCTCCAGACAGAATGGTCATTTCAGGGAGGAATTGGCTTGATTTCGACTAACCGAAACACATCGGTGCACCATGTGCAGGCCTGTTACTATGGTTACGGCACACAGGCCAGGGGTCTGAGAAGCACTACGAGTAGCTCAGTGCAGTAACTTACTCTGAACCATATCCTTTAATTCTTTCAGGAAAAGAAAATTCCTTGTCATTTAACAGTATAACAGTGTGCTGGCAACTCCTCTTCAGAAAGTGCAAGGATGAAAAGATGCACTACTGCAACTCGCGGACCAGCAGAAAGATGGCCAGCCAGCCAGCCAGCAAGCAGAGCGCCATCCTGGAGAGCCCGAGTGTTACCCAATCACCGCCATGCTGATAAG
Organism: Brevimyrus niger; assembly: GCA_015164015.2. NCBI lineage: Eukaryota > Metazoa > Chordata > Actinopteri > Osteoglossiformes > Mormyridae > Brevimyrus > Brevimyrus niger. The sequence continues at coordinate 21,020,049 of JAABNY020000136.1, forward strand.
CCCCCACGGGCCAAGCCAGAGCTTTTCAGGATAGCGACAGTCAGGTTGTATGATGTCACAACCCAAACGTCGATTTTGACCGGCCAGATCCAGCTCGTTTCCATGCCCATGGGCAAATAAACACGCGCTACTACACCCAACACACAAGGCCATACGGACCCATTCTGTGCATGACACTACATTAACAAACAGCCGCTTGCCTGGACCTCGTATCGGGCATCCGCCATAAAAACCAGCACAGCAGCTGGCCGTCCAGCCATAGGTTTGGCTCCCATCCTCTGAAAATAAGCCGCTGACCCCCTTGCAGCTTGCCAGGCCAGGGGATGTTGCAGGTGGGGCCATTACCTGGCGTACAGGTTCTGAGTCCAGGGCTCCAGGATGTTGGGGAAGCGGACTGTGAGGTCTCCCAGGGCGATTATGGTGTTGGCTCTGACAACAGGAAGGGAGGACTTCTCCAGCACCGTGAACAGCAGCCGGATGTTCTCCTCACACACAGAAGGGCTGTGAGATTCGGGGGGGGGGGGGGGGGGGCCAGGACGGCCCAATGGGGGGGGGCCCGGGCCCCCCCAAGGGGACCCACCCCCCCCCCCCCCAAGGGGTGTGGTTGAGGCCGG
>JAABNY020000136.1:21020762-21045712 GCA_015164015.2 Brevimyrus niger
GCTGTGAGATTCGGGGGGGGGGGGGGGCATGAAGGTAATAATGGGGGGGGACATGGCCAGCCCAAAGGGCAGCTACACCAGCACCGTCAAAGTGATGTGTTTAGGGCAGAGACAGAGAATGACTTCTGCAGGGAAGCAGTCACCTGATCATCATGAACTGTGCCAGTGCAAGACAGGCAGCTACCGTGAGCTGGGGGTGTGAGTAGTGCCCCGGGGAGCTGCACACCCTCACCAGGAGAGGCAAGAAGGCCACCAACAGGTTCTCCTCTGTAAGCGGCAGCATGTGAAGGGGTGTCAGTCATGCAGAGTGATGTATGGAAGAGGGAACCACAAGACTGCAGGGCTGTCTGGGAAGCACCAGGTGGGGACTCGCTCTCACCAGCCAGCAGCTCCGTCTCGCAGATCCTGCGGATAAGCTCCGCCTCCGTGTCCTCTGCCGAGGCACCAATCAATCCCAGCTCCTCCTCTATGCAGCTCTCATTGCATGCTTGCTGCAGGAATGTACATTTAAGCAAAAACAACACAGTGGTCCCCCCTATCCGCAGGTGATACGTTCCAAGACATCCTGCAGATGGCTGAACCCATGAAGATATGAAACACATCTTGAAAATCATATAGTAGTTTAGCTGATGAACAAAGACATTTCCAATTTTAAAATACAGTAATAACTGCACATCATACAGCATCATACGGTCGATTGAAAGGGATTGATGTTTTATCCCAATTCAAGAGCGTAACAATGTAAAAAAAATACTACGTAACTAGGGAAAAGATACACACACATACAAACTGTATTCACGTTTGTATGACCTTCTTCTGAAGGTTCATAATCATGGGAAGCACCCAATTTTCGGAACTTGAGTGACTATTAGTTATAATTTACTGGCTTGAGGTCTAGAGCGCCAGCGGTGAAGCGCTAGTTCACAACTCAAATTACTATGCAGGACGCACACCAGCCACAAACACTAGAAGCCTGAATTGTACAAGTCACACTAGGTATACCTACCAAAGGCTAGTCCACCTGTTGTCTGCCATTCCAAACAATCGATATGAAGGACTCTTAGAGGCACTCAGATGCTGGAAAGGTGCCGGCGGCAGCAGCTCACCTTGGTCTTGGGGGAAGGGCCCTTGTCCTCCTTCTCCCCTCTCCTCCTGCGCAGCTCTGTGCTGACGCTGCGCTCTAGGTATGACACCTGCCAGAAAGCCACACAGCCACAGAGGGAGAGCAGCTGGGCCAGCGAGACGCAGTTGACTGAAGGGAAAAAAATACAGGGGTGGGGGGGGTTGAACCTCTTTAATATTGAAAACACGCCTTAGGCAGGGGTGCCACGGTATGTCAGTCACTCTTAATCCAAGAAATACCACTTTGGGCTTGTATAGGGGATAGAACCCCACAGTAATTCGGCACCCAGCCAGTAAAGCTGGTTGCCATTTAAGACTTTAGCTCTTTTAATCTTTATAGATCTTCAAACTGGCCTGAGCTTGTTGGTTCTCTATCGATTTTGGCATGCTGCTTTGAACGGCAGTAAGAGGTAGTGCAAATTTAAGGTGGTCCGGAGAATCGGTGCGACATGGTGACGTGGGACGCCAACCAAAAGTAGTATCAGAACGTTTAGAATTCCCTTTAACGTTCTGATGATACAGAGCATTATTCAGTGTGTCAACATTAAAAAAGCTACCCCAGTAAACACATGAAGCCTTCATCCAATCATATTGCACTGCAAGTTGGTCATCATTGTCTGCCATGATAACTTTCTGTATCAATTCTTTTCAATGGGGGCTGAATGACTCTCAGGTGATCAATACCCGTTTTCTTGGCCATTTAAATTTCAGTTTCATTACCCTCCACCCAAGAAGAAAAGTATCAATGTGTGTAAAGTTATAGGCAACATGTAAGATTTGAAAAGCACACCTCATGAGACGACTGGCATAAGCGCACTAAATACAAATGGCAATGTCACTGGGAGATCACGCCGGCAGTATATCAAGCGAGCTGGACCTCCAGTAATTGTCACCAATAAATGCCGAAAAAGTAACCGTTTTGTTTTACAAGGGCGCGTACACTGTGTGTGTAAAGGATGCGGCAGATGTAAGGCCACTGGACATCATTTAGAGCCCTGTTACACGTCAATCCGGCGCTTGTGCTGGTAACATGCTCAGGAAGCCCGATTTCAGCCTCATGCACACTTTTTGCTGGTTAATGGCACTAAGCCTACATCATGTTATTGAGCAGTCACTCGTGAAAAGCTTGAATATAATGAGCTTACTTGGGTATTTTCCAAGGCAAAGAAAAACAAACATGGTAGGTAAAGAGATACTAGATACTAAATGCCTGCTCGCATTTAGTTTGGGGGGCAACAACATCTCCCTCCCCAACAGTAAAGTTGACCCCACAACTGATCCCCAAGTCACCTAGGAAGAGTCTGACTTTCTCCACAGGCTCCAGTGTGAATGTAAAACTAATAAAGGACAGTGTTGGAGAATGGAGGGGAGACTTAATCCCCTTTATTCACCACATTATCAGCTGGGAGTTCACGATACAGCCTTTCACAACAGTAAAGTAATGAGTGGGCAGAAATTTATCCGTGCTGTAGTGCTTTTACCTGATAGATGAATAGGATTCATATGAAAGGTGGTCACACCGGGAAAGACTCACTTGTTCAAGACACACACACCAAGTTCAAGAGTTTTCCTAATACGTTTTGATGGGTTGGCCTTGTATTAAAAAAAAAAGTTATGACTGGGGAATATCAGGATCTGTCTAAACAAAAAAAGGGGGGCTGTGTGCTCCTCCCCCCAGTAGAACCACCACCCCATCACCCTCACACCCCTTGATCCACAGAAAATCTAGTATCTTGGATTACAGTATTAAGTTATGCAAGTGCGATTCTACATATAGTGAATATACATGAAGTGTTACATGACAGGGTGTGCTCATGCTTTAAATAAATTTGTATTTTCTTTCCAAATGGTTTTTCTTCTAAAGTAAAAACTGACAGCTCAAAATGTCACACTGCCTATTGTAAAACTGACATGAATTGTTTTGTCCTTAACTGGACATGTGAATGTGTTAAAAACAACACGGTTTGTGTTAAAAACAACACATTGTTTTTAGAGCATTATACAATTAGGTACTGTTATTGTTTACAGTGTAACGAACTTAAGGTACTTTAGCAGATGGTGAAAATGACAAAATTCAAAAACTATATGGACTGCACAAGTTTTCTATTCTAAAAATGTGTCGAGACATCAAAACTCCCAAAAAAAATCATTGTTCAATGCCAAAAACAAAATGGCACCATGTGACGATTGACTTACTCTGCTCTGTCTCAGCCTGTGATTGGTCGGCCTCCTCGCTGCCCTTCTCACCCATCTGATCCAGCAGCAGACTCGAGCATCGCTGGAGGAGCCGGGAGCAGAGCTGGTCAGGGGACTCAGCCAGGAAGTAGAGGAGTCGAACGGCCTGCTCCATAAAGGTCTGCCAGTGGGGGTCGGTCAGCAACACGCCTGGGGCAATAACGCATGCTCAGGGTCAAAGCAGGGCAATGAATGGCAGGACTGAAATGGGCCAAGATCGACAGCGGGTACCTTTAGCTATGGCCTGGGTGAGGCAGGTGAAGAGTTGGTGGTCTTGGGGCAGCCTGAACGGGGGGGCACCTTTATTTGGCTGAGGGGCAGAATTTCAGATTGAGTTAGCCGTCAGCGAGCAGGGATGGGGCGGTAAAGAGAAGCGAGGAGGAGCAGGGCTGGCCTTTACCCTGTTGTGATCAGTGATGCTGCAGATGGTGAGGGCAGTATCTCTGGCCAGGAGGTAGTCCTCAGCCACCTTCTCCCCGAGAGCCACGGAGCACAATGTATCCAGGTTACTGAGCACTACCTCCCTTTCTGCCCTGAACACCCCCCACAAAAAAACAGGAGTAGCACGTTAACATCGCACACAGATTAACAAAGATGGCACCATATTTGCTTCACTCATAGAAAGGAGAAGTTACAGCCAAGGTCATGACCAGTCTGTGGTTTTCAGCTTCCTGTAGACGGCAGTGTCCCCAAAGCCCTCACCGTGCGGCCATTCCCAGCAGCAAGACGGCGGCACGCCGCTGTAGGCTGTGGCTCTCCAGCTTCCCAGTGAATCTCTCCCACAGGAGCTGCACCACACTGGTCTGCAGGCTGGAGTTACTGCTGAAGAACTCCTGCACCTACGGGCCACAGGGAACGAGCGAGCATCACTGCACTGTCATGGGACAACACCAAGCAGAGGAGCTTAAAAAGGCCTCTCACTATCTCCTCCAGGCACTGGATGGTCCCCAGTGAGGCGTCCACCATCAGCTCTGACAGGCTGTTCACCAGAGTCTGCGCCTTGGCCCTGTAAGGCAAGGGGGTTTAGGACTATGTCAATCAGACTGTTACCAAACCAGTTCAGCTCTGGTGCCAAGGGCAGGGCACTGACCGTGTGGTGTCCCCCTGTGGGTTGAGGTAGAGTCTCTTGTACGCCTGGACCACGGCATCCTTCACGGCCAGGTCTGAGGACCACACCAGCGGCAGCATCTTGCGCACGCCAGACAGCGAGTCGGCCACGCTGAACTCGCACACCGTCACGCAGAACTGCACAGCCTCCTGGACCACTGCCACACACACAGACTCAGGAGAAGGCATCACACTGCAGAAAGCTCTGCGCAAGGGCTCAGCTTTCATGAAATATAACAGAAACGGCAGCAGAAGGCCTACCACTGGTGGTCTTCCAGTACAGCATGGTGTTGATGACTGCTATGGCCTTCTCCACCTGGAGGACAAAGCTCTCCGTGTCTCTCAGGTACTGAACCAGCATCTCCTGCTTCTTCAGCACGCTCTCTTCCACCTCATCTCTGTGGCTTAGTTCTGCTGCCTCTTCCGCCTGAGCAGGGACCTGCACCTCCTCGGCATCAGACTGAGCTTGCACTGGACCTAATGTCAATGAAAAAGAAACTCAGGTGGGCGATTAGAGAGAAAGAGGATAAAATTACCAGCTGTTGGATATCAGGGGTCCAGTGTTGTGTTGTGAAAGCCTGGGATGCAGGTGAAGCGAAGTGCAGCCCCCTTACCTCTGAAGATCAGACCCAGCGTGTCAACAACTGACTCCACGGAAAGCGGGGAGACACCACAGAAGAGCTGTGAATTGGGGAAGGTCTCGTGGGCTCGGACACAGAGCCATACAGCATGTCTGTGGGACAATGACATACATGAGAGCACCGTCCAGCAGGGATAAGCGTCCACACACCCCTCCCCCCACACACACACACACCTGTACTTGTTGTCTCTGAGGAGCTGAGCGACGCTCACAGCAGTGGCCTGGTCGGTTTCCTTCACGCCCCCCTTCCGGTCCACCTCCTCGTCCCCCTGCCCATCCTGACTGCAGGCCTCCAGCTCAGCCTGCACCGTCTGCAGTAGCTCAGGCTCCATGGCCTCCCACAGCTCCGAGGCTTTGATGACGGCCACTGCAGAAGGTGGCCAGTCAGCCATGTCACAAAAATCCACAGGAAGGAGCCATCAAGACCGACAGTCCTCAGATTATCCAAGATACTGCTCACTAAGAGCTTCTTCTGCGTGACCACCCCCCACCCAGCATATGGTCTGTGCAGGATGGAGGACTAGGGCCCAGTTACTGTAGGTGGGTCCTTACAGAAGAGCAGCACATCACCAATGACCTGCCAAGATTACGTGCCAATAAGGGGGCAGAAACATGAGACTCCATGGCACCAACAAAGAAATAGTGATTCAGTAAGGGTGCGGGGGGTCACTTACCAGGAACTTTGGTGGCAGCCTTCTGTCGAAGCTCTGCCAGTTTAGCAGTCTCCTTCTCCAGGGGTTTTTTCAGGTCAGCACTGCTCAGCTACATGTAAATTCAGAGAAGCCAGTTTCCAAACAAAAGAAAAACTAACCATCCTCACAAGAACGTGGCTTGACAGAGCATCGTTTGTACCTTACAGCTGTAGGGGTTGTGAGCAATGAAGGCAGCCAGCAGCTGGATGGCGCTCTTGCACACGTTGACCGACTTGTCCATCAGCCGACCCACCGTCAAACCCATGACCTCAGTGTACCTGGTAAGAGGTAGAGCCTGAAAGACAGGGCAGTAACCATGAATGTCTGCGGGCCTGCCGACGACTCGGGGAAAGCTTGGCTCCAGCCTAGTCACTGGCCCACCTTGCTGTTGACGACGCGCGTGTAGACCTGCAGTACGCGAGACCTGACGTGGGAATGTGTGTCGTGCAGGTGCTCTTGCAGGGTGTCCAGGAAACGGTCCCTGTCGGCCCGTCCCGAGTCGTCTAGCCCATCCCCGCTGAGCACCCGTACCAGCACCTCCCCGAGCACCTCACACACAGCCACTCGCATGCTGGGGCTCTGCCATTGGTCAGGGAAAGGAGGCGGCGAAATAAACCATTGAAACAACTAAATTAGGACAATTTTGCAGTCACTATTACATGATACCTCAGTAAGCTGTTGAGAATATGGTATACTGGCAATAAAGCATTTTTTTTTTAAATGAGAGCTCAGTTCTGAGATCTCCTAGCACAGGGACAGCCTCACCTCTCCTTCTAGATGAGTGAGGAGCACACTGATGTTGGGGATCATGGCTTCAGGCACCAGCGTGCCAAGCTCCGACAGGAAGGAGGAGAAGGCCTTGACGCCCGAGCCCTCCCTGCTGAGCTCCTCAGAGGGCTTCTGGCCAATCTCTCTGCAGCAGGAGGGTGACCCACATGAACAAGGCAAAATAGATAATAAGAACTAGGGAGATGTTCAGGGAAGCATTGCAAAAATCGGCATGTCATCCAGGGTGCGTCCTACCCTGCCACCCCAATGATGCAGTTCATGACATGCAGTTACAAGATAGATGAAAGGACAGAATCAATCACACACAGACCTCATGACCTCCCCGACGACAGCCTTGACGCCGTACTCCGTGCTCCACACAGACACTGCTTGTGCGCACACAGTGGACAGCTGCTCAAAGTGCTGCAGAAGCTGGATGATCTTCACACTGGCACCTGGAGGATGGCAGTCACTGGGTCAGAAACCAGTTACCAGCCCCCCCCCCCTTTAATGATTTCTACAAGGAGAACAGTGGGCAGAGTAACAGGCTACATACCTAGCATGTGATTGTATTTCTTGATGAGGACCCCCAAGAGATGGATGATGGCATCACGGCTGGCCTTGCTCCTCACAAGAGTGATGGTGGGGTTCTCCAAGAGTTTGTAGCAACAACACGTCACACAGCTGATAAGACAAAATCCAACTCAGACCATCTAGCAAGTTGACCTATATTAACCCAGTTGGGAAATTTGCATTACAGCAGCAAAATGCACAATACACAAAATACAACAAAAAAAAAAACTACTAAATCTATAGTATTTCAGTGGAATGGGTCTGGATTTTAAACGAATCAGCTATTTGCGGGACAAAGATACACCTGTCCCCCAAAAAAAAGAACAGACTGTGTTGAGACTAACCTGACAAACTCCTCCTCCACCAGAGACAGGCTCCACAGAGATCTGATGTCCAGCTGTAGTAGCTGGATGAGAACCTGGAGTACAGTTTCCCTCTCTGCATCCCAGTGCATATTGGATTCACTGCCAGCCCGGCCCTTCTTGCTCCCCTGGAGATGTCAAAATCAAATAAGGTCAGCAACAGGAGTACATACAACTGAAGCAATGCCTAAACTAATATCCAAGAACAACAACGAGTCGCAAGTCAACAGTTGTCCTCAGATTACCAAAGATGGCGCTCATAACCAATGGGCATATTGAGGGCAGGGTGTCCTCTGTCTCCTGACACACACAAACACACACACACTGTTGGCTCCCTCCTCCTCCCCATACTTATTTTCCAATAAGGGATTTGAGGAGAGGAGCCATTTATTATGGATGGGCCCTTACAGCAGAAAAGCCAAGCTCCACTATCCTGCCAAGATTACCCATCAAATCAGGAGACTGATGCACCCATACCCTACCAATTAGCTCGCATTCGCCTTGGTTTCATCACTGGACAACATCAGTAAGCATCAGTGCCGAGAGCACCACCAGTGAGCCAAGTGGCACGAAGGGTAACCACACACTAAGGAATTCACAGGAGGTACTGAACAATGAAATAACAAGAAGTGTTTGAAACACTTCAGGAAACAGAATACCTTGCTTGGTGCAGTGACAATACTCTGCCTGTAAGAGTCGCTCTCCAGGCACTCTGTAAGCTTGCACAGCAGGAAAACACCCATCTTGACTGCATTGAGATGCTGCTTCCTGTCCACAGCAGACAGAGAGGCAGAGAGGAGGAGGGATGGGAGGGACACCGAGAGACCGCTCACCACTGGTTTAAAAAAAAAAAGTCAAAAAGACGAGATGTTGATATACCTTTGCATGAACCAAAGGAAGAGGCAGAATGCATTTCTGGACTAACCTTGTATGAGTAACTCCAATGCATCTTCTTTAATGGCCAAATCTACTGCCTGGAAGTGCCTGAAAGAGAAAGACAGTCAACTGCATTTACTCTCCATTCAATAGTCCTGCAGAAAACTACATATTACCCAAACACTAGCGTCTCCCTGTTCCGTTTATGGACACAAAAACTTAAGTACTTACTGCAAGATGCTGTATAGAGTATCAAAATGTTCCAGGATACACAGTGGACCCTGGGTCCTCATTGCAGCCTTAAAACCTGAAGGAGAGGTCGAGATGAATACAGGTAAAAGCCAACATACCAGAGATCCCTACCCCTTCACTGAGGAACTGGCCCAAGTCCACGCAGGCACTGGGGGTACTCACTGCTTAAGTGGGAAGGCAGCTGTTTGGGGGAGAGGACGTCCTGAACCACATACTGATTTACACCCCCGGTCTTCACCAAATCACTCACACACACTGGCACCGCGAAGTCCCACATCGCTATCAGAATGAGAGAGGAAGACATGATCGTTTTATAGCAAATCAGGTTGTCCCGACGATTGCATCAACGTAGTGAAATTGAGCAGAGAACCATAGTCCACCGCAACTCCTACCAAAATGAACGCAGGAAAAACAACCTTTCATTTAAACCTTTCTATTCTTATTTACAATTCACTAAATGGCACAGAATAACAGCGGACTTGCAGTAATCTGAAACACGTTAAGCCTGTTCAAACCCACTTCTCATTGCTATTGAACAATTTAGCAAACGAAAAATGTACATAAACTTCAGGGCATATCTTACAATAATGTAAAAGCTTGGAGCAACAAAAAACAAAATATTTGATACCGAACAGCAAATGTCTTGGAATGTAGCTAGTGGCGTAAAACAAGTCGCCTTCGTCATTACTAACAAACAACACGGCTGAACAAAAGGTACCACTATTTCTCAACCTGAATAAATCGCCATTTAGCTGAAGGCCAGTACACAGTTTCCAGTATATTTCAGAAATTGTACCAAAATTATCGAAACATGCATCTAAAATATTAGCTTATTGGTTTAAATGTTGAAATGAAGACCACTTACCTGTATTTGAGTTATATTGGTAGCTACAAACAGCGTAATTATAAGTACTCCCATACAGCACACCATCAGCCAGTATAAATACACTGGCAACGGTTTGCCGCAGAGGTTTTGAATTCTACCCCGTTGGCGCCAAAGGAAATGCGTCATCACGCCGTTTCCGACAGGACGTCGGAACCGGAGGCCATTTACCGCGCGCATCTCACGCGGCCGCAGTAAACCAAAATGGTGGTGGCTTTAGAGATAGAAATTACTCGAGGTGAATTAAAATCTTAAAATATCCACCCTATGACTAAATAAATTTGTCCATTTATGCAAAGTGAATTCACGTATGTAATTAAGTTTATCATTTCACTATGCTACATTTACTGCGTTTGTGTTGCGTCAAATGAGAAAACCAGAAATACAGCACGTGTACAATGTAGTAATTGTCTGTATTTAACAATTCCGAACAAGTCGTACATTTCTGAATTCATTCAGTAATTTACATTAGTTTCTGCCACTACATCATTATTTACGAACCATTCTAGACAGCAAAGGTAGAGTAGCACAGTTCAGTAACAGATCTGAGTCCAGGTTATAATACTGTCCATGTTTTGCAGTTCTTCCTGTAATAACAAACTACAGTACACACAAACATAACTTACTACATAGTTTAGCCCTGTGAATCTTCAGTATATAAAGTATGCCCTTAAAAATTACCCCTTCCAAAATGAATTGATGCAGTACACAAGATGTTTAATATAATATGGAATAACAGAACACAATATGATAGAGTACAGTATAATAAACATTCCAGTCAAGGGGAAAGTGCTGGATTAATGCTGCTTATATTTAGGTTTTTTAACTCAGTTAAAAAAAAATCACAACCGTCAACAAAATAGTCACTGAAAACAATGCTTAAACTGAAAATACAGCTGTAGTAACACCTGCAACTTTCCTTCCCTGTGCCAGAGACAGGGAATGGGAGAACAAAAAAAGCACCAAATACTGCAGAGAGGGAAAAGGAGATCCTATCATTACTTGAGTGAGAAGAGGGAGCACATACACTGTCCCCCCTCCTTCCCTCTCTTTCTCTCTCTCTCTCCACTCCTCCTCTGAATGAGTGCTTCTACCTCAGTCACTTCTTTTTTCTTTCTTGAGAGCACCGTGGACAGTACCTAAAATAAGAGGAAAAGAATATATAAAAAAAAAAAAGTTAGATGACAAATGGAAACCTTCAGTACACAGAGTATGAATACTAATAATAAAACTAAAGTTTGGAGATCATTCTGATGAAATTCAGCACATATTATGCATTGCAATTGCCACAAACATAAAACCTACAACTTTAAAAGATCAAAATTTTAAAGTGATAAATGCACATTACTATCATTTGTAAGTGTACAATATGTAACATTTTATATATACTAATGTAAGCATGAACATCATCTCACCATTTGCCTCTTGGTTTAGTTGTCAATCCCACACAAGCAAAGTGGAACCACTCAATGGAACACTATAGAAAGACAAATGCTAATTAATTTCCGCTAGCATACAGCATCACAAAAAGAAAAATAATGGGGGGCCACAAGCCAGCCATCAGAGGTGACCTCACATCTGTGTTATCGCAGCCAATCATCTCCCCGTAGGAGACCTGGTGGCACAGACAGTATGTGGGTTCGTTTGGATCCACCGGCATGTCCAGCACATCGGAGGGATGGACGTTCCCAAAATTCACAGATGGTGCACTGAACTCCCCCCTGGCAGGCAAAGGGAAATCACCTTATAGTGGTTTACTGTTACAGTACATATGCAAACAGTAAGGCTTGATAACCAGCTTTCATTATTGGTCCTGGACAACTGGCATGTATGATGGCTTTAAGCTGTTGAAACCTTAAAACATAATGTACAGGCCCAGTAAACTGTTTTACTGTCTTTTGCCCTAATGTGCCATCGGGGCCAAGTAAATATTTAAATAAAATTAAAGGCAAAAAAAGATTTGCAGCAAAATCACAGGAGAATTAAAGGGAAATTGCCGAAGAGCAGTTATGAGGACACAGAAGCAAAATAAAACCTGAATATAAACGTTAATGCAAATAAGCCTACGTGTGATTAAGTTTGACTTTCTTTTGTCCATTCTTTGGGCTTCCATCCTCGTCCGGGTTCTTCACTTTTGACCGAGTTCGAGCCACTTTCTTCTCTTTGGGTCCCCTTGATTCACCTAACAGAGGCAATAGTATTAGATGAATCAAGCCAATAACTTCTTATTTTTGTATATATATAAAACTGAATACGAAGGAAATTTCTTTCTAAACATACACTTCCATTGCTGCAAAAACCTAACCAATTTATACCAACAAAATTACACTGAGAACAATGTGCAAACCCTTACATCCAAATGACTGCATTAAAAAGCCTCTGTATTAAACCTATAATGTCAGATATTAAATATTTAGAGCTGTATACAATGAACAAAAAATAAAATGTATCATGTATATTGAGTATCTCTGCTCTCATTAAAAGCCATACAATTACCAAATAGAATTGTTAAATCGGTTTCACAAATTCTACCTTAATCCTGGAAATATCTGCAGTAAAGTTCGGTAAAGATATTGTACAATGTGTGCACAAATTTCAAAACAAAAGTCTATTCTTGCTGATGATAAACCCATAGCTCTAGATTACCAACACCAGCCTAGTGTATACTGGCTTTGGTGGTATTTCTCTTTTAACAAATACCTCTATTCCTATGTCTATAACCATTTCATTGTAGCCATTAAAATAAATGAGCTGCAATATAGCAACATAATATAAAAACACATTCAGAATGAACAAGAATCTACCAGCTGTCTGAACTCACTCTTTTTGCCCTTGCTGGAGGTGGAGTCATAGTCAGTGCTCTCAATTTGTTTCTCCTTCAAATCAGCCTCAAAGCGAGCCAGATCCGTGTCCAGCCTCCGGATATGTTTGTCAACCTTGTTATACAGAAACACGCAGCACATTGAAAATGGCACAAGAAGACCCTGTACCTTCTAACAAAATGTGCTGACATATCTAAGTATTTCACTTATTCTACAAATAAGAATCAATGTCAATTGAAGTATTTATCATGCATTCATAGGATCTTGCTACAGTTTTTGATTAGTAAAATATCTCCATGACCAGCCATAACAACTATATTCACAAAAGGGAAACAAACTAAACCTGGAGCAACTAATCACTTTATTAGTTTTTTCACATTACACCAAATTATGAATATAAACTCTCAAATAAGAGACGGAGTTTTGGCATGGCTCCCCTATGTTCTAACTAGGGCTGGGCATCGCTGAAATATTTTCGATACCAGTATCAGAACGATACCTTGATTTCATACTGGTTCCTGAACAATATTGTTTTTGACGCCAATATGTTTTTAAATCAATTTTAACAACAACAAGAATACAAAAAACGTTACAGCACTAATAATTAATGTGAACAAGTTGTTTTGTTGGTTATTGGTTGGTTACTAGGTAATCGATCGCGATCATAGAGGGAAACTTTACCAGTACTTTACCAGGGCTAACAAGTTTCAACAAAAGCTGGGGTTTGATTACACCTGTTAGGGATGCAGTGTGTGTCACACGATCAATGCGTGGCAGTCTAGAGCCCTGACAACTGCATTCTTCGGATCTTGCGCTTTATCTGCCCTCCGTATGTGCGCGCATCTATGTTTAACGTACTTGCAGCGGTATCACAAGTAACATATTTTTGGAATTTACCCCAAAACAACAAATGCACTTTTCCGATTGACTGGTAGGTGGCTATTAACTCTGTATAACTCAGGACAGCTATGAGCTCGGCGGAAAACTCCACTCCGTATACCTGCGCCACGTCTATTAATTCTATATAACGGGACACTTTGGTGGGCGCTATCCGTTACTTCTCAGCATGAGAAACACACGATGTAGCGTGTGTGAACTGGTTGAAATGTGTGTGTCTCACGGTCAATAAGCTGATTTTCACCAATACGACCCGCGACATGTTTATAATTCATACATAATTCTGGCCAGCAGATCGATCTTTTCCAAAAAATAAAAAAACGATGTCACGTTATCCCGTAACGTATACAAGTACTGACACATTTCACCATCTACAACCGCTGGAGACGCAGTCAAAAGGTATTCAATCATACTGAAGTACAGAAATTATTTCATCTACTGTCTTTTTTCTGCACTTCCGCGTAACTTACATGTTAGCGCCGGTGCTTGTGGTCAATGGTCAAGCAATCAGCAAGATTATCACTGTACGCACTTCGTCAGTAGTGCCTCCGAGGAACTGAGTTTCGATGATCTCCTTCACTCTCTCTCTCTCTCTCTCATACACACACACACACACACACACACACACACACACACACACACACACACACACACACACAGACATATCAATTCTTGCTCTCTTCGAGTGTTTCAGTTAATATACTACGATGCAGTCAGACACTATATAGGAGCATATTTGGGCATTAATAAGGGGCATATTTGCAAGACGGACCGGTGTGCCTGGTTATAAAATTTAGTCGCACTGTCTCCAAAAATGTCGCAAAATGTCTGGAACTCTCGGAGCCACACATTTGATTTCTTATGCATTTTTTTTACTAAGCGACAAACAAAAATAACACACATACACGCTAGCTAGCTAGGTCACAAGTTTGTCTCTGGGCATATGTTTTTGTTTACCGTTGTGTTAGACAGTCAATCATCCGCGTCTTTAGATCTTTACACAGGCGCTGAGATTTACTGTTTTGGGTAGGGTATCGGAATTTGGCACCGAAAGAAAATTAATTCTCAGTATTGGAGCACTTCGGACGGTACCACAAAAGCACCGAAAATCTGTACCCAGCAATAGTTCTAACATGTTGTAACAGACAGTATCAAATCAGCTCACAACACAACTGGGCACAAAAAAGACCATGTGAAAGACGTGTGATGCTGACCATCTCGTAAGTCTGCATGGCCAGTTGCACTTTGTCATCTCCAAACTCCTTGCATTTGCTGTAGGACTGCTGGATTTGCCGCAGGAGTGACACCTTCTGCTCTGAAGACAGAGTCCGCGCATTGGCAGTGTACTCACGTGCCATAGAGTCAATCTGTTCCTTCAGGTCTACGAAAGAGCAAAAGGACCAAATAAAATCCATAGCCAGATATATGGCAATACGGAGAGCATCACATAGGACATTTAAGCTGACACCGAAGCTGTGTATTTGCCGTACACTGCAAGAAATTATCCTAAAAAATAAAGGGCCAATAATACAAAATAGAAACAAATGATATAGTTCTGATTCTGTTGTTCGATAATCGCCCTACCTTCTGTCCGCTGGTCCAGGTCCCTCATTAACTGGAAATTCCTCTGCAGTTCAAATGGCAGATTTTCTATACCTGTATACACGAAGATATACCAGTGTTTTCAAAACAAATCAACACAAATAACAAATGCGGCCAATTCCACAATCAAAACTGATCATATCTTAGCGGATTTTATCTTAGCAGATAAAAATTATACCGCAGCAAATTTAACCACGACTTAAATCATTTTCACTTAGAGTTGTATAAGATGAAAATAAATTACTATTAGTTTAAAGATATGCATATAATGATTTGACAACCTAGCTAATTGTCCATGCTTATACTGGCTGCAGGTACCGAGAAAGGGCTCGCAATCTCACGCGCAAGGAAAACAAAGCACAGTAATACGAATTTATTTCTAACATATTAAAATGCAAAATAACGCACAGTCGTTACAGAATTAAGAGGAACTGGTTACAAAAAAGGCAAATGTTAACTCACTGTCCAAGTAGTGTTCTAAATACATTCCCGCCGCCATCTTGGATAACAAAAACAAGAGAACTTCCGGTCAGGGAACACGCGAGCCAATAGAGGAAGGATGGAGAATGCGGATATGTGAAGAAGGGGCGGGGCCAATACGGTGGAGGGCGTGTCATACTACGCTGGGCGCTCGCGCGGTTGTCCTACCAGATAGTATGGCTGGGTGTACTGGGTATGGTTTCATTCCGTCATGGTGATATCAAATCCTTTTAAAAGGGACGCATTTATTATTCATCTACAATACAGGTAAACTGGTAATCAAGTTTAAAATGCTCTCGTTTCTAAAAACACTATTTTGAGCATTTCTCTCAAGCTGAAAGGACATAGCATGTCATAGCAGGTCATAACTGGGCAATACATCAATGCATCACTAAATTACTAAACAAAAAAAAAACGATGACACTGCATTCAATCACTGTAAATAAAGAGTCCTCAAAATGATTTTATTCAATGTATTCTTGAGGAACCAGTGGTGGTGAAGGAACACAGGAGGACATAACAAAAACACATATCTTTATATAAAATATCTTAAGAGGTGGTAAAAAGTCCATAAAGGCGTCACTCGTTGAAATTGTACTTTTCATGGATGAATGTTGTAAGACAGCAGTTCAGTGACTGCAGGCCATCGGAAGTCCCTGTGGTTTTCTGTGAGATTTTCACCCTGCCAGCAGAGACTGGCTCACTGGTGATCCCAGATGCAGCAGTACATCCCTGCTTTCCCACTGCTATACACATCCTATACACTCTTTACATTCTGTAGCACCCTCTGCAGCTTTCTAAATTTATTCTTCCCCATTCTGTTCTTTTTCTTCATGAGCCCTTTCCTCTTTTGTTCATCTTTCTTCTCAAACTTGCTCCCCTTCTTTTTCTCCCCCACCCCCTCCCTCTTTGCAGCATTCCCCTCTACTGCCACAGTTTTAGGCTGTGTCATTCCTTCCATTTTCCTTTTCTTCAAGACATGTGTTGGTTTTTTCAAGATGTCTTTTGCTGGCCTCCCATTGGTCTCCTTTATCTTTTCAGTATCGGGCTTGCTTATTGGCTGTTTTTTGGCCTTGGTCTTTGCAGCTGACTTTCTGGCAGTCTCATTTGAGGGGGCAGGCGTTTCTGTGCCAATGGGCTCGTCGTCAGCCTCTGCAACACACCAGACGGAATGTTTAGATGCGTGTTGGAATGTATTAAATATACATTTATGTGAAAAAATTGTGAAATAAATGCATAGTTCTTGTCTTACCCGCAGTTTTGTCAACAGGCTTCACTGGAATAGTGTTGGAGAATTTTTTCAGTTTTGCCACAAAGAAACCATCCATGTTGTGTGAATGAGGGTAAAATCGGCGTGAAAGACGGAGGGAAGGATGAAACCTACGCTCCTTAAACCTTGGGAAAGAAAAAGGCCTGTAAATTATGTGCTTAAGTCTAAAGAGCAAGTCAGACTCTGCCAGTGTCCCTCTCACACCAATAATTTCATCCATCCTCTCCAGAGCCAGATATAAAAGACTGCTGCTGTTTTACCTGGTGAATCCTTCTTTCCCAAAGTCCAGGCCAGTGGGCACCAGCTTCACGTTCCTCTTCTTCAGTGCATAATCCACCACCCATTCATTCTCCTCCACCTAAAGAAGCGGGAATGAACTTCATCACTATCGGCATCCATGTCCATATCAGCCAAAGGAAAGTGCGAGTCCAAAGAACTGAAAGATACCAGTATTTCAACAGTGTTTTGCAAATGTATCCATTTGTGAATACTAGAATTCAGACATTTCTAAATTGTAGTTACATTGGGGAAATCTTACATGTGAGCTAGACAAAGATAGAGTGTGAAACAAGCTGATAACAGGTTTTGTATTAAATTAGTGTTAAATAAGACAACAGCATTATAAGAAAAATAAAGTCATTGAATATCCTGTATTGCCATCATATCAGAAAACATTAAACCTAAAGGAGGTGAAATTGTCAGGATCAAACACTGCTGAAGGGCTGTAGCAGTATTTGTTGTGTACTGTTCGGTGCATCATTTTTGGTTCAGTACACATTACCAATGAATGCATCTACTGTCATGAGTGGAACCTAAATTCACAAGTAGATGTTCAGTTTCAGCCAAAGCTTTAGATTGCTCAAAATTTAGACGGGATTTAGTTCATTATAACTTATGATATTATAGTTCTATTTTCTTTACAATGAGCAAATAAGCTCTTAATTTTTTTTTAATTCAGACATATTTGGGTTGCAACTGTAAAAATTGTTTCCAATTACAATAATTGTTTTCTTCGCTGCAGCAAAACTGAACCATACATTTTGTGTACAGTTACAACCCTAGTTGAAACCTAAGAAAAAGCAGCATGCAAGACGCTCCTGCATCTTTTTTTCAGAAGATGCATAATTTATTTATGTCGTCCATCTCAAGATCCACGGGGAATGAGGCATGGTACCTT
Organism: Brevimyrus niger; assembly: GCA_015164015.2. Classification (NCBI taxonomy): domain Eukaryota; kingdom Metazoa; phylum Chordata; class Actinopteri; order Osteoglossiformes; family Mormyridae; genus Brevimyrus; species Brevimyrus niger. The sequence goes on from JAABNY020000136.1 coordinate 21,038,521, forward strand.
GGATGGGATGGCAGTAGCACGCTGTAAACTTAGTGGGGGTCATAGGGATGGGGTCAGATGGTCCCTAGAGCAATTGGAGTTGAAAGCCTTGCTCAAGGGTCCATCAGTGACACAGGTCTGCCAGTCATAGGATTTGAACCCACAAGCTTCTGATCAGAGGTACAGTTTTAATCCATAGAGCTACTAACTACTAAAGGATGAGGGGAGGAACTCGTACTACTTACCGTAATGGAGCAGGTACAGTAGACTAGATAACCCCCTGACAAAGAGTCCGCATTGAGGGAATCGATGGCGGACAGTATTAGTTCTTTCTGCAGGTGAGCAGATCGCTGGATATCAGCTTCATCCTGGGGAGATGAGTGAGGGTCATTCTGATCCAGGAACCACATTACTGTGCACACTGCCATCATCATCCTATTATGTGATATTCTGATCTATATGTTACCTTACTGGTCTTCACAGCTGGATCTTTGGAAATGACTCCAGTGCCAGAGCAGGGGGCATCCAGTAGCACCCGATCAAACCCACCCATCACCTGTCAATCATATGATTTTATTTCTACAATAAGGGTGGGACATTCTCAGCCATCCAATGACAAAACACCCAACTAAGCAGGAGCAAAGATATATACAAATGACATTCATGGTGTAAACAGAAAACAAGGTAAATATTAGTTTGGTAACTACCGAAGAAGAGGGCATGTACCTTAGGGAACTGTCGGCCATCGTAGTTGCATATGATTGTGTTGGTGACACCCAGACGATGGAGGTTTCCCATGACGCTCTTCAGTCTGTCTGCACTGGCATCATTTGCCACGATTATACCGGTGTTCCTCATGAGCTGGGCTGGGAGACAAAACATGCGGCTCAATGCGTCCATTCAAATGTCAGACAGCACACGTTGTATGAAATCTACAAGTCATAGCTGAGAAATCCTTTACAGAACATTCAACATTCACAGCCGTTTACAGTAATTTTCCTGCAGAGTGAACACGTACCCATATATGTGGTTTTTCCTCCAGGGGCACAGCTCATGTCGAGCACAGACTCCCCCTCCTGGGGGGAAAGCGCCATGACAGGCAAAAAACTAGAAGCACCTTGTAGCATGTAATGACCAGCAAGGTATTCAGGGGTGGCACCTATGACAGACCAAGTCATCATGATTAGCACAGTCGAGGTTCAATCACGAGGACTGCTACTCTGCGAAGTGGCAAGAAATTATAAACACTGGCATCATCTTCAGGTTTCAAGAAATACGAAAATACTGACCTATAGGTACTGAGGAGTCAAAGATGACCAGGCCCACCTTAGACCACTTCCCTATTGGATCTAAATTCACACCTCTGTTGATCAGAGCCTGTTTTTAAACAAAGAAAAGTTAAAAAAAAAAACATTCAACATCAGTACCCCTGATAAAAGAGAGGACATTGGAAGAATATATCTGTGCAAAAGCAAATAATTTAAATGAACATAAAAACACATCTTAAGAACTGACAGCAAAGCCTTGATAATATAACATACATAAAATTATTGAAATGTTAAAAAAAAAAAAAAAAATCCCAATAAGCTGCCGTTTACCTGAGCCAAATCCCGCCTCCTCGCCTTGAGGGTATTGGTCCGAATTGTGACTGGTCGCTGGATTTCATTGGCCTCCAGGAAATCAATCAACTACATTAAAAAAAACACAAACAACAACTATCATTTTCAGATATAGCTGAATATCATCTATAAAAACTCACACAATCCATAAAAATCAGCCATAAAACAAGATGGAAACACTTAGTGTATGTCCCAGACTGATCTCTCTCTGTGTCATATCATATACATATATATATACAAAGGGATGGGCTTGTTGTTTCAGGGGCCTCCTCAAAAATTACTTATGAGGAGACAAACAATCAGATTGTAGAGGAGGCGAGTTCAAGCAAATAGAGGGGGCGGTACCAAAACATCTCTTTGGTTAGTCCCACCTCCTCTAGTTGCTTGGACCAACCTCTTTTACAATCTGATTGGTTAAGTATCTGAATCAATCATTTTGACCTCAAAACATTTTTATGGAAGTAAAACTCCCATGAGTGCAGCAAACACTAGCACTTATTACACACTAACATTTTAGTATTAATTGATGGATTTCAGGACAGTCTGAAACTAACATTCCTTTACACAAAATATGTTCCATTTACCTCAGACAAAGGGAAAATGTCAAGGAGCTTCTCAATAAGAAACAAATTGTAGCTGTAATATGTGCACAGGTCCTTCTTCAAGAGGGAGAGGTACTCTGCCCTCCCCTTCCCCTCTTCCCTTTTGTCTGCAAAGTCTGAGAGGACATCAACATTGTCCCTTATGCGCTGATGGATGCTCTGCAGATCTATGGCCATGGCCTCTAAAAGGAAACCAAGAAAGAAAAACAAGAATGTGGACAAGGTACAAAAACAAAGCTCTTAAGTGAACTTAATGAGACAAGGTGGAACAGAATTGTAATAAAGACAAAGGGTGTGAAGATTCAGCACCGACCCTCTTTTTCCTGCTCCTCTGCTCCAGGCAGCTTGAATCTGTCCATCTCATCGATGTTGGCCTGGACAGTGTCATCTTCATCCTCCCCCTCACTCCCACTCTCATCTCGCTCTTCATCGCTCTCCTGTTCCATGGCTTCTTCCCGTTTCTTCTGCTTCTTTGCGGCACGCTCAATGGGGAGTAGCTGGATTTCCGGAGAAGAGGATGTCAATAAATGAACGTAAACAAACAACTAGGGATGCTCCAACAGGTTTTTTGCTGCCAATTCCCATACCGATCACACTGATTGTCAATTTTTCAATTTAGTTATGATGAGTGCTACTGGCTATGTGGTCTGGAAAAAAGAACCACAAAATCACCTTAATTTAGACAAAAACATGTTTTTACTTTAGACTGAAACCATGGTCTCAAAAGGCTAAATAATGCAGAAAGTGAAAAAATTCTCACAACATTGCCTAAATCAAATAATCTCAAGCAAAAAGTCAAATGCAGATTGCATTCAAATAAACAATAAGTTGCTAAATCAAAAATAACAGAGCATGGCTTACTGTTTTGCGCATGAGAAAACACTGTTGTGCATTGTCAAAGAGAACATTTTTTTACCTTTCTTATAATTTATAAATAAATTAATTAAATAGGTCTGTTGCTTCATATGTAAAATAAAGCCCATTTGGTACTTAAGACGTAAATGCTAAGTGCCTATGACTCGATGAGCATCGTCTTAATAGAGAGGAGCATCTCAACTTTGTCAGTGACGAGTCTATTCCCGTGTTCATCCACAATGTTGGATGCAGCTCTGAATAAGTGCTCACACTCCACAAATATTTACGTCCCTTTAAAACGTAGCGAGGCTCCAAATGAGAGAGCAATCAGCGGCACCCGGTGTCTTCCACCACTGAGAAAGACTGATCATCTAGCCCAATGAATGAAATTATTTGCCTAGCCTTCTGACTGTCACGTTCATATGGATGAGTGCTGGCAAGTCTGTCGCTGCTCCGTCTGTTGCTGCTCCAGGTGTCTTCTTTTCATTCTCTGGAGTGAGCCTTGAAAACTCCGGCAAGTGTTTGTTCTTTAAATGTCGTATTAAATTCATTTTGTAACGAGCTTTCCCCACGAGGTATTATGTTGTTGCATGTGTTGCAGGATGCATACTTTACATCACTCTTACATTACTCTTCATTTTCAAGGAAACCGGCCGATAATAATCGGTCGCCGCTCAATCGGAACACCGCTACAAACAACAGTGTATCAGAAATAAGGTGTCATGCGTCATATGTACCTCTTCTCCATCGCTCCCATCTTCATCTTCCTCGCTGTCATCCATAGCTCCATAGTCATCTACCATTTCTTCATCATCATCATCATCATCATCATCTTTTTGTTCTGCTTCATCAAAAGCATCTCCAGCTTCCTGTCCTGACTCCTCTTCCTCCTCTTTTTCCCACTGGGTGTCACTCTCATCTCCCGTGTCATCATCAGAACGCTTCCTCTTTGCAGGTTTCAGCCACTTGCTGTTTTCATCTGTAAACCCTAACAGGGGGAAAGAAGAAAAATTATACAGACATCACTGTTATCTGAGCTACTGCAGTAGGTAACTAGCATCTCCAATTAACCATCTGTCCACTAGAGTCAAACCAATCACGTGTGAAAAATTATTTTTAACAAGTAAAGAATAGAAATATAGAGAATCACATACCTTTCTCTGTGAGCTTCTCCCGAGGCTCTTTCGGCTTCTGAGGAACCTTTGCTCTCTTCAAAGCGCTACAAAAAAAGTATGACCATTGCTCAAACAATGTATTTTCTTAAACTATTACATTTCATGCATGAGAAATACTGCTATCCTTTCTGCCAAGATTATCTTGATGTTGAGCTTTGATTTTCCATCATAACCTTCATTACGGCAGGTTGTTTGCCATTGGCTAATTGCCCGTTAAATTCTTACCGTTTTCTGCCTCTGCTGGACAGTCGCTTAGGTTCTCTTTCCTCTGAAAGAACACAAACATTCCCAATGTTTGCAGCTTTACAATTTGAAATAAATGAACAATAAATTCATTTTATTTGTCGTATACAGCTATATTCAGTACAATGTGTAGTGCTAAACTCCAAGTCTGTAACTGTAGGAGACATAAGTTTAAAGAGACAAAATTCTAAACAGTAATCATAAAATCCATAAATAGTGTCCAATCAGCAGTAACTTAACAGGTGGCAGTTGAACATATGTGAGTAATAAGTCATATTTATATATGTAAGCTGTACAGTGGGAGTACATGTAGGCTGGACATGTACATGCAGTGGCACACAGGTTAAACCTTACAAAGGATAGATGATTACAGACATTATTTATAATATGAATGTCAGAAAAGAGCCTGAGCAATCATACCATCTACTAAAAACTTTGCGACCTCTGTCTCTGCCCCCTTCTGTTTCCTGGCCTTGCGACCTGGCCCTCGCTTCACCTTATTGGTGGGATCCAATTTTCTGCCCATGTTAAATACGTTGTTCAATCTGGAAAGCAATTACGTAATGGGTTGGTGTACTTTTCCAAAGGAAACAGTAGCTAGGTACAGTAGATATACAGACATATGTGCTGCACAACCAAATTGCTTCATCTTGCACTTCACGGTTTAAAATGATGACGGAACTGATTACATTCATCAGCAGGCCACTTTTGACAGAAATTTGTATGGCAGATTAAATTACATATTTGCTGGCTATTGTGGTATAATGCTATATCCTGTTACCCAATTACTTTTCTTATAATCTCGTTAACATCACAAGCACCTCAAAGAACTGAAGCGGTCATAGCATCTACATGGGCTGTTAACTAGCTTGCAGGTAATCAAAGTTATTAAATGATTTACTGATATATACTGCAAATGACAATAAAACTATACATATTTACATCAAACAAACAGTAGTGGTCAGACGTGTGGAAATATACCACAAGCCAAATACTGAGTGAAACCAGTTTTTAATCAAAAATACATATTCCACGTATCATTTCATTAAGCACTATGCCATACATACACTACACGCGTAGTTATATTAAAGACTTACTCTTATATTTTTCCTTCAACTTTAATTAACTCCGCTTTTAGTTCTTCTTCCCCAGATCGTTTAAACTGAACGCTACAACCATGCGCATTAAACGCACATGTACATCTCGACACGTTTGTCCCGGAAGACTAAAGCACATGAATCACGTGTTTCCTGCGCCGGCTGCGCGCTGACATCATGTCCAAGTCATCAACGTGAGACGTTTCAGCCTGGCGCATGAAAGCTGAACTCTCTTAATATTAATAAGTTTTTAGTTACTTATGTGATCATTTGTGGTGCCCCCACATACATTTTTACTAAACATTGATTTTAAGTAATAATAATTATTGTATTTTACATTAATTTCTACTAAATTAAAATTATTCTGCTAGAATTGTTTATTGAATGTTTATTATGAGGCATATGGTCATGCCTTTTTGTTAATGGCAGGAATTAATGTTTGATCATTATAAACAACAATATTATACAATGCCTCTCATCCAGCTCACTGTTCTCCTGAGCCAGTTGGGTCTTCCAGCTGTGGCATGCCTCCTCATGGCCGAGCAGAGCAGTCTCAGCCTGCAGCCTCTGATAGTCACACCATCTAGGGAAGGGGACGAGGCAGGCTAGTAGGAGTGACATGAGGGTGCCCTGCACCAGTCCGGAACACTTTTCAAGGATATGGTGGCACCTCCCTCACCACGTCACTCCTACTAGCCTGGTGTGGGATTCTGGGAAAAAGTGTGCCTGTGGCTCCTCTTTCCACTGCACTAGCAGACAAGCTTCCCATCGTGAAGCCTTTGGTCCTGGACCATCCTCAGCAGAACACTGCCTCCATGGTTTACAATCTGCCACTCCATATTGAAAGGTTGAACTTCCCCCCTATGCCGCACCCAAGATCACTTTCACCATTGTATATGTTTTATCAGTCTGTAATGTTGAGCATGCTACACTGTGGCCTGCTGGGAAGGTGCCATCACTACAGGTGATGCAAAATGCCTGAACTAACTGGGTCAATATATAATTGTGGGAGATTTTGAGTTTGAATAATTCTGGAAAAATATATATTTATTTACAAAATATTATTATCTTCCCTGATAAATCATCCCTGAAATATTTTGTTTTTAGTCATTGCCAAGCTCAGGCATAATTGATTTCAGATATTTAGTTTTAAAAACAAGAAGTTTACTCATTATTTGGTCAACTATGTTACGGACAAAACCTATAAGTTTTAACTTTAAGTAAATGTCAGACATTTAAAAAAGTCATTACTCTTCAAAGAATATGTGTCTATTTACCTACCTTTTAAATTAAAATACCCAATTATTTAAGAAAATACACATTTTGTTCAATTTAAATCCCAAATTTCAAGTACTGAAGTAACCGGTCTGTATATTTTGTTTCCAAACTGCTTGATTCATGATAATTTTCATGATGAAATTATGCTGAGGTATATATTTGACAGCTACTCAGTTTCTAAATATTTACTTGGAGATTAGGGAACCATTGAAATACATATATTTAAAAAAAACATAATGGTAACTTAATTGACAGCCCAGTATCATAGTTGACAAAAGTAACATAGTTGACTGGACATGACAAAGTAGGGTGATGTATTTAACAAAAACAATCCTAAACTATAT
>JAABNY020000136.1:21045812-21070096 GCA_015164015.2 Brevimyrus niger
TGTGGAGCAGGTCATGTGATTTGGAAAACACACTCTTCCTTGAGGGGTGTATTTGCTATGGGTAACTTAGATGACAGTGACTTCTTGGACACATATTCAATTTGTCAATTTCTATTGAAAATGTGACATATTGCCCAAAAAGACACATTGTTCAAAATTACATCAACTTAATGTAAATAATATAATTAAAACTGTTTTTGAATAAGTTTTTAAAATGTTTTTTTGGGTAATGAGATTATGGTTGCAATTCATTTCAGATGGTTATTTAGTTGACATTTTAGGGATATCTAGTAAATTTTTATAAACAAATGATTATTTCCATAATAATTAATTATGGAATTTGTAAAGACAAGATCATGAAGAACACTGAAGACTTTTAAAATGTTATTTTAATAAGCATGTTTGCGAGATAAATCTCATGGGCATGAAAACTCCCTCAATTATATATTGACCCAACTCATCAGGAAGGGATAGCTCCATCACAGCACTGACCCTGACCAAATTCATTAGGAAGGGCAGTTCCACCACACTAACCCTGAACAAACTCATCGGGAAGCCCACCTCTGTCACAGGACTGACCTTGAACAGACTCACCAGGAAGGCCAGCTCCATCACAGGGCTGACCCTGGACCAACTGGAGGCAGTAGCAGCGAAGTGGATGTTAGAAACATTGGGCAATATTAATAACAATTCTGCCGATCTGCTTCAGGGGGAGCTATATCCTGGAGCACATTTAGCCATAACACTTCAGGAAGCAGCCTGTCTGTTACAATACTCTCTGGTGCCTTCTGTTCTAACCGCACCTAATCTGGGGCAGTGTGTGGCTCAGTGGACTAAGCCAGTTTACCTGTAATCAGAAGATTGCTGTTCAAACCCAGCCTGAGCTGCTTAGTAGCGAGGGCCGCAATTTTGAGGTGTAGGTATTTGTCAAGATCTGCGAGCGGACGGGTATTGTGAAGACCTGCCCCTCCTCGCTTCACCCTCAGAGTTGGACCCCTAAAGCAGCTCTGGACAAGGATGTGCCAGAGGAGGGAGGGAGACCAGGAGACCAGGGGGCTGTGCAGCAGCCATGGTGACCACGCCCACTTGAGGCACTTTGTCCTGGATTTGTGGGTCGCTGGGGATGGATGCTGACCAATCAGCACTACTTTCAAGATTCAAGATTTCTTTAATTGTAGTACGTTCAACATAACCAGACATAAAGCGACTAGTGACTTACTTTGGTAAGGGGTACAATATAGCACAATATACAATGTACTTCAGGGTGTGAGATGCAGAGGCATGTCCAGGTTCTCAGTGTGTCCAAGTGTCTCAGTCCTGGCCATGATGCTCCTGAGTCTCTTTCCTGATTTCAGAGATTGAAACAGGCAGTTTGTGGGGGTGGGATGTGTCCTTTATGATTCTGAGGACCCTGCTCCTATATCTCTTGATGTAGATGTCCTGAAGAGACGGAAGGGCCGACCCTTCCATCTGATCATCCAGATCCTTCCATCTGATCATCCAGATCCTTCCATCTGATCATCCAGATCCTTCCATCTGATCATCCAGATTGGCAGCATGCTTTGTGCCACATGTATATTCCATATGTGTCATGTTATTTATTCAGTGAGTGATGTGTAAATTGTCGGCTTCCCCTGTCTATCTTGCTGCCTCTGGCGGTGCACTGTTAATAAAATCAGAATGTCAATTTCTTTTATAAAGGGCTCTTTATATTATAACCCACCAGCCATACTCTGCTTTAATATATTATATAAAAAATAGTTATAAACATTACATGGACTTTTTAAAAAAGTCAACATTGGCGCCTTTAGTATCAAACATGTAGGAATTGCTGTAAAATTATATTGTACAAATATAATTCAATTAGTAATTTTAGCAGTTTTATATATGGAATCACTTTTATCAGTTTTTTACAACAATAGCTAAAAACAAAAAAAAACTAATAAAGGCAAAACCATGTTTACTGCTATGGAAATTAATTTGAGTAAATCTGGATATTTATGAAAGGAGAAACAAATACAGGAATGCAGCAATATCAGCATCTATATATTGATATTCGTCATTAATTTGAGTGGTATTTAATATCTAAAATGGCACGGTTTGTGCCTTAAGGAAATAGGATTAAATGCGCTGCAACACTGAACAATGAAAAAAAGTCTGACAAATGGCCTATGAATATTTACATTCATTTTTATAATATCTGAATTTTCCCATGAGCTTCTATTTGACATGTTGCAGCTATGGTTACGTAATTTTGTGAGCTGGACACAGATCGTCTGCGAGGACATAAGCAGAGGACATGCAAGACAAGCTGAAATGCTGCAGGACATCAGCAATATTCACAATGACAACCAGATATGACTAACTCAGGCTACAGATTCATGAACAGTTTTCCTGCTGTTCCAGTAAATGTATTGATTAATAATGCAAAGCAGTTAATTATTTGACAGTGTCTGCTGGTTTCAGATGCAATTTCCCACTAGGATCACTGGTAAAGTGATTAAAGAACTGACCAAAAATGAATAAACCAACAATAGTGAATATTATGATCAATTCTCCCATCTTAAAAGAATAACTTCTGCATTATTTGTGTATATGTCTTTGTAGGCAGTAGCAATTATTAACAGGACATATTTATCAGTGAAAAGGCTTCTTAGAAGGCTACCCAACCTGCTTTACTCATGAGTTGGATGCATTTAAAATACAGTGGTACCTTGGTTTTTGAACTCACTAGAACTCAAATTTCTTGAAAGTCGAACAAACCAGTTTGACCTAGAATTCGATCTAAATATCAGAAATCGAACCGAGAACGCTGACCTAATATAAATTGTAAGTGCCAGGAAATGAGTCATAATACAATGCAATTCATATTTGAATGCCTTCTTCACAGACTGGGCAATTAACCAAATAAAGCAGCGCAACATTACAGTAACTAACAATAAATAAACCACAAACTTACATGTACTAATAGAGCATTTATGTAATTTATTTACACTTAATTTTACCAGGCAAATTAACTGAAAACCAGTTCTCACTGCTTTACGTGATATTCGGGAGAAATAGCAGATTACGCATTGGAACTGCCTGGGATACAAATGTCATGTGTATAACTAAACTCCTCAGCCAATAAGGGCAAAGGTGTGTCGTCACGGAGGCAGTTCCAGTTTGTGCGACTGGGTAAGAAATCCTCAATGCATCTAACCATAATGCATTGCGTCAGGATCAGAACAACCCAATGTCCGGACTGGGGAAACAAATTGAAACGTGGACTTAATACAAAGGACTAATGACAACAACACTAAACAGCTGATCACATGGGGATCCCACACGAGGTTAAAGAGGAGGCGTGGCACACGGAAGGAAGCAGATGGTCTGGGCAGGACAGGGGTAATGTTGGGATAAGATCTTTATCGTTAAACATTTAGGTGTGAACATTTTGGGGGGCCAGAAACCAATTAATTGGTTTTGCATGATTTCTTATTGGAGAAATTTGATCAGAACTCGAACTTTTTAGGATTAGATCTGAAGTCCGGAACGGATTAGTTTCAGAACCGAGGTGCCACTGTAGTTGCTCTACGGTAACAGTATAACTACTGTCAAGTAATCCAGAACAGTGAAATTGTTCAAAATCGTTTAAAAATTGACCAGCTTTTTCTGATTGAAACAATAGTTGCATGTTGTCATTTACTTTTTGGTTCAACTTATACTCAATTATAGTGTTTATAGATATTGCATATATTGTGTTATATAGAAACCCCATTCCAGCTTTTCAAGCACATCGCAGTAACTGCAGCTAAAATAAGTGATGTGTGTAAGAAAAGCAGTGAAGTGCATTGACTCGTGCTGCAAATGGAGTCAGAAGATAAGAACCGTGATGGGGTGTCAAGGCCTACCTGAAGCACGAACTGTGTACATGCATGTCGACAAAAATAACCAAGTGAATCTGCCAAAAAGGTCTTATCAGAAAGAAATCCTAGGTGCAGGCGAAAGGGGCTGGTGCATGTGGGTCCTTTGGGGATAAGGCATCAACATTACGTGTGAAAGCAATATAGTTCATAGCTTCTCTGAGTTTGTTGACAGTTTTGATAAATCGTGCGGCAGAGACCTGCGCTAAAGAATGCAGGAAAGGCAAAGCAGACAGGGAAGACAGCCAGGAGCGGCGGGGCCAAGCAGGAGATGATTTACTGTACAGCAGTGTCTGAAAGGCTGGGCGACTCCATTACACTCATATAAATTTACAGAAAATGCAAACAATTCACAAATGTAGTGCACTTATGAAAATAAAACAAACAAGTGTAAATTCTTGTTTATTTGTTCTGACATTGAAAAATCGGTAAAATTACACATTCTGGAACAGATTCCTTGCAACAAATGAATGTTTCCAATTTGTATGTATTGACTACATAGATTACAACAGACCCATTATCTCTCTGCTAAGGACACTTAAAGGTGGATAGAACTGAGAATCTTTTTTCTCAACAACCACACATACACTGAGCCCTAGGTCCAGTTACAGGGATGAAAGACTTTATTGAATCCAACAACAGATTCAGACAGAAGACACTTTAAACTCTTCCAGGTCATAACACACCCCAAACTTCCTCATATGCTGAACACACCTTGGCGCATGTCAAAGCTGCAGACAGGGGGTAGTTACTGATAGAGACTGTTTTTTCTGTATAATCCACGTCCACCTGGAAGAAAACAATGAGAAGTTAATGTTACCCAGGAAAATAGAAGGCAATAATGTCACCATAAGGCCACGATTACTTCCTAACAGATATCAGCTATATGTGCAAAATAGTACCTTTGGTCTTATGCACAGCACAACACATAACACCCTGTTGAAAGTAGCGAATATGCCAAAAAAAAAAATCTGATTTTATTGTCACATGCAGAGACAGCCCTCAGGGCTGCAGCACCCTAGGCCACATTCTGTTGCGCATCTTGCCAGGTGCAAGAAAGCTTGAAGCCATTAAGGAGTCTTTCCATTCCTCAGCCATGGCTCATCCATTCCTCCATCTTTCCTTGTCTCATTAGACAGCCATGTTTCACATCAGCTGCATCAGACCCTGCCATCTTGCTGCTCCATCCCTCCTCTACGCATACATTTCCAGTCACCTTGATGACCCAGATCTCTGCACAAGTTTCAATTGGTCCAGAATTCTGCAGCTTGCCTCCTCACCAACAGCCCACCCCCGAAATACACAACAAATCACTTTATGTATTGGCTCAAAACAGAACGTGGAATTTTATTTCACAATTTAGGACGATCTAGTAAAATACAGAATGAGTGTTAACTTACTCAGTTATCAATGGTCCTCTAAAAGGACGTCACAGATGGTACACACCACAGCTGAGCATGAGCACCCCACAAGCCCCCCCCATCTTTGAGATGCTCTGACCCAGTCACCTGAGCATAATGATTTGGCCCTCGTCAAAGTCACTCTGATCTTTACTCTTTAAACCCATAGCAATCTGCACGATTCAGAGGACTCTCTATTAACATCAGGAATCACTGTGTTGAACAGAAATGATAAACAGCTAAAAACCTATAAAACACAACCATCAGAAGTAAACATGCTTTAAATACGTCCGAGCACCTGGCGCATGATATCAGATCAGACAGTGCCAAGAATTCATCAATTGCTTCTGTACTCAACATGTTGCTAGCAGATTAATTGTTCATTTTTCACAGAATAAAATGTGACATAACATTATCCCGTTAATCTGTGGCACCAAGCTAGGCAAGTACTGGATATTTGCTTACTATCGAATACATCCCAGAGCGTGACATGCACCGTTTTAACTAGTTAGTTAACATTATTTGCCTCATATGGGGGCTGCCATAATGTTTCGGCTCATCTGTGTATTCTATGTTGTTATAATGATATGGGCTCAGTGCTACATACATGTAAAGTATCCTTCAAAAAGTAAGATTTTCATTTAGAAGTAAGAAGATCAGTTTCACAGCCGAAAGTATGGTAATTTTTAACCACATACACATTCCTATTATTCTGTACAACAGAGGTTTCAGCTCCTGCCCTTAGGTGACCTCTACTCACCGATCCATGTGCAAACGCTCCTATAACCACAGAGGCAGGACCCTCACTGGGAACCAAGGTCCTGGGGCACACAGCACCCCCAGCCGCAGAGAAGGACATAGCGATGCGGGGGCAGCCCGGCGGCAGGTGGTCCGAAACCGGGTTTCTGATAAGCCTGAGTAAGCGCTGAGGTCCGTCAGCAGCCCTCACTTTCAGCTTGTGCAGGAGCTGGACTGATGGAAGGGACAGCGTAGCGAGAGAGAGGGAAGGATGACGGGAATACACAGATTAAAAAAAAAATTATGTACGTATAATCACCTGGTGCCCGTGCAAATATTTGCATCTGTAGCCGAATTTAACTTTTACTGTGTGTCAGAATTTCACTTACCCATTAGTCCACAAAAACGTGCAAAAGTGCGTGGAATACGTGTCTGAGGGTTGATCTCTATCAAAGCATTTTTTTCTGTATGAATATAAACCTGCAGCAATCCAGCACGATTCAGAGGACTGTCCATTAACATCAGCAGACACTGCGTTGGATGATAGCGACAGGACAATTAGTTATACTGTTTGTTTTCATGCAACCAATAAAAAACAGAAGTAAACGTATTTTGAATATTTCTGTAGTAAGGGTCCAGTCCCAAAAAGGCAGCTGGCAGGAGGAAGTGATGTCACAGGCACCCGTCAAGGCAGGTAGTGGCAGCCGCCACTTCTGTCCGTCGCTAGTGGCACTTAACAGGGGCAGGTGCCGGTCGAATACAGTGCCTGCCGGGGTACAGAGACAGCCACCCGGCGCTCGTGGAAGTAAACCCAAGATGCTGTGCATGACTACGATAAACTGCAATACAGAAATAAATTGAGGACTTGTTAAATCTCATATTTACAAATGATGTTATCGTTGCTGATTGTATAACTCTTTAAGATAATATTTGAGAAAACAATGATTGTATTGTCGCTAGTGGGGGTAAACAGTGGCAGGAGCCGTTTGGGTACAGTGCCTGCCGGTAGAGTGGTAGGTCTAGTGGCAGGTGCCGTTCAGATACAGTAGAGAGGTACCTACCAACCGATAATGGAAGTAAACTAGAGATTCTGTGCATCGGCTGGGATACGGAAATAAATTGAGGACTTGTTTAATCGTTGTATGACTATATATTCATCATGTTATTGATTGCAAAACTCTTCATTGTCAAACTTGAGAAGACAATGATTGTACTGTTTATATTTATTATATTATATTTATTCATTTTACAATGTAAAATGAAGCGGAGCTGCTCACTTCTGGGCTCCGCTTTGAATCTAGCCCACATTTGGGACGGATCTGGTTAAGTCTGGTTCAGAGTACAACTAAATTCAGGAATATTAGCGTAATTTTTACAAAGCTTCCTTAGCTATACAAGTTGATAAATAATATAATAATTATTATTACAATAATATTAAATAATTTACATACCAAATAACAATAGTAACTAGAGATGTTTCTATGTAATAACAAAAAATATTATTACAATGTAAAATGAATAAATATAAAATAAATATAAACAGTACGAACGGCGGTGGCTGTCTCTATACCCTGGTAGGCACTGTATTGGAACGGCACCTGCCAGTGTTAAGCGTCACTAGCGACAGACAGAACTGCCAGCTCCCACTAAGAAGTGGCAGCTACCGCTACCTGCCTTGACGGGTGCCTGTGACGTCACTTTCTCCTGCCAGCTGCCATTTCAAAACTGAACCCCCTCAGTACGTCTGAGCACCTGGTGCGTGATATCAGGTCGGACGGTGCCAGGATCTCTTCCATTTTTAATAATCATGCTCTTGTGTTGATCGCAGTTCAAAAGTTCAAAGGATTTTCCAACCTACAAGCATAAAACAGCACATCCAATTCGCTTAAACCTGTTCGCTCTTTATTTAATTTAAGACAAACGTTACAACACAATACGTATCACTAGAAACGTTAGAAACAGCGTATATGTGCTAACCACTAACTGCCATTATTTGCATGACTAAATGAATCAGGTGTTATGCCGAAACTGGCATCCCTGCCGTAGGATGCATGCCTGTCTCTAAATGACCGATTGGTCGCTGATCTGAAACGAGTTGAGCTACTTCGAGTAAGGCTACCGTAGTGCTAATCAATAGCCCAAAAAAGCCCGTAAAACTATAACCCTAACCCCTCCCCTAAAACCCTAACCTCCCCCCCGAAACACCCCTACATCCCTAACCCCCCCCCAAACAACCCAAACACCGTAACCCTTAAAAAACCCCTCCCCCCCAAAAACCCCTTAAAAGCTCAACTGGTCAGAACACCCGCATGCATTCTAAGGCAGAGATGCCTTTTTCGGCATAACACAGGAATGTACGCATGATTGTACAATCATAGACATTAAGTGTATGATTTTAAAATAAAACTGTAATACCTTCACTGTTTCTAACGTCGCTCCTTCAAGAACAACAACAAGCCTTTTTTCCGACATTTTTTCGTGAAGGTTTCGCATTTGTTTAGCCGGCTTAGGTTCATATTCATCCAAATGTTCCAGACCACGCTTGCCTCCTGTGTACGCTGCCATCTTGTTTTGCTCATGAGAAGTAACCGTCGCACAAATCCGCTGCGCGCTGGCGTCGCAGAGTGATTTCGTAAATGTGGCGTATTGGCGTGTGGGGGGCACGGTGACGCAGAAGCGCTTGTTGCCGCACCCCTTTTACACCTTCCTATGTCAATGTGGGTTTGTCCGGTGAACTGGAGTTGAACAATTGTTTGTATGTTTCTGCATGCGACCACCCCGAAACAGGTTGATACGGTTGTGCACCATTCAGAAATGAATTGAAAATGACATTCAAGCTGAATTGCGGTTGATAGCAGGAAACAAAATTGCAATTTGAATTCAAGGAACTAGAATTTAACTAGAATTAAAACAGGCTTGAAATCAAATAACTTATAATACAAGCAATGATATTAGAAAGATTATGAACCCTTTAGAATTTTCGCTATTTCTGCTAAATATGATCTAAGACATAATCAGATTTTCAAGTAAGTTCTAAAACTAGGTAAAGAGAACCCAATTAAATCACAGTACAAAAAACCTTATCCTTGTTTTTTTATTTATTGTGGAGAATGATCACATGTTATGGGCGATGGTGGTGCTACCGTTTGGCAACCGGAGGGTTGCAGGTTTGAGCCCCAGGTCCTCCTCACCCCATTGAAGTGTCCTTGAGCAAGACACTGAACCCCAAATTGCTCCTGGTACCTTGTATGGTAGCCTCTGCCACCGGTGTATGAATGGGTGAACGTGAGGCATACTTGTAAAGCGCTTTGGTTAAAAGCACTATATAAATGCAGTCCATTTACATGTGTGTGGAAAATGTATGTGAACCTTTTCTGTGAGTACAGTATCTGGTGTGACCCCACAGCAATAACTTTAACTAAACAATTCCGGTAATTGTTGATCAATCCTGCTCATCAGCTTGTAGGAATCTTAGCCCTTTACGCTTTACAGAACAACTTCAACTCAGGGACATTGTTGGGCTTGCTCACCTGAACTGCTTGATTCAAGTACTTCGACAACACTTCCATAGGGTTAAGGCCAGGATTTTGACTTACTCATTCCAGAAGATGATGCTCCTGCTGCTTGACTGTATTTTGGCTGACCATCTTGTACGTTTAGAGTCATTGTCTAACTGCCAGACCCGCTTTGTTTTTGAGCTTCAAGTCAGGAACAGATATCCTGAAGTTATATTGTCGAATTTGCTGGTACAATTCAGTATTTATGGTCTCCTGTTGTGCACACCATTGCTGTTCAGTGTTCCCCTGATGGTGGGTGCATGAACACTGATATTAACCTAGATGTCACCCAGGGGTTTTTGCAATCTCTCGGACTATTACACACCTTGCTCTTAGATTGATCTTTTATAGTCGACCACTCCTGTGGAGGCTAACAATGGTGTTGAATTTCCTCCATTTGTACACAACACAAACTCCTCAGAAATCTCTTTTCTTTGGGCCATAACACACTTCCCCAAACCTCTGCTGTGAAGATGTGAAGACATTTTGACAGCTAAGACCCAAAAAAGCAGGGCCTCTCACATTTACACCCGATTGACTTGAATTTCATGAATTACACATAAACATGTTAACATACACATCATACGCACTGTCCATCTATTCATTTTCTATACTCGATTTTCCTGTGCAGGGCTGCAGGGATCCAGAGCGTTGTTATATAAATGTCATGTTATTCAAAATGAAACAATGCAATGTTTGAAGTGTGATCCATGTTATAGATATTTTAACTCTCACTTTGTGTACCAAGGTGAATGTTTTTTTCCATAGAAAAAGTTGAGTTCCACCCTCTTAAACTCAGTTCTGGCTCTAATGATTGCAGTGCCCAACTGAAGAAACGTCTGAAACTCTTTTCCGACATGGGAAGTCAAACTAGCCCCTGACCTGCTGCCAAAGCTTCATATGATGCCACTGTGTACCTGAATTAACCAGGTGTAGCCGAGGATGCTGACCTGCAGGAAAGGAAACCAAAACAGCTTTTCCTGATCTGGCACAACCTGCCTGCCAATGCCTTGAAATAGCAGCTTTCTCTGTACCTGTTTAGAGAATCTAGGGCAGAACTATACTTCCTAGATGATAGATGCGTTTTAAAGTAAAAAAAATAAACAACCGGTTAATCAGCAAACAAATTGAATCACATGTCAAATGTATTATCTAACACTACAGGTATGAGGGGGACAGTCATATGACTAACCTTATCATCACCCTATTCATCTAACAACCCATGGACACTCAGAAGAAAAGCTATTGCAGACTCCTCACAGATGTTAATACACATAAACTTTTACATATGCAAAAACAATAAATATATGTTTGCACAGTCACACACTCATATTTGTACAAAAACAGCATCAATCATCATCATCATTACGTCCAGTTGTGGGTAGCAGTGCCTATACACTGTGTGTGACTGAGTGTGTGAGTGCCCTCTGATGGCCTGCTTCATACCTGCGAGAGACATATACCCAAATACACAGATATGGGAAATGGATGTGGAATGGATAGATGGATGGATGGATGGATGAATGGATGGTAAATGCAGGTACCCAGTGGATATGTGATTAACCACAAGAGGCTTAACAGAAATAGGCAGCTTATTAATATAAAATTATAACAAATATGCATTACACCACAAACATATTAATTACACTGATGTGAATGTGAAAAACTAAAACTATACAGAAAAATATACAGCAATCTTCAGCAATCAAAAACTTTCATTTTGTAATTAAAAAAATGAAAACAAGTAGAAAAAAGAATTATTGCATAATAATTTTGTAGAAAATGTCTGTATATACATATATAATCATCAAATTGCCCCTATTCATCTCTTGAGGTATATAGTTTATGCACATATAGATACACTTAAAACATAAATGCAGTATGTCTTCAGTGGACAGGTATTTTTTATACATTCTGAACAGCTTAATGTAACTACAGCTGTATATATTCAAAATAAAATGAGTATCATGAGTAATCAACAGCCTTGTTTGAAATGTTCAGGGATATTGTGGGAGCAAATCATGGACTGGGGGCAAAAATCAGACTTCAAGCAGATGGTGGCAAGCAGGAAAGAGTCTGTAAAAGGCAGGTGATCATAATGCAGCTCAAAGTCGCAGCTGACCTGGAATTTAGAATAGAATAGAATAGAGATACTTTATGCAGCCCATGAAGACATTGGATAGTTTCCTTCCATGAGACACATATAGAGCATAGCAACAGCCAGTGTCCAGCAGACCTGGAGAATTGGGGTAATGGGTCTTGCTCAAGGGCCCAATGGTGGCATCAGTCTGCCAGGCATGGCAGTTGATCCCATGACCGTCTGGTCAGGGGAACAGAGCCACACACCGTGCTCATGTATGACTAAGCACATGATCTACTGCAGCTCTTATCAATAGTCTTCTTAAGAATCAAAACAACGTTTTAGAGGCAGAGTGAACATTTTACTGCATTTGACTCTTTTCTTTGGATATTCATAATTTTGTTGTCAGCATACCTGTGAAAAGGCTGCAAAGAACAGCCGATTGTGATAGAGGCCAGACAGAGAGGTGTCCTCCAGCTGTGTGAGCGAATCCTGATAGGCCTGAGGGAGATTTAAAAAGAAGAGTGACAATGAATGAGGAAATTGAGGCATAAATTGAAGGACGTTGAAAAAGGATGATGCCGTATGTGCTCTGTGACAGACAGAAAGGCAGCTGAACGGATGCCCTGACCTGCAGCGCAATCTGGAGGGCTGCGTACTGAGCCCACGTCTCCCAGCGCTGGGCAGGCGTTATTGGGGCCTGCTGAGCCCTGTCTGGGCCCCCAGTCAGGTTACCATACAGCATCCAGATGCACTGACTCACTGTCTCTGGAGCCTGACTCTGGGCCTGGACTGAGCAACACAAAAGATCGTTTCTCAGAAATACACTCAGAAGCACTTCAGTGTTTACAGTTACTGGTGAAACATGGCATATGAGGAATTAAATATACTTCAGAAGGAAGGCAAATAAAAAAGAAGCAGTAGAATATTAGTAGTGGTTTGCTGCTATGGCTCTCTCAACCATTTCAATGCAAGAGTAGTAATTAATTTCACTGCACTACTTTGGACTTAAAACCAGCATAGAGCCTCTATGCTACAGGGGAAGTGAGCTCAACATTCAGCCGAGGAGTAATTCCAATGTTTCATTAAGATAATGTCTCTCCAAATGATACAGAAAAAATAGTAAAAAGGCTGGGAATACCTCTCTGACTGGTCAAAATTAAACAGCAGATTCCCAAAACTCGAGATGAGATCATCAATGAACTGACGTCAGGCTTCCTTATGGTATTGTAGCACCTGCTCCACATATACCAACACGCTCATGTGCCATTTATATAGCTCCTGTGTATGTCTCATAATAAGTTGCTATCTGTGTTTAGTGTAAACATCTGTTGTCCTCTCAAGTATTGTGTGTATCCATACCTGTGTTGTGTGTGTGATTCTGACATGCTCTAGCATGCGTGTGCCTTCCCGTGTAGCGTGTAACTTCCCCGCATATGCCTGCCATGTTTGCCTCTGTGTTGTTGTTGCTTATTGGGAATTCATTGCAAGGACTGATATAAAGAGCAAGTTTGTGTCAATCCATCTCTTCTCATCTGTATTTGCAGCCACCATGATACGTCAGTCTGCACAGCACCACAATATATTATAATATTGGGAAGCAAAACTCATTCACACCTTATGCAATCTAACAAAGAAATTTCTTTAAATTTCCAAAGTCTGTAGAAAGTCTGAAAATGTATCCTGTGGATTGGGTAAATGTTACAAATATGCTCTTCTGTTGGGAATTTAAATTTGATCTCTTAGCTAGTCTGCAGATAACTGATGTCCCAATACTGCTTGGTAGTGCATGGGTACTGACAATGGCAAACTATTTGTATTCGTGACCAATTTTGACAGCTCATCAAAACTGAAGATTAATGGAAAGGCAAAGTGAAGTTAATTGGAATGCAAAGTAACATTAACACCGAGCTTAAACCATTCTCTGACTGGAAAGAGATCCTGTAGGAAAACAGAAGGCATGGAAAGTCACAGTGTCAATCTGCCTTACTGTCTAGCATGAGGAGATGTAAAATATCCTTAGCCATCAGCATCCCGAGCACTGCATAGTTGACAGCCCTGTCAAACACAATTAACAGAGCAGACTTAACATCATACTATTCTAATAAGAATTGATAAAATATTCCAGTAACCCAAATGCTATAGCTGACAGCCCTGTCAAATACAATTACTGTGATGGTTTTAATGTCTTCTAATGAGTGCTTTTGAGCAATGCAGGAAGTCATATTTGTAACATTACTAATAATGGGTATCTAGTGTTTAATGGGAAAATACTGATACCTAGGGAGAGAAGCATGGAAGAGTGGTGGAAGGAACATTCCCAAGGGGAAGTGGATCTCATTGCCTGTAAGATGTGGAGTAACTGCCAAGCTACAAGATAGAGAAACAAAATATTAGGCCCTCACTAAGAAACAATAAACATTGCAGGATTCCCCCTTTGAATGAATATTGTATTTTATCAAGCACTGCAACTGACCCATTCACAGAAGGCAAGTACACCGGGAAACAAATTGCTCACTCACGTATTGGAAATTGACATGTGTGAGAAAACCTTGTTTCGGTTCTTCCGTTGGAGAATTAGTGACTGCAGATAGTTGGAGAAGTAGTCACCTTCTATTATGAGGACCTAGCAGAGAAAAAGACTCCAACCTCATTTTGCATTATGAGTACAGCATTATTATCATTATTAATTGTCATTACAGCTATTACAATTATTACAACTTGAAGGGGGCTGTCAGACTGACAGCATGGTATTTCCTGGACAGTTCAGCCTCCAGCTCTGCCCATCTAATTTGTACTCCTCCCACACTCACCAACCTGTACAATTTCTAAAAGTACTGGATGGATCAACAGGAAATGTGAAAGTTAATATATGAGCTTTTACCTGCATGTTGTGATTTCTTGTGGTGACATATGGGACTGAAAATATACTTAATTGCACATTCCATAGTCAATGTGTGCATGACACAAATGTAACTCATTTAAATTTAACTGATGGTTTTACCTAAAAAAAGACTTACAATAGTGGAAAAGTTTACAATTTATGTGTGCTCCCTGGGTTGTATGTGTGTGTGACTATATATATATATGTGATCTGTCTTTCTGATTGCATTATTGAGTTAGTATTTCGTGGGCATGTTAAAGCACAATTCAACCCACCATTAACAGAACTCCTGCAGCTCAACAGATAGAACATTGTGCAAATAATAGGAAGGTTGTAGGTTCACATCCCAGGGAGCACAGATAAATTGTAGCTCTTCCCTCTACTGTAAGGGTTTTTGGATAAAAGAATCAGTTAAATGTAAATAAATTACATATATACTGTGCACATAAAAATGCTGTCTGTGGCCCCTTAGGAAGCCACCTGCACTATTAATATATCTAATACAGTCCTTACTGTTATGTCATGGAAAATGTTGGTTCCAATGCAAATGAGAAAAAACATAACTACTTAGACATATAAAACTATGAATATGTAAATGAAACTTTAAGACATGGACAATACATCATAAATAAAGTAGAACAGGTAAACACCTAATTGGTGGGGAAAGGTTCTGCCAATCAGGAATGTGGAATATGGAGTTACATGTCATGACTAGGACTCACAGCTCTCAGGTAAAAGCACATTTACTAATTTTCATATTTCCATGAGATCCTTCCAGGACATCTAGAGATTGCACAGGTAGATGAGTGTGGAAGGAGTAAGGATTAGATGTGCGGGGCAGGGGGGCAATCTGTCTGGGGAATACAATGCTGTTCCAACAGCCTCCCTTTGTAAAAATTCATTATTACAATGATTACAATTATTATAATGGCACGAAACATTATTATTATTATTTATTTTATGTTTTTTTTGCCATTATAGAAAATACATATTTACATTTGAATATTGTTCAGTGAGTTTTTCTTTAGTGGTGAATTCTGTGTATGGTGAAAGTCTTGGACTCAGGGACATAACCTATAAAAAGAGATTTGAAAAAGACGAATCACTCGAAAATAATTACATGTGAATATCAGTAACCCGCCACTCGTCACAGCAGATGTCACCGTGTGATGGGATTCGCCCTGCTCTCTATGCACCGGCTTTATGACCAATGCAGTACTGATCCCACACACAGTAAGCTCCGCCTCCCACCTGGAGATCTGCTTGAACCTCAGTTTCTCTCTGCATGATAATTCAATTTAGGGGTATGTGACCAATGTTATAAACCAATCAAACATTTTCTTTCTTGTCACATTAACATTTTTTTTTTTACTGTCACTTTAATCCTTTAAGTTTTTAGTAAACAGTGGATTAAATTGTTGTAATTCTGCTTGTCTGATGTCTTGACTACAGCTGCTTCCCATACAATCAAGATGAAGGTGTCTGTGAAGAATATTAATCCATGTCTTTTCCATAACAGCTTATCCTGTACAAGGTCACAGTGAGCCTGGAGCCGATCCCAGGAAGCACAGAGGAGACAGACTGGATGGGATGCCAGTAAATAATATTAATAAAGATGGCAATATAGCAGCCTTTACCTTGTGCAAAATGGAAGGATTCTGATTTTTCCACGAAAGGTCTGCTAGGTCTGATTTCAGGGAGGAGTACACAGAATGCATCAGGTCTTCAGCCTGGGTAAACAGTAAATTTCGGCATATTATGTGTGGTGATCGGATGCTTCCTAAATAAAAAGATTTGTTTCTGGGATGTGCTCTGTCGTGCTCAATTTGATATAACGTACAAGTGGCCTCACCTCAGCCACTCCAACCCTCTCTCTTATCAAGTTTTGGAGCACCGTGTTAAATCCTCTCTCTGTCTGCTGAACACAGTGGCTCCAACGGGGCACAACCTCAAGACAAGAACATTGAAAAGCAGACTAAGCATGACCCCACTCAGTCCAGCATTCCAAGTCCTACTTCTAAAAGGAATGTTATAGACAACATAGGGTGCCATTCCACTCACCTCCTCCATGTTTCCCAGCACTGCAGAGAAATTCCTTTGGATATCAATAAATCTGGAATCCAGTGCTGGTATGACTGTGTTTAAGAGACTGAGGATCATAAAAGTGTGAAGGGTGTCACTGGAATGAAAAGGTAAATAAAATGTTATGCGACCGCATCTAAAGTCCTATGATATTCTGTACATAGACACTGACGTAGTTGAGCACTTTGTTTAGAATTTCGATTAGTATTCTGATTGGGTGCACTATGCAAATATAAAGCAAAAATGTTACTTCATTGCAGTACCTGTGACTAAATTCCTTAGTGAACCACCATTTTCGGATAATTTTAGACATGTGGGTGATGTATGGCAGATTGTGGAGGTAAACAACGTCGGATTCACGGACAGTCAGGGGGTGAAAAGCAGCCTGCAGGCAACCCAGCCAATCGATGGCGGGGGCCTGAGCCTGTGGAGACACAAGAGCGTCAATGAAGAGACGAAAAATCAAGCAGGGAAACCATGCAGGCAGCCTTGAAGCTTCAGGCATGGATGACCTCAGAAAAACACAGTGAGAGCAAGACATAAACATTGCGAAATGAAGCCGATTCAAACTGAGACTAAGCAGCTTCAATAGAGGAAGAAGAAGCAGACTAGTTACTGGGCAAGACCCTACAGATCGAATGCAGCAGGGAAGGAGGGCGGAGCTCCCAACCTGCAGCTCCCCCACAGTCAGCCGATGGTATAACAGCTGGTGCTGCAGGCGGTACAGCAGGGGTGAGGTGAACTGGGCCAACTCAGAGGACAGCTGGATGAACATGCCCATGTGCTGGCTGGTACTGCTGGAAGGCACCCCCAAAAGACTGAGGAGTTGGACCCGAGACAACAGGAAGTGACGCAGGTTCTGGGGAGGATAAAAATAAATGCAAAAAAAGAGTAAAAAAGACAAGAAAAGTTTCATCAGACTTTGTAATACCATCTGACTGATCCTGATTTTGAGCAGAAATCCCAACCTGAACTTTGGTTTTTCGAGTTGAGGGTATTGGTTTCTTGCTTATCCATTCGACAGGGATTTGAATATCCGGCTGGTCAATCTATGGAGAGGAGACACTGTTTTAGAAGAATAACACCGATGCTCTTTGTTATGGTCTGCCTCTGTATACAAGAGAACAGTGGACTTCAGAATATACTGGGTGCTCAAATGAGGTATCCAGTTATATTAAATACTGCACATGCATGCACACTACTAACATATAGTTGGTCTCTCTTGCTCTAAATGGAACAACAACCTTGGTCTGGGTTGCAATAAATATCAAACAGAAATTCCTATTATTACACTCTTGACGCCATGTGAACCATCAGGCATGGAAATAAACCTACACTATTTTGCACTCTTCTCATGCCATGACCTGTGCAGCACACTATAAAGACATAGTTATTGGACTCCCGCATCCGGATAACACTGTTTCTCTAAACTGACTCCCTTAGTAATTGCACTGACCTGTATGTATTTTTGCTGATGCCCTGTATTGTTGTCACTTGGGCCTCTTCCCACATAAATGTTGAAAAATGGGAAAGTGAAGTAATCTTTCATCAGGAGAGAAAGAGTTGCATTGAAGTCCCTCCGATTCCGTTTTCCAAATACTGCCCAGCCTCCCAGCTAAAGCAAGGGAGAGAAAGATTGATTCTTATGTACAACCTGCAGTTTGGTAACATAGACCCACATCTTTTAGCCGTTTGCCGAAATGGGCCCATAGCATGACAGGAACGTTCCTATGTCAGTCTGTTTGACAACCTGCTTTTAGCAGTCTGTAAAGTTAACACTGCACTGTCAGTCACCTTCTCTATGAGTTTCAGAAATGGTTCTGGTCCAGCCGTTTCTATCCTCTCTGTATCCAAGCATGTGCTGTAGAACCTCCTGGCCTTCTGCTCAGCTGAATCCTCTGACCCTGGTCCATCCGTGGACTCTGAAAGAATGGAGCAGAAAGGTCGGAGGGTGTCACAGAGGTACAGTCTCAATTATAAATGCATAACCCTTTATTGCAGCGAAAGAAGGACGATCGTAGAGTATAAGGTATATTACAGACAATCACCACAACATTGCCTTAGAAGATGGATTTCAAAACTCACCTAAAATCTCCCTTATCAGCTGCAGTACTGCTGTCCTTTGAGCTGACTGGATAGATGGTGTCACTGCGAATGTCTCCGTTTCTCTTGCTCTGCCTGCATTTCTGCCTCCGTTGCCCCATCTCTCCCCCTGCATCCTCCCACTTTGGCCCTCAGCCTCGCCTCTGCGCTTTTCTCTCCCCCTGAATGACAGGACTTCCTTTGGCCCACAGTTGAACAGGAAGTGGTCGCAGGGTTGGGCGAAGGGGTCTGTTGAGGCAGAAAATCGCTCTGCAGCCTCCAGGCAGGCCTGGGAGAGGCACGGAGGAGGAGCTGCAACGAACCACAATGAATCTTAAAACACCTATATTAAGCCCAACACATCACAGAATGTCAGTAAGCTAACCCAAGATACCTTGCCGTGGTGATTCTGTGTTGAGCCCTACAGCCCAAGGGTCAAAATCTCCAGAAGAGATGAAATGCAAACAGAGCCCCAACAGCAGCAGGACAATGATCGAGGAGCCAAGGACCAGCAGAATCTGCCACTGCTTAGTTGTTAATCTGGATTTCTGGACAGACTGGGGCTAAATGGATGAGAATTGCAGGTTTGTACTGTGGGAAATAACAGCATTCACAAGAAGAGACCCGTTAAACTGTCTAGGATTTTCACCTTTTTCCAATTTAATTAGCTTAATTTGTGTGATTCTGGTCTTTAAAAACAGAAGTATAGGAAAGGGATCAGGACACTGAAGATCATGGACTCGTGCCAGATAGAGTTCAGGGAGGACCCCCACTGTTGTGATAAGGTTACTTAACCTGCACTGCCGGAAACTTCCGCACTGCTGCCAGAATGTTCAAATGTAAACAAGCAAGCAAAGCTTTTTCCAAGGAAAACATCAGAGGATTAAGTACAAAGTGAAAAGTAGCAGAATGTCTTTGCTTTGACAGACCCAGTGGCAACTAGATACTAAAACTAAAAGCTAAGCTACCAGGTAATAATTACAATAGATGACTTTGTATGAAAGAATACTGACCTTCGTACTAGTATTTTTTTCAATGCTCTCATTGTTTCCAGAACATAGCCTGCAGATGGTCTTACCATTGCTAACGGTGACTCATCAATCATTGCAAGTTTTCAGTCAGCGAGCAGCAGGAAACTGTAAACACGTCTCTGTGTCTGTGTTACATGACACAGTGGGTCTGTCTCTCGTTGGTCTCCCTTTCCCTTAAAATTCATCAGTCGTCATTCTGCCTCCTATCTACTCCGATCACACACATCACTGCCCTTCCTTGATAAGGCAGAGGAGCCCAAACAGCCACACATCCCCTGTCTCAGCCCCTTCATGGTGGTGGTACGAGGGTAGGCATAGAAATTTTAGAATGGTAGGTATCCCAATACCTTCAGAATCTTCAGCTAGTCATAACAAGGTCAAGTTGGAGTCATGAACAGGGTCATAAGGAACGCTGTAATGGAAGGCTTCAGGCCTGTTCTAACATCACTGCACCTCTGCTTCACCTTATCTGTGGAAGAAAGGGCTGGAACCAACAGATGTAAGACGTGGGTGTGGAGTCATTTTGAAACCATCCAAGAGGAAGAAGCATGTCTCACATACTGAATAGGCAGGATGTGATCTCCATCCCCCATTTTCTAAAGGTATGTACTTTATTTTATGCAAACTATATATTCAGTAAATAAAAAGGGATAAAATGAATTAGCAGTTTTCATTTTATTGTTTAATACAGTAAAAAAAAAAAGAAAAAAAAGACAAAAACATGTAACAAAAAATGATAACGGAATAACAAACAACCGTTACCGCAATAATCACGAAGATGACTATAGCAATGAAAAACTAAACATACGGCTTGGCAAAGGTACGGTCAAAGTATTGTCCCAGTGAAGTCAAGACAAACAGAGTTCTAACATAAGAATGCATCAATAGATGAGTATATGGAATGAACCAGACTGTGGGGAATGAACAAGAAGGAAAAAGGAAAGGGGGAAATACTCTGCGTGGCTGTAAATACTATCGAAGCTTCAATGTAATAATAAAAATCCTAATCTAGAAAATCCATTCCAAGAACATACAAAAGACGTAGCAAATAGAGGCACTAGGCAGAAAAACCATGGTGCCGCCATGCTTATTTCTGAGAAATCACACTGAGAAACCGAGAGTGGGGAAGGCAATATAGCTGAAGTGGAACTAAATGACAATGTTTCTAATGACTGGATACAATTTGCAAGGCTGTCCGTGCAGCTTTGAACGTGATCCAATTAAGTTTATACCACTTACAATGAAGGCACATGCTATTATTAGATGGAGACATCAGTATTAGTGTAACTATAACAACAGTATGTATTTATTCAAACAGCGATTACTGTTTTGGAATTTCCAAAATTGCAATTTAAACACTGTCAAAGATATCCAAGTGCAGGTGTGTCTAATTCTATTTCATGCGTGCCTTAAATACACCTTTTAAGTTCAGCTATGTGTTCATATGCAGCCATAACAGCAATTCTATACGCATTTGTAATTTGAACTTCTACACTAACGTTGAATTCACTTATTTAACAAGGGTAATGTTGGTATAGTCTCCGAAGTGTCAATATTAATGTTTAAATATCTAAATTTGTAGTAAAACACAGGCATTAGGAAAATGAAATGAGCTATTTAATTGCCAATGTAGTTTCAGCTGGGCTGCAGTGCTAGAAGCACTATAATACGCATTATTTTCCATCAACACCTGTTATACTCTATAATTTAAGTGTGTGAACTGAATGGCATTTTAAACCATTGTATTTATAGCTGCAAGCCAAAAGTGTTATCGGTCTTTATAAACACTGAATATAGTGGGGGGGAAAGAACCTCAAATCTTACAGGCTCACCAGTCAAAATACAATTTTTAGCCCCTAATACTACTATCCCCATGCAGCACTGAGACCAAAAAAATTGCAAGAAAGTTCTGCTGAGAAATGTAATTTATACAAAACACTCCATATATTGTGATTGCTAGAAATGAATAAACTCCCTAAGCCTACTTGTGGAACAAGCCCAATGCACCTTCAACTCCCACAAAAGGTTTTATAAAGTACTCAAATTTACTCAAATAAGAGTGCTGGAGAAGTTGCTATATACTAGGAATCCCAAAGTGCATTGGTGTTAGAGGTTACTTAAAGCCAAAGCTATACCTGTGCAAATTAAGCTGGGAGCTAAATGAATGACAGACATCATAGACGTAGGCTAACCGGAGTGACTACAGGATTTGCACAGTACAGTACATTACCTCTGAACTGAGATAGGCCAGAAATGGCTATAAATTGCAAAATCAGAGCCAAAGCTATTCTATGCGTATAATTTTTGGTCGGGCTTAGACTGGCGGCTGTCTTCACAAATCAATGCGCGGCCTGCTTGGCACGGTGGGTGTGGCACTTCATGCAGAGGATTCTACCGTCCAATGGGTAGCAGCCATCAGCATCTGCCTCTATAGACAGGGGGCGTGTGCAGTCCTGTGATTGGGCAAATAGACAGAGCACACAGAAATATCCCCCATATTAGCAACACACAGAAACAATTGGAAAGGAAAAAAAAAAAAAAACGTATGTTTAAATTAACATGCCCATGCTAACAGTTTAGGGCATTTAACTGTGGAAAACCGGGTGATTATTCACCAAAACTGAAAACTTGACATCTGTGGCTATGGCAAGAGGGAGTCATTACCTCACATCTGTAGCATTTCAGGTGGAAGTTCTTGTCAAGAGCCACTACCCGGACGGTCTCCTCGCTGCCGGGATCAGGCACGATGGGCTCCTTACAGCTCACGCAGATAGGCGAGAAACGACTGAGTGACAGGCAGAGAAGAGGAGTCACGTTAAAATAGTACAGTGCAGTGTTTGCCAATTTTTGTCTTAAGGGGCCCCAGACAGCCCATGTTTTTGCTCCTTCCTGGCCCTTGGAACAAAAACGCTCTGAGAGTATCGTTAGTACGTCGGACCATAGCAACCGCAGAGGACCGGACAACGCAGTTGGCGGGCTCCCTCACCGGTGGTAGTCAGAAACGCAGTAGGGCCGGCTGTCATCATCAGTGATGAAGGGCGCCCCCTCCAGGCTGCAGTCGCAAGTACTACAGCGGAAGCAATTTGCGTGGAAACTCTGGCCGACAGCCTTGAGCACGCGGTCAGTGACGTGCTCGCCGCAGCGCGCGCACACGGGCAGGGAGTTCTGCAGAAATCGGGGAGTGGTATGAGCCCGGGGTGTAACCAGTTACGCCAAAGAGGGGTGTTTCGAAAGCGAAGGCTGCAGGAAGCCTCAGTGCCACAATCTCTAAGCAGCAACACAACAAGCACACACACTCATCCAGCACTGCAACACCAACCACCCAATCTTGGGAGGATTTGCGCTACGAACATCCATCCCCTGCAACTCCAGTGGCAGTAAACTTATACATACCCTTAATAAAAAGAAACTGTCGCTGTCAGTCAGATTTGTGCAAAACTCACCACAAAGCAGTCCTCGCACTGTGGATGTCCATCTCTGTCATAGAACTGCAAGCCCTGCAGGGGTCGCTGGCAGGTCATGCAGCAGAAACAGTCGGAGTGAAAGAGCTTGTCCATGGCTCGCACGGCGGGCTGGGAGCGGGAGAGGGCCTGCCTACACTTCCCACACACCTCTGGGAGAAACGCAGAATAGCCCAGAATACGGGGTTATGCTAAACGCTAATGCTGAATACAGGTTATCCGCACAGGTTTATGCTTAACTTTGAAAAGTAGGAATACCTCTGAAGCAGTAATAAAATACCTCTAGTGAAGTGAAAGTATCTTTTAAACATCCTGGAATATTAATGCTGGGGAAATTAACTGAATAGGGGCAATTTTGGGTTTCATTACCTAATTCATTCCCCCCCCCATTTGTAAAAATATAATCAAAATCCATTCCACCACCCAGTGTCACGCCCCATTAACCTGACTGTGTAAAATTTGATGTTCTTTTATAAATCCAGCCTTAATTCAGATATTCATGGAGAATTTCCGACATGCAATTAATAAATGCTAGCAGGCTGGTATTTTTCATTCTGCAAGACATACACTAGTAAAGCACTTGCAGGCCCCCCTCCCCCCAGCCTCCACCCCAAATCTATGCCTTCATAAATGAGATTTAGCTGTTGTGAGTAAAGCTCAAACTAATGACATATCCAACTCATGATGTCAGCAACTGCTCATCAGTTCCTTTTTAAAAATTCATTGCAAAATAGAAAGCATTTGTCGAGATCAAGTTTCCTTTTAAGATGCCTGGCTACAAGACACAAAACAATGATATCTTACCAAGATCCTTCAGGGACAGAACCACATTCACTCAAGTCATTTCAGCATGGCATTCGCTCAACAGTAAATATTGGGAGTGCTAAATAATAGAATATTAAATACCCATTACAATAGTTTCTCTTTGCTTTGGCACTGTCCATGGGGAGCACGGCAGTGGTACCTTGGTTCTCGAACTTAATCCGTTCCAGACTCTGGATCGAATCCTAAAAAGTTTGTGTTCTGATCAAATTTTTCCCATAAGAAATAATGGAAAACAAATT
>JAABNY020000136.1:21070196-21080627 GCA_015164015.2 Brevimyrus niger
GCTATTTCTCCCGAATATCACGTAAAGCAGTGAGAACTGGTTTTCAGTTAATTTACCCGGTAAAATAAAGTTTAAATCAATGGCATAAATGCTCTAATAGTACATGTAAGTTAGTGGTTTATTTATTGTTAGTTACTGTAATGTTTCACTGCTTTTTTTGGTTAATCCTCCAGTCTGTGAAGGCGGCATTCAAGTAAAAATTGGATTGTAGTCTCATTTACAACTTACATTAAGTCAGCATTCACGGTTCAACTTCTGATATTCAGATCGAGTTCTATGTCAAACTGGTTTGTTCGACTTAAGAAATTCAAGCTCGAGAACTGAGGTACCACTGTATTGCAAATTGTCTAAAACATTCAGTCTAAAACTCTAATAGTTAATATTTTGCCTCTAATAGCAAACTGCGCTATAACTGCTTCAACAAATTAAAAGTGAATTAGCAATCCGCTACTTTTCAGTTGAGCTAAGCCCACCTAGAGTGCTAGTTAGACTACTTAGCTAATTTACGGTAGCTACCAACTGAATCTGTATAGTGTCTGCATTTTTGTGTGGATTTTTTTAAAATTAGACATTCTGGATGCTTTGCCATTGGAGTAGTGTTCCTGTAATTAATTAATTTAAAATAGGCTGGCTCTTTCATGGGAATAATTTTTAAACATTTCTACATTCAAGATAGTAGTAGGTTTGAGTTGCCCACTGTAATAATAAAATGAGAGTTAAGCTCAGGTTTGAGCTGTATGTTCCTGCTCAGTATGACAGTGGAACTCTGGCAGTTCACTCCATGCATTCTAATCAGTGGATAAACGTAAACAGACTACACAGACAACTGAGGCCACTGTCGACTGTTTTCACACCCTCTCACATGACAGATTTTCACAAACACAGGATCCCCGCATTCCCAACAACCAATCCCATTTCATGCCACTCTCTCATACCCTATACCTTTCTTGAGAAGCCCAGTTTAATTTCATTCTCACATCATTGCAGAGCTAGAACTTTTACCTATTTTTTTTTTTTTTATTTATTTTTTTTTTAAAACACGGATGGCCAGAATCAGAATTTTGAAAACAATGTACTTCTGCATGGAGCAAGTTCAGACTTCAACTGGTTTGAATACTTTGAATAGCTCACGGGGAGCGTAAAATACTTATACTTCACATATTTTGAATTACAATGTGCCGAAGCTTTATCACACGGTGCCACAGAGACACAAATTGCGGCGCCTACCTGTGGGAGGTGAGGTGATGACAGGGGCTTGTGCGTCCATGTTCCTAATGAAATCCTGAGTCATTTTCTCCAACTCCTCCACTTCTCTCATGGAAAGGGGCATTCCCGAACCTGAACCAAAACCAGAACCGGGGGGCTGGGCAGGCTACGACACGACAAAACAGCGAGAAAGAGACAGACGGGAACATGAGCAGATAAAGATTTGTGCAGCGCTAACTTGTAGCCAAAGCACATCCGAGCAGCAGGGAGACAGCAGACCGGCCCATCGGGCCGTGTCTCACATCACACCATTTTAAAATGTAAATTTAAATAAATTTAAGAACCATGGTTGTCAAAGGTAACACATTAGTGTTAGCGCTAATTTTTAAGTGGCAACGTATTATTTCTGCGATGGCATTAACTTTAACTGTGTTTATTTAGATACCCCAATCGGAAAGCAGTACGAGCAAAGATTTTTTTAATAGAATTTCATCTCTGTACGCAATATTGAGACCATAAAATCTTTTTTTGATGGTAACAAAACTGTATATGCCATTAATTGCCAAAGTGCGCAATTAATTTTGATTAAGAAACTGATATTTTGACAGTGTCATTAGCAGTTTGCTAACCCCAACAGCATCATTGACACCTTTTTCCTCCCCCAACATCAAATAGCTCTTCTGGCACTGCAGAGAGTATTTGTACTTCTAGGAGTTTAGACAAGTAAAATCAGCAGTGTGCCAAATCCGTGCTCCTCCGGAGTTGGCGCTCTAGGTGTCCCGCATCCCCTAGCGGCTTGACCGAATCTGAGGCTCACCTTGGAGGCTGGAGGCCCTGCAGATTGCCCGCATGGGGGAGATGCTGAAGAAATCGGTTTAGGCTGTGATGCCGTACTGGGGGCGCTCACGGTTTCCTGGCTAGCAGCTGGGGAGGTCTTCGAGTGGTTGACAGCTGGAGAAACGTCCCGCTTGGGTGCATTTTGATTAACAGGGGGAGGAGGGAATGAATTGGATGGGGCAGGTTTCACAGCAATGGAGGGTGCGATAGAATTTGGGGCTTTGGTGACGGCGGAGGGAGCAGTGACACCTCCCTTGGAGCCAAAACCAGGGCTCCTGTTGTTGGATGTGCCTTGACTGGTGGGAAAGCCTGTCTTGGGGGCCACTGCTGGAGTCTTATTGGCTGGTGGAGGCTGACTATGTGTCGGGGCAGGGCCCTGATTGGCTTGTCTGTTTGTCGTTCTGGCTTTGAGCTCCTCGGCCCACGGGGCAGGGGGGGGGCGGTCCTGGAGCTCAGGGGGAGGCAGGAAGGAAAGTGGTTTTGGGGCAGTGACTGGTGGGGCAGATGGTTTGGGTGCAGACGCTACTGGAGCTTGAGAAGGTAACTGTGAAGGGAAAAGGAACAAAATATATCATTTGAAAATATTTATTTCGTATTGCTTAACAGTAGAAAAGACCTAATAATTACTTTGGGGTTAAAAGGCCCTCTGGTTTCCATCTCAGACAACAGATCAGTTAGGGAATCCAGCTGCCTGTCAAAGCTAGTTTGCTTCTCCAGGAGCCTCTGTGAAATCATGACAAAAAAGAACAGAGTGTAAGGACACAGGAAACAGATGTGCATTTATTTAGAGAGCTATATATACTCCCTGAAGATGAGCAACTAATTAAAGAGCAAATTAACAAATTAACACAGGCATAAGCAACAACAAAGTGAACATTGACATACTGGCGACAAACAGGATACAGAGACCTGCAACAGCATCTTGTCCAAACTCACCTGCGAGTTATTATTGCTACTGCTGGAAGGAGGTGGCGGGGGAGGCGGAGGAGGCGGAGGGGGAGGAGGGGTATACGTTTGTGAGGAGATGTCCTCAGGTGCTGATGGAATAGGAAAGTCTTCTGGAGGCGGAGAGGGAGGAGCAGGGAAGGCAGGGGGAGGGGCCTCATAAGCAGGGGGTGTGATTTGACATTCAGGGGGTGGGACTGGTAGCTCATCATCCAATGGGGGAGGAGGGGGTGGGAAGTCTGGCAGAAGAGGGAAGGAACCATCATTACTATAAATCTTTTCTTCAAACACTAAACTTTCAATAATCATCACAATGAGTTCCAGCTCCACAGGAATTCTTCACCAGAACCATAACATACTTCAATAGCCACGGTTTTGTTCACATTTTAACTTGGCTTTTTATTTATGTCAGACATTGCAGTGAGATTGTGAAGGTCTCTCTCAAGAGTTGACCTTCATGTCCTTGAGTTGAAGCAACCAGAGACAAAGCAAAAGAAATTTACCATCACAGACAGGAGGAGGCGGCGGAGGAAGCTCTCCCACACGACCAATAACAGCTGTGCTGGCAGGTGTTAGGTAAGAGGCTGCGGGCTGTGGTTGGCTAGTCTGACTTTTGGGCCGAGGCGGAGCCACAGAAGCAAACTTTTTTGGTTGGTTATAAAAGGAAGGAGTGGTAACTTTGAAGGTGATGGAAGAAGTCGCCACAAATGGCTTGCTGTCACTGGAGTCAGCCATTTTCTTAATCTGGGAAAAAAAGACAAAGACAGGGTGTTCAGTGCTGATAGGTCAAGTAACAAACCTTAATCTCATTCAGGAGCCAAGCCTATCACTCTGACGGGAGAACAAATGGCCTGCACTAGTAAAGGTGGAGCAAGACCCATAGTGTGAACATTTTATAATGTCTATGTATGTGTACACAACTGCTTATGATCTAGCAGTCTAAACTGTTGTAGAAGTTTCTGTCTTGTGGTAATAAAGTATTTTGCCATTTGTAGCAGGACCAATAGGCCTATATAGTAATTCTTGCTTTCTCATATCCCCTCTTACTCTCCAATGAGAATGCAAAGGCCTAATCCACTGCGCCACACCGGCTCCATGCACACTACAGTACACAGGCAGGCCTAACCCACTGCGCCAGACCAGCTCCTTGCACACTACAGTACACAGGCAGGCCTAACCCACTGCGCCAGACCAGCTCCTTGCACACTACAGTACACGGGCAGGCCTAACCCACTGCGCCACACCGGCTCCATGCACACTAGAGTACCTAAAGGCCTCGTCATTTAAGCAGTGCTTTTAACTATAATTAAAATGGGGGGAAAAATGCACAACCCAAAGCAAAACAAAAGGTCTACCATTATTTCCAGCAGTTAAAAAGTCATACAATATCGCAAACAGTTCATCTGTATTCATTAAAAACCCTTTTTGTAAATGGTACCATGCAACATACCACCTATCTTGCCAATAAACAAGCATACACCTGCTCTTTGAGCTATTTATAGCATCACTAATAGCTTCCCATCTCAAAGAGCTACTCCTGCTCATGGCAGACCAGTGCATATAGGACCCGAGATGTCCGTGAGCAGCATTCCTTCGACGGCACAGGAATTCGACAAACCTAGTGAAACACACCAGGAATGTGGAATGTCACAGACAGCACTCTTCCCGTCTGTGCTCCAAGTCGTGCACTGCTGGCGGATGTGTTAAAGCAAGTAACTGTTTTTTGTTGACACCCTCTGGCTCGACTCGGAGCAGTATGTCCCAGGAGTCCAGCATTCCGCACGAACACAGGAGGCTGTCCAAGCACCGGACTCCAGATCACGATGACTTTAGTGTGCATCGCAAGGCAGCGGTAATCACTGCCACTTACTCAAGATCAACTACAGCAGGAATACAAACCCACTATAACCTTTTTTCTGCCATATGCATGTTGTAAAGGATGTTCAATCCATCCACTACAACACCAGATTACAGAAATTTATGAAGCCTACAAAATGATATGAACAAAATTAGTTTTAAGTCAACTCATATTAAGCGATGGGTAGCAGAAATTTCCAGTAATGTGGTTTCGAAAAATCTCTGTTGGAAAACCTAGAGTTCCTTTTCTATCTAGCACCAATAAAACTTACAAACAATGCATGGCTTGGACAATACAGCAAAGCAACACTGTCTAAAAGGGGATGTTAAGTGTCTAATTGAAGTTGTGCAATTCCTCGTGGCATCAGCTCATGTTTCCACTTCAGGCCCCTGAAAGGACATCAGCTCATCCCTTTGAATAAGATTGTAAGAACTGTTTCAGTAAATACAGAAGTGACACAAACGGGGAGTTCGATTTTAAGTTACTAAATAAACAAAAAGCGGCAGGTAGGATTCGATATCTTTTATAGCTGACACGGAACCGAAGATAACACAAGAAGGAAGTTTAAAACGTTAAAAAGCAGAAACGCTTTTCCATGGGTAGAGTCAGCATCTTCCAGCTGTGAGGTACACTAAACATTTAACATAAGTCAAAACAACGGCATTAGCGAATGATAAACGCTAACCATAAACGAATCAAACCACTAAACCCAACAGGAAACCAAACCTGGTATATGCCTTAACCCCACAGGCAACGCTTCAACCTATACGGCATGACGTGAGGCTATAGTGGTTGCTTTAGTAACTAGTAAATAAATATGTATAATACGATGTTTTGAAATCTAACGATCGCCGTGTGTTTCCGAGACCATCGTTTACCCTGCTTTGTCACAATCAGGCCTTTGAAATTCCTCCAGTCCGTCGGCATTTGCAATCCCGCTGAAAGGGGCAGCTGGTGTAATTTACCAGTAAAAGAGAAAACTAGATCTGGTGGATTTAACTATATGCATCTAAGGTTTTCTGCGACATCTGCGCAGGATGGTCGATCGTCATCATCACTTCTCTGGGGAAATCCGTTCCCCTCATTTTAACCGTCTGGTGCAATAATTCATTAATTAACCCAATATACTACGAAGGATAATGCGTACGTGCAAAGACAAGCTTCTGCTTCATTCTGTGCGTAGCAGCTTTTTTGTTGTTGTTGCAAATCTTGACTTTAACTCAAAACAGATCGATAGTATGCCCTGTTTTATAAGCGATCCACGCCGCGTCAGCATTCAAACCCCCATCTACATCTGCACGATTGTCAAACACAATACTGTCTATATAAGCTAGGCGATCCCCCAGATGTGCTCTAATAACGGGGTGACGCCTTTCCAATGTAACTGTCCGTGTACACACATAATTTATTTAGATGTTTGCGTAAAATGGATGATGCATCGACCAGGGCGTCGTCCTTACAGATGCGGTAATGAAGAAGCAACGTAACTAACATAACCTCAGCATTACTTTAAGACATTACAGTAAAAGCGAAGCACTTACCGTAACCCAGGCTGCCAGATTCCCCGTCAAAAATGTCGCGATCGGTTGATTTCCGTATCTCCCCCCTTTCTCTTTCTCCTCCAACCCGCCTTTTCTTCCTCAACATACAACCACTGTTATAACGTGCTATCGCACTTTTCGTCCCGATGTCCTTTAGTCAGTTCCACCAAAATAGCGTTTGCAAAACTTTTTTTGTTTGTTTAAAGTGACCGACTTCCTGTCAGTGATAATACATTTCCGTGTCCACTCCGATGCACGACTCCTGGGTGTTGGTAGTGTTGACGCACCTCCGCTTTTTAACCTGTCTGGACCTATGTCTTGACCAAATTTTGCTGTCTACTATAAATCAGGAGCTTAAAATTATCGCATACCAAATCCAATTGTCTGCAAAACAACATTTTTGAGAGTCCATGAAATACACTGTCGGTCTTTAAATTCAAATGTCCAAAACTATATTAAAGTTTAATGGGGAAAAAGTTATATGAGACTGAATTACAAACGACTTTTAATGTTCAAAGTACAAACCTTTTCCAAATAGATAAAATTCATCATGACAAATAACTTACCTGCTCTTAGCTTCTGTCACAAAGTGAATATAAGTGACACTCCCTTTGCATATGTGACACTCTCACTGTGTCAGCTCCTACGAAAGGTGCACCAGTGCCTTGTGCAGCAACACAGTGTATGTATATGGTGCTAACTTTTGTCTCAAACCTTTTAAGTGCCTGTACAACCTTTTTACCCTCCCCCGTTTTTCTGAAAAAGGAATGACACAATCGTCCCAACAAGTTTCCTCTCGTTTAACTTTTGCTCAGGAGCGGTGTATTACTGAGCAAAGATCTCTCTCTCTCTTTCTCTTTCCTTCTACCCCCCCTAACATAGGATAGTCAGTCCATAAACTTTGTTCCCCCCTCCTCCTCTATCCCCACCTCCCAGTTTATGCATATCTCTCTCTCTCTCTCTCTCTCTCTCTCTCTCTCTCTCTCTCTCTCACACACACACACACACACACACTCTGGATTCTTGAAACATTCTTCATTCTATGACATCAGCCTTCTGCTTGTGTTTCCTTGTAAGGTCAGGAGGAGGGAGAGACAGACACACACAGACAGAAAGAGAGAGAGAGAGAGAGAGAGAGAGAGAGAGAGAGAATGAACAACTGAGGGCAGGAATGATAATGGGGGAAGGCGGGTGATTAAATACAGTTAGGAGGGATAGCACATATTCCAAATGACTACAACTAGCACTAACTTCTATAGCATATTTTTTATTATAAAAATACTGTATATTTAGTATATTATTCAACCTTCAAAATTGAAGTCACCAAATTTCACCAAATTGACACTTTATATAGGGTGGAGTTTTAAAAGTTGAAGTAAAATAAGGTAAAGTCATCTTGTCTGCAAAAACACATTACCACCCACTGAATTAAGTTCAGTTTATTTTTTAAAGTTTCTTTCATGACACATGTACCCAAAAAACGGGGAGACATCAGTGTGGACCTGTTGACATTTTTGGCTGTTTGTGTTCTCTTGTAATTACCCTACAACAGGGATGCCCAACTCCAGTCTTGGAGGGCCAGAGCCCTGCCCATTTTCGGGTTTCCCCTCATTTAACACACCGGATTAAATTACCACACAGCTCTTGAGCTGAATCAAATATGGTGGAACAGGAAAATGACTAAGCTACACAGGGCTCCGGCCCTCCAGGACTGGAGTTGGGCACCCCTGCCATACGAGTTCTGGCCACTTTCAGCAGTATATCAGCCTGAATCAATCAACCTGAATCCATTGGTCTGAATTGGAAGGAAGTGATGCTGCGCGAGTCACAGAGATGTGATGTCACTCGGCCTGTGCTCCTCACCACGCTCCCTTTTCTGGAATGTGCTTTATATAGGAGCGGCTGGATCATCCTGACCTTCACATCCCATGAGCTTTTGATTTGGGTTCTATTACCTGACTATTTCCCAGCAAAGTGTTACTGATTATGCAGTTTGATCATGGAGGATGCAGATCAGGAGGGACGCCGGTCTCCAAGAGCTGAAGCCCCCCCCAGCATGAAGTAGGGGCCATAATGGAGGGCTGGTCTGTAAATGGAGATCACTGTATCTCCCTGAGCTGTTTGCCCAGTGGGTGGATATATTGACTTCAGAGTCTTCCTTGAGCAGGAAGGATAAATCCTGGGCCAGCCTTGGGCCGCTGTTCGACAACGGGAGTCATTTTGGAGTCAGAGCCAGTGAAGCTGGATGCCTGCCAGGCTTCACTGTGAGCAAATCCTCTTCTAATTTACCACTGTGAGTGACTCACTGTCCGCTCATAACTTGGTCCGAAGTTAACGGTCAGATTCCAGACTACATCTGATTCATCAGGTTTACAGACATGCAGCACTGATTAATGTACAAGTACCTGTAATATAACACACACACAAGCAGACATTCAGGATATGACACAATCGTTCGCACTATGGACTTCCCCTGTGGAGCCGATCCAGTCTTTTGAAAGCTATCTCCAATAAAAAGGCAATTAACATTGCAGCTCATAGGACTGACATCAGCTGTAATGTATGAATTGTCCAGCAGATGTCAGTATGTTGTGTAAACCTATACATTGTCAAGCCCGTGGGGGAAAATTCCTGGACTGACAAAACATGGAGTTGCAGAGCTGGACAGATAAGGAAAGATTTCTGATACTGATCAAGATGCAGAAGAGATAGTCACGGTCAGATCTGGGAACCAGCTGATTGTTCACGAATTGACAGAGGAATGTAAACAGAATGAACATAGACCAACATAAACTTAGAGGAAGCGATCGACAATGTCAGAGAAACAAGAAATTAGTATTGGTTAGAGGGAGGAATATTTCCAATTAGAGAACAGCCACAGACCACCCAAGCTACAGTGTAGTCTGTCTAAAAGCTCTAAAAGCCAGATTACTCTCTAGCCCTTCCTTCATTGAGTCTGTCTGGTCAGACTGTCCTCCATGCTCTGTAAAACCAGACCGTCCCCATGCTAAATGTGTGGCTACCAGCCAGGGTGTGAGCAGACTGCCAAAGTCTACAGGACAACACCAAGTGTAATATAACCCATGCTTATGTAAGTGTAGCACAGCAATCACAGGGTAAACCCAGACACTTCCCCAGTAACATCACCTTTCCGGATGAGCAGGAGCTGTGGAAGCAGTAGCAACATCAGTGCTGGAAAAAAACAACTTGACTTCTCCAGGGAGGCTGTCCCTCCGGACAGCAAGGCTTGTGTGTGCCTGTGTAACTGGGGGTAAAATGATCAGACAGATCGTGGCAAAAAAAAGCCCCGTCCAAACAGGTGATCCAAAAGCCATCTACTGGGACGAAGCTGCAACCAATTAGAGGGAATGAAGAAAAGAGACCTTGCTTTGGATAATATAAGTGAAAGATCTGGCCAGAGAGAGGACAAAGAAACATCATTAATATCACTAACCTGCAGAGGAATAAAGGAGAGACAGACATGCCACAAGGAGCACTGTGACAATCATTTATGAAAAGTCCATTTTAACAAGGCATGATTCTGAATTCCAACCACCTAATTTGGGAATTACCTTTCCCAAAACATGAAAGGTCAAAGTATTGGTGAACCTGACTTCTCAGGAGTCATCCGCCACAGCGGAAGCTGTAGCTACAATCATCCAAACCACTGTTCTTCTACACTCTGTGAAATAACTTGATTTTTGATGAGGTAACTTATTTTCTGTCATTCTACTGTGCAATGCCAGGGGGCGCCGAACTCTCTCCAGCGGCTGCCGATTAAACACACTGGGGAACAGGCGGTCTTAGATTCATGCTGGGCCACATGTAATCAAATATCTTCTGGTGACTCTCTGACGGGCTACCTTACCCCCCCTTCTGGTGTGGAGGAACAGATTGCAGTGTCAGATTGATTTTTCTGCTGGACATGGGCTGGGAATCATTGTTTATTATCCCTGTGTGATTGTGCTGTAAGGGGCGGCATGGTGGTGCAGTGGTTAGCACTGTTGCCTCACACCTCTGGGACCCGGGTTCGAGTCTCCGCCT
>JAABNY020000136.1:21104053-21114934 GCA_015164015.2 Brevimyrus niger
AGCTAGTATTGA
Source organism: Brevimyrus niger (assembly GCA_015164015.2). Taxonomy (NCBI): domain Eukaryota; kingdom Metazoa; phylum Chordata; class Actinopteri; order Osteoglossiformes; family Mormyridae; genus Brevimyrus; species Brevimyrus niger. Next base: position 21,104,066 of record JAABNY020000136.1, read on the forward strand.
CTGTATCCCTTTGATTAACCCAGCTAGTATTGGCTGTATCCCTTTGATTAACCCAGCTAGTATTGGCTGTATCCCTTTGATTAACCCAGCTAGTATTAACTGTATCCCGTTGATTAACCCAGCTAGTATTGACTGTATCCCTTTGATTAATCCAGCTAGTATTGGTTGTATCCCTTTGATTAACCCAGCTAGTATTGACTGTATCCCTTTTATTAACCCAGCTAGTATTGACTGTATCCCTTTTATTAACCCAGCTAGTATTGGCTGTATCCCAATGATTAACCCAGCTAGTATTGGCTGTATCCCTTTGATTAACCCAACTAGTATTGACTGTATCCTTTTGATTAACCCAGCTAGTGTTGGTTGTCTCCCTTAGATTAACTCATCTAGTATTGGCTGTATCCCTTCCTATTCTCACAGGCTGGCCAGATGGGGCCCCCCAGTGGCTGCTGGACCCTAAGCATCCATTTAGTTCACTCATATCTTGGGCCACCTTTGAGCATGATGCACATGCTTTGAGTCCCAGACTCCAGAAGTAATTCATTTCTTATATAAGATCAAATGCAAGAGCTCCACATTTCTGGATATATGCTGCTTACATGCATGGGTGGATTTTTTTTTCTTTTGGGGGGGGGGGGGGCAGAGGGGGCAGTGCCCCCATAAGATGCCTAAAATTTTGAATTGTGATTAATTGGCAAGAGCAGCATTGCACTTTGTTGCACATTCGAATAAACAGGTTGTTGGTACCCTATAGGTAGACAATTTAACAGGTTATGTTTGCATCAGATATGAGTGTTAACACGTAAGGTATGCGGGTTTTTGCAAATATCAAACTCTGCTTATGCTTGCAGGTCACAACCTCATCGCAAATATTGAATATGAACATTAGATCACTTTGCATAGGAAAGCAGGCAGGAAGAGGATGTTAAAAGAATATGTTGTTAGGATGTTAAAGATCATAAAGGAACTTACTGGGAACCGTGTGGCTGGCCAGCGGCTCCTGGGCTTTAGGAGGTGGGACGGGCCCGTTCTGCTCCTCCTGCACGGAGGTGCTCTGGAAAGTCAAAGTACCACTCAATAGGTTGATTACTCTACGCTAACTTGCCGGACCTATTGTATCTGCCGGCCTCATTTATTGAAAATTGTGAAATTCCTTGAAGTGAAGAATGTTAGCTATTTAGGATAAACACAACTTCTTCCTGAATGCGTCACAAACCCTGTCTCTCGTCTCCTCCCCTGCCTCCTCGTCCACGAAGGCGAACGATTCCCAGCTGACCCTGGATGCCAGTCCTCGGCCCTGGCAGAGGAGCCTGCGCTCATTTGAGAGCCACCAATCAGAAATCACCTGAAGGTCTGCCGTCTCAACCGAGCCCAGAAGGATCATCGAATCTAAAACAAGAAAACGAGCATGATAAAATAGACAACCTATGAAAGCAGCAAAATTTATATAGAATAGCTGATGTTTTTTTGGTCCTAGCTACTAAATTCATATAAATGTATTTATGTTCCTTACCATATCACAGCCTAAAAACTTGCATGAAAAATATTCTTCCACAGACTTTCAGTTTCTCTAGAAACAACCTCTTACAGTCAACAGCAGCAGTTTAAATGCTTTTGCTCAGCAGTTCGCCCTGTAACATATCAGTTTTCTTCCCTTTGACTTTTCGCTATGAGTATGTCACGCCACGGGAGCATTCACCTTTATTTTCAAGGAAAAAGGGCAAAAACTCCCTCAGCGGAGAATAACAAGTGCATTTCTCTTACCCTCTGATTCGACCAGCGGGAGAGTTTTCAGAGATGTGGACTGCAGCAGGCTTTTAAGCTCTCTGTATGTGGACCTTGAGGAAACGAACTTCACTTTCTTCACCATAATATCCTCCACAAAGATGTTGTACTTGCTGTGAGAAAAGTGGAACCATAGTTACAATAGAAGGACACATGAATGTAAAACGCTGTGTACCTAAATGCCCAGCCCAGGGGCTGTGCTGCCCTACCTGATGTGCCCCAATCCCAGCTCTGGGAGGTAAGGCAGCTTCTTGATCTGAATGATGGAGTCATACAGCGAGGGCTGCAACCCTTGGGCCACCATATTGGCCAAAATGACAGCCACCATCATGGGCAGGATGTGGGAGATCTGACCCGTCAGCTCGAAGCAGATCACTGCTGTGGACACCGTATGGGTGACAGCCCCTGACATGGCAGCGGCCCCTGTAGGGGAGGACGAGGTGTAAGAGGAAAAAAGAATGATTGGAGAAATGGAACGGAGGACCATCGCTGAGGAGGAGAGTAGGGATTGGAGCAGCACTCAGGATGGCTCAGACACTGACCGATGACTGCATATCCTCCAGGCAGGATACGGTACACCATGCCGTCAAAGAGGATGCCGTTGGGGAAGAGGGTAGCCATGATCTCACCCACTAATCTACCAAATGCTGCTCCTGGATCAGACAGTAGGCAGGCAAACACATGGCAAAGCATTGCACGTTCCAAGCACATCAAACACACATGTTCACCCTAAACATCCACATTGTTACATCATTGAGTTTCATCTCAATGATAAAGAAGAATTATTCATTTTCAGTATTTACCCAAAACGAAGACAGGCATGAAGGAACCTGATGGGATGGGCATCGTCGTGGCAACAGCAGACATCCAGAACTGAGCGATTAAGTGGGATAAAAACATTGGAGATTCAAAGCTGACATTGGCAAACAGAGTAAAGTTGACTCATTTTCTCATTGTTTTTAAAATAAATGTTCTTCTGGAATTCTTAGATAAAGCAGTTATTTATATGTTATGTTTTCATATATACAGCTTGAGTAGAGAGATAAGCTACTCCTACTTTACATTTCATCACTCACAGAACCCTATGGGGAGGAAATCTAGCCTGCTCTATATTAGACTGGACCTGCTGAAAAGTGTCAGTATATACTGGTAGAGTAGCCAGGCTGCTGGTCTCAGCCTCATCAGAAAACTGACCACTACTGGAGACCCCTACCCATCTATTTCTATTCTATTTGCGTATGTTCCCTAAGTGCTGGAGTCCAGGAGAGCCCAAATGACTTGTTCACCTTAGTCACATATCATCCTGCTCGCTCACTTTCATGTTATACAGTGAAACATCTATAATTTCACACCATGACTGTTACTTTTCCCCGGATTGCTAGATGGAGGTTGTTTCCATTCATCCGCAGTTTTGGGTGATGGGTATTGTCCTTCGGCTCATCAGGCCATTCTTTGTGGTTATCGTTGAGGTCATTGACCCCTGTCAGGTACCCATATGGGAACACCCGCTTACACAGCCTTAGATACCTTTTTCCCTTTTGTTTGTGTCACCTCTAATAATTTATTATTCCGATCTTTAAATTGATCACAGTGCTAATCTATTTTGCTAATAAATACGCTTACAGAAAAACAGAATTGAAAAGATGAGCACCTTCATGACAATGAAGAGAATGATGATGAAAAAGACATTGACTTGGGGGTGCAGCCATGCCGTCGAGCGGCCAAGGCCAGGCGGGGGAGGGGAGCCCCAGATTTTGGTCCAGGTGTAATTATCAAACAGGGAGTTAATTGCTTCTCTCGGCATTAACTGTGGGATAAAGGATGTTAATACAAGACGTTACATGGAGATAACAGCAGGAGTTACTACATTTATAGTCTATACATACAGTACATGTCATGTTTGAAGGAGAATTGAGAGGAATTTGACCTCTGACCTCTCCGGCCATGAACTGTCCAAATCCAGGGGGAAAGGTCAGCGATGCGATAACTAAGGTCACCACGGCAGGGTAAAGCAGTCGGCTGAAAAATAAATCGCAACGACATTGGAGTTAAGACCAGGGCTCGGGAACGTGGAGGGACACAAACAGCAGTAGCTATGATTTTTGTTTTATTCACGGGGAAACAGTATGGTTGGCCAAAATGGGCTGTCGCACGAGTGCTCCCATTTCTCACTGTTTGGTCAGGAAGCGGGTCAGGGCGTTCTGTTTCCTCATCACCAGCACCACTTGGCGATTCAGGAATACGAAAAAGGCACCGAGAAATCCGCAAGAGATGCTGCGGGGAGAGCAGAGCACGGCTGTCAGCGCGCGGCAGAGGAGCACGGCGCGTCCACACTGACAGGGGCGAGGAGATAGGCCAGGTGCCCTGCGCTGTTAGTACTGCATGGCCGGGGTTGGGGTACAAACAGAGGGGGGCCATGGCGCTCTCACGTTTTCGCTCCTTCTCGCCATCTCTCTCACCCAATAATGGCAAACGCTGGCAGCTCCTGAAGGTCGAAGGGAAACTCCATCCGGAAATTGGTGCGGAAGAGAGCGGTGATGGTAACTGAGAGACAACACTTCATTACAGCACACTGCACAAATACATCTAGAACTTTCTATAACTCTAATCATCTCGCTGCGGAATGTAACATGCACGAGCTACAGTCCACAACCCGCCCCTTAATCTCATATTTATTGACTGTGAATAAACAGGTCTCAACAATATGCAGCTGCAGGCTTCTCACTAGAGGTCAGGGGTTTGTCTAATCTTACCGGCATCTTTATTCCACACGGCCAGCACTCGGAATATGAAGGCACTGAAGGTGGCAGCAAAATATCCCCTCCAGTAATTCCTCACAGCAAAAGAGGTAGATGTAACCTCAATACTGAACAACACTCCTGAAGGAGAGACAGACATGAGTGAGAGACAAGGACTGGGTGCAGGGGGATGGAATTAATTCTGAGACTGTGAAAATGAGGATCAAACTGCAGAAGGAGCAAAAAGGCACAGTAGATGTGCAGAGAAATTGTAGAAGGAATTTCACAAAGCATAGAGGTTACTTTGGTGGCCTTCATCTGAATCAAAGAGGGGTCTAACTGTTGAAAAGGTTTTTGGGCTTTATGGCTCTATTCAAAATTACTTCCTATTACCTATATAGTGCACTGTAGAAGGTGTTTGCCATCGCAGTATAGTAAATGACAAAATACCCACAATGCACTGCAAACCCATTTGTTATTAATATTACCAACAACATATAGCAACATTAATAACAACTACAACAATAATAATAAACAAATACATTTTAAATATTAATTTAAAAAATTTAATTTCTACACATTCATATACACTTCACCTTCCATATTTAGTTTAACATATTGTTGTATTGTACTATTCACAAATGTCAGCTAGCAAAGGTTGCTAGATACCACCTTATAATATCTTATGTCCCAAACCGTCATCTTGTTTCACTGATTTCTTGTATAGGAACTACATCCATACATAGGGAACAGTGAGTGAGTGGCCAAGCCGACCACTTCGATTACAGCCCAAGAGAGTGTAGGTGGTTAAGGGGGCGGGTTACCTCCAAGGGGTGTGCCAAAGCAGCAGCCCACCCCCACAGCGCAGCCCACTGTGAGGATGTCTGTGTAGGCATAAGGATTCTACTGATGCAAAGGGAGGGGGAAGGGCCACAAGTGAGGAGGCAGGGCCAGAGAGGGAGTGACAGCGGAGAGAGCCGTGTGATTGGACGAAGAGAGGAAACAAGAAAGGGGCAAAGAGAAGAGCAGAATAGAAAAATATGACATTGTAAGATAACATCATACGAGAAAAATATAAGTGACGAGCAAAGTAACACATGAGTCTGCACAGAGGCAGAGGATGAAAATGAACACAGAGCACATGTGTGTCGGTCAGAAAGAAATAGCTGCAATATATAAAGGTTACAGATGGTGCCGTCGTTCCAGTGGCAAAGATTGTCAATGAAGAGCAGTGAGCGGGAGCCTGTTCTCATAAACTGCATTCACTGACAGCAAAGCAGAGTGCGAAGCAGGACAGGAAGGCCGCTGGGCACGGAGTGAGCAGCTGACTGAGGGCGGCCCGTGAGCATTCAGAAGCAGCTCTGATTGAACCGGAGGGACGTCAAATGCTCTGACAAACCCTCCTTCTCTATCATGTCAACAAACAAACTTATAAACTTATAAATAGACTTCTAGGAATTCTGCACACTTATGTGAGTGTCTGCAATAGTTAAACATTTCCTGGCATGTCCTGTAATCAGAGTACAGCCAGGACCAGTGTACTTTGTCATCCAACAGCATCTCTTGCCTGGCCCTCCTCCCAGGATGATGATGGCGGAGAGGAGTACAGCTCTGCGGCTGTGTAATCGTATCACCGCTGGGCCCTTAATCCCTAACACTGCTTCAGCGATGCTGGAGCACTGGCTGACCCTGTACTCTGACCCCAAGGTTTACTCTCTCCTGTATGCATGTTGTCTCATAGGAGAACAAGATTGGATTTATAAAGATTACATTTGTACCTGCTACCTGTAAATGACAATAAAAGCTTTAAAAACAAACTATCGGAGGTAGCTATATGATTCTGCCCTTTCACACCTGATCTCAATGGCACTGTATATCAGTGGATCTGCTGTGGGATGCGTCCATCACTCTGATACCAGCTGCCATCAAACCAGGCTGACCTACCCTCTCATTTACCAAAGTGTATGTAGAACAGTTCCTAAATGTACTGGCAAATTGGCATTTATCACTCGTGCACACAAACAGTGGTTTAAGTGTTATTGCACGCGCATGACAAGATTAATTTTAAAAGACTAATTTAAAATAGAAATGTCTTCAATGAACCATATATGAGCATATAATGCACAATTGGGGGAACATATTTCAAAAATGGAAACTGTGAAGAAATATATCCCACATACCAAAATCCCCTTATTCCTGTTTGTAATATATTGTGCACTATATGCTCGGATTGTTATTTTGTAACTGTATTTTGTTATTAAGAAATAAAGTAAGAAATAAAAAATGCAAAGGGAGATGCGAAACAGAACTCCACCAAGAATGAGGAGGAAGTTTTTCTGGATGTAATAGAAAAGAAAAAAACAGGCTTTTCGAATGGGCGCTTTAGCAGCAGCCTATCAAAAAAGGGGAAGGATCTAGCATAGCGACAGGTGATACGTGCAATTAATGCTGTCACCTGTAGTTAGAATGTGGCAGTGGTGAGGAAAAAGGGGTTCAATAAATGACCAGCAAAGAAGGATCACAGCCTACAGACCCCACAGACCCCACAGACCCGACAGCCCCCACATCCATGCCTCAGGGGGTGGCCCAGGCACCACATCAGTGTCACCTCTGGATGGTAACACAGCTCATAGACAAAATACCCCTAACAGGACTCATTCCACGTGGTGACACTGACAGTGCACCTCCATCACCCCGGCTATGAGAAACAGGTAAGATACATTGTGGTTGCGTATAACTGGCTGCAGCAAGTAATGTGTGTCGTATGCCGAGGGAGAATGTGAATGTTGAAGTGAATGTTGCCGAAAATTAATTGTGCCGGAAATGTCCGTTGTCATATAAAGCGTGCATTTAGCGCCAGTGATAAATCATGTCTTTGGCCATTTTGGAACGATTCCTTATCATTAGCGAGACCTGCCTGTACATATTTTCAGTGAACATAGCTAGATCATTCTACTCGTCAATCCATCAAGGTTGATAGTTAAGTGGGAGCCTGTGAGTATCTTATGTGCCGATAGGTTGGCTTCAGCTATGCTTCTCTTCCGCTACAGGTTTCCCACGCATGATTGGGAGTGTTTGGAAATATACGCACATTTCTATGCACAGGAAGAAGTTGATAAATACCCATCTATAAGTAAAGATGTTTGTATGCACGGATGATAAATGAGACCCTTGGACTCATTTCACTGCTGCGTACAGTGGCCTGAGGTCTTCCCTGTTGCGATAGTGTTCCTAGTAGCGTGTCACTTCCTGCAGTTCAATATCACGGCAAAGAGCAGTGTGGCCAGACAAGCAGGAACCACACAGACAAAGCAGAACACTCAGTCTCCTATTATGCACAGCATATGCGGACAGGGTTCATATTGGGAGATGCAGTTCTCACTTGCCTCCTATAGGGGCAGCGAAACAGGTGGCCACTCCCACAGCACACGCACAAACTAACAGGTCCTGTTTGTGGCCCATATTCTGGTGTGGGGGTCCAAACGAGGAGGGGTGGGGGGGGAGGGGGACAGGGGTGCAGAAACAGACATTGGAATATTGTTAATAAACATGCCAGGCATTATTATCATACTCCATTAATTCGAAGGGGTTGGCGGAGCTAGGTGAGTTATTAGGAAAAAACGGCCTTTGTCAACAAACACACAGAGAAACCACGTCAATCCGAAATGTGGATGCACTCTGGAAAAGGACATATCCGAGCTGGGCACAACTGGGATTGATGGGTGCTGGGCGCTGGCTGGACCGTGCTTACCTCATACACACCCGAGAAGAGGGACATGAACCGGCTGAGCACGGCAGCGCAGATGCTGGCGATGTGAACGAAGGGGCCCTGCATGGATGGATGGATGGATGGATGGATGGACAGGGAGGGGGGTGTCAGAGGAAAAGATTCAAGATTCAGGAGTTTGTTGTCATACAGACAGGAAACAGTTACACTGCGCAATGAAAATCTTACTCTGCATGTTCATCCAGCTACGGGCAAACACAAATTAAAGAGAACGAAACACAAATGGAGGTGCTTAGCAAGACAATAAATGCAATTATAACTATAATAATAAATGCAAATACAAAGCTGCAATATAAGATATTAAGTGCAAAATAAACATAATGCAGATATTGCAACGGGTGACAGCAAGAGATGGACAGCTGGCCAGCCCAATGAGATAACTGGGAGAAGGTAAACTGGGAATATGTAACCATTATGTCAGGTTTTTGTAAGAGAGCTGGAGAGAGGTGACTCAAATCTACAAAACTGCACAGAATTTCCTTACAGGATGTTTTCCCTATGAACTATTATGCCATAAAAACATGAGAGTAAAACTGAGCGGCTCTCTGTCACGCTCCTACGGGGAGGTCGGGTGGGGAGCGAGTGTGATAATGTCATCAGCAGCAGTCTACCTCCTTGCCCAGCGGCATGCCGCTCCCCAGGCTGGCAGTCAGGCCGATCACTTTGGCCAGAAAGGCCTTGAGGGTCAAGTACTCCTTCAGGATCACCCCTCGGAGGATGGTCTTTATCTCTGGGATTCCGGAGCCTGACACAGGGAGCAGAAATAATGCAACCTTGAAGACATTTAAGGAAATTAATGTATTAAATGGTCAACATAGCAGAAGATTAATCCGAAAGTGGCACCGGGTGACTAAGTGGTCTTTACATCGTGTCATTGGGAACTAATGAGCGCGCTCAGACTGACAGAGAGAGAGAGGACGGGGGGCAGGGCAAGGAGACAGGAACAAAGAGCGTGAGACAATGGGACGGCAGATAGAGGTGGTGTCAGAGCTCACCGACAGACTGGGGTGCGACCAGATGGCAAAAGAGGGAGGAGAAGATGATGAGGACCATGGGGTAGGTGACCCAGGCCAGGAACTGCAGCAGCACGTTCTCCCGCAGCTCCCGGTACATCCACTTATATACTGCGAAGGGGACAGGAGGGGGCGTTAGCGAGCGTCCCACACCCTCCCCCCCATCCTCAGTGTCTTTCTTTTCATTTAAAGGGTGGATGTATTACTTTTATACCAAGTAACTCACCCATTATACCCTTTTAACAGCTACATGTTGCATTCAGGGGAAAAACCGGCGCTCAAAGGTCTAACATCAGAGCCTGACCCTGCCACTTAAGAGTGGAGCGACCTTCAAGTCGCAGCTTTTTGATTTTACCTACATATCTGCCATCTGGCAGTAACCGCTGAAACAAAAAGGGGATATCTCTCATTATTCCCTAGTATTTAGCATTAGGGCAACTGGGACCAGCTTATCCAGCCAAAAGGAGATGCTATTTATTTTTGTTCAGGTTCATTTCCCCACATCTGAAACATGCAAGTGTTTAATCATCTATGCCACATGGTGAAATTCTCATGCCAAGATCTTCCGAAGATGGGGGCAAACCTCCCATCATGCCTTGGGCATGGATTAGATACCATGATACCTTGCAGACTCCTGGCACTGGCGTAGTCCATGGACCAGCTGACCAAAGCCATGGTGAAGCCTAGCAAAACCAGGAAGATCCAGTCCTCTCCCAGTTTGGTGATGAGGTACTTCTGTATCCGCGCCACACACTCTGCCAAATGGTTAACCATCAATTCCTCAGTTTGTTTCATCATGGACATTTTAATAGGTGAGTTTATTATGGTCCACAATGATTTATGGGGCATTTTTCATTGTTGATTTTGTTTTTCCATGGGATTCAGTAGGAGCAATAATACTGAGGCCCAGAACGTGATTAATGGAAGACAAATGAAGCTACACAGTACAATGTGTAACGATGGCTTTCTGCTGATTACAGTATCTGAAGGTCAGGGGTCAGCAGGTGGGGGTTGTGGGACTGTAACTGCTGACTCACCTCGGCATACGGAGTACGGCTGTGGCTTCTTAGCTGGGGGGGTGTTGCTGAGTCCTGGAGATGGGGCTCCCGTCTCCATGGCAACAGGCTGGGGGTGGCTGGGGGTGAGCGGTGCCGTGGGCGTGTCCCCCACATGCCCCCCCCATTGCTTCTCTGTCAGCAGTCGGGTGGTGGCTTCCCTCTGAGCCCCACTGCCTAGCTGCTCCTTGTACTCACCATAAAGCTGGGGGGTGGGGGCACGCTAGTTACCAGCCAATCACTATGACTAGTACTCAGAAATGACAAAGAATCCATATGGCCAAGCACATGCCTGCAATTCATATTCCTAAACTTAGCCTTCATAATCATTTCCACATCAATAATGCCCCCAGTCAGTTCAGTGAGTTCTGTAAGGCTGTAACAGCTGATCTTAACACAAACATCGCCAGTTGCAATTCAATGCTCTGGGGGGAGGCGGGGCTGGGAGGGGGGGTAAGGGGGCCAGACAGGGTAAGGAGGGGTGGGGCATG
>JAABNY020000136.1:21115034-21126400 GCA_015164015.2 Brevimyrus niger
GGGGGGGGGGGGGGGGGGGGGGGGGGGGGGGGGGGGCGGGGGGGGGGGGGGGGGTGGGGGGGGGGGGGGGGGGGGGGTGGAGCATGAGAATGCAGGCATGATGAGCTGCCTGCATTAGAGAGCCGGTGTCCCGGAGACTCAGAGCGAGAACATGGGCAGACAGAAATAGGCGAAACAGGACAGCAGCAGCGGAAACTCGGGTTCGGGGGGAGGAGTCCTGGCTGGCGTGGGGCCAGGCAGCTGGGGAAGCACTCACAGGGGCACATTCCATCCCCCTGCTCTCAGCAGCACAGCACTAATACATTAATACATGCCGCTAATGGATATATTTACGCTTACACCTATATATATGATCCGTCCGTGCCTCTGAACTCTCACACACCATCCTGCACGAAGGCCGTCTTTACGCAGACTGCCGCCTCGAATCTCGCTACCAGGGAACGGTGCTGCCTCCAGCCTCTGAACGCCGCCTCCCCCACCCCCCGGATGCATCGGAGGCACCGGCCGGATGACCTTCGTGGCCCCGGCCACGTTGTGCCGCATCTCTGGCTGATCCTGCAGCCATTGGCTGAGTCTTCAGACGTGAGCTCTAAAGCTCTAACCTTGAACCAGAATAAAAAACAATTGCCGTTTTGTTCTCTGCGGAGCCCCAGTCAGCAGTGCACAGTATGAATAAACTGCTGAGATAAAACAACCGGTTCTCAAACTCAATGTGAATTACAGCCGCAGTCACTCTCGCCCGTTACCGTCATCGCTATCATTTTTTACCGGTCAGCCGCACATGGCGCTTCCTTAATGGCAAAAACAAACAATCAGTCCCTCCAGAAAAACACGGGTGCGAGTCAGCATGACGGTGTTCTACCGTGACGACCGAGTAGCGCAACGATACAGATGTTAAAATAACCGGTGACATAACAGCTACATGGAACTGCTGGGATTACAAGCAATCCAGTGATAAAAGGGACCTATGTCAACGAAGTCAGGCGTAATGCAAAGGCACTTAGCTGGCATCATGCGATAGGTAGACATACCGACCTCCCCTGCTGTAGTCCCCTTGGGCATGCTGTGTTTGGGTACACCAGTGTTACTCCCGCTGAGTCCCCGTTACTCTGACTTTAACACAAGGTCAGCATTAAACATTAACCGTAGGGGAAGTATCAATCACAGGCAGAGAGAAGGGCCAGGCGTCATTTATTAAGCAGTTAAAGTTGATAAAAATGAAGAAGCCGATGATAGAGAAAAAATATAGTGGGCAGAGCAAGTCAGGAACTTTTAAAAACGCAGGTGAAAGTGATACGAAGACAGATGATATACTTCAGAAGATTTCCTGTAACACATATCACAAGACTGTCGAGGCACCGTCGAGCCCTAGGAGAGGATGTGAGTAGGGGTCTGGGAACACAAAGGGCCCAGATGATGGTTTGGACCAATGGAGATCCATTGTAGCCAAGGATTTAGAGTAACATTTTCAGAATAATAATATCATCTGAATCCCTGTAATAATGAATCGGGGGGTATATTCAAATACGCAGCTACGATCACAATGGTGGTTTATTGTAAAGAATGAAACAGGATCTGATTAAAATCATAAAGCTATTAATTATTGCAGTACAATCCATCAACCCATCCTTCTGTATTCTGGGACAGGTATAAAAATTCACGATACCAGAATTTACGATTAAAAACGGACGCTTGAATACCTATGGATGATTGTTATAAAAGCCAGGACAAAGAAGCACAGCCATAAAAAGGTCTGCTGGCGTAAGCTGCTGTCAAATCACGTCAATGCTTAACTACAGCAAGCTAATGAATCAGGCAGACAGCGTGTGAAACACTTGCTCTCTTTCGGAGACTGATTTATTGTTTCCCTGCCATTCGGAAAGCCTCCCACCACCAGGTAGCTACATTGGGCACTTTGGCTTCCCTTTCTGTTCAGACAAAGGCAGAGAAGCACGGTAACTGGGTATGAAATAAATGTACCCTCAACGTAGCTGGACAATGCATGCAAACAGCTTCCACTAAGTGGGGAAAGAGATGCTGCTTGACGGTCAGAGTTAGGAGCAAAGTGGATTAGTAAGGAAGTTAGAAGGAAACTGAGAGTGCCGGACAGGTGAAGGACGCGCTGACTTTGAGAGTTAATTAAAAAAAACAACAATGACAAATTCTTAGGTCCCCCCTGCTGGTGAACGGCCGCTGCCCATGTGAGCGCGCATGTCTGTCATTGCCCACAATATAGTGGGGATCATGATAAAATCTGACCCAAGCAGTGAAGGACAGCGAGAAGGTTCTCAGGCAGGAGTCTGGGCATGTGTGCGAGCGAGTGTGCACACAAACCACGATCTTAAACGTGAAGAAGCAGCCCTTCATCCTGTGACACACAGGCACGCGAATGGCAGAGTGCGGCGCAAAGCGACTGGGAACCGTATACCACATGTAGACCGGGCGCTCACACGCTGCCGAGAGCATTCAGGCGATGCTGCTGGCACGCAGATCTCCACAGAGATGACTGCGAACATTAAGTCTTACCGGAACTTGGTCTAAATTCATCACCTTTTCACTTGTATCGATCTGTTCGTTCATCTTCTTCCCGCGTCTAGTGGTCCACCTCGGGATTCCTTCGTCCCCTCTTCCCCAGTCCCGTCTCACTCCTACTCTGGGACTTAATCACACCAAATCTCTGCTTTTTATCCGTCAATTCTAATTAGCCAAACTGTACCTGCCTTTTTTCGTGTGGGTGGGGGTGGGGGGGTGATACAGTATCATCGTGACCCACACAGGATGGGACAGGCAGCACGGGAACCCTAACCCAGGGGGACCCGTTGGAGTTCGGGGGATGTTGATGCAGGTAGTCTGGGTTGACAATTACATGTCAGCAGCTCCTAATTCAGAGAATTTATCCCAAGGCCTGTCACACTAAATCCTTGCTTATTTTGATTATAAAGTCTCATCCAACTGCAGCCCTGCTTTACTACACAGTGCAGTGCGTCAGCATAACAGTACAGGTAAAACCCTGGTGTGAATGAGCGTGTGTCACTGCAGTACGGCCTTTAGCCAGGCTAATTAAGTGAGGGTTGCGTTCACAATGCCTTCGTATGGCAGCTGTGAGTTTTCGATTGATTTGAATTCTATTTTCATATTGCACTTATATTCTTATCGTGTCTTGCTATAATATTTCATTTCTACACCTCCTACAACTGCCGCGGAGCCCTGCCCAGCTCATCCCGCGACCCCCAACACTACCCACTCGCTGTAACCCAACGCTGCGTTATATATAGCTTCAGTGTGACCCAATGTTCACTGACACACTTTTCCACACGCTTCTCTCTCTCTCGCTCTCTGTTTATCTTTGTATCCCTTCTTATTTCTCCAAGTCTGTCCTGCGATGTTTATGCACCCTGAAAATCATGGCGTCATCCATTCCCACTTCAGTGGTGCCTTCCCACTGGAAAAAAACCAAAACTAGTCACATGTCATCCAAAAGTGGATTAAAGCGGTGCAGAATAGTCGCCACCGAAGCTGTCTGCATTGTCACCGCTGGCGTTTAAGTGACTATTAAAGCACATCCTGACACAATTGGCCAAGTCCGCCACCAGCGACCTCTCCCTATCAGGCTTTATCTCCACATCTGCCCCCTTAATGCCCCTCTGCTTTGGCAACTCTGAGCTGTGGGAAGCTGTGCACACAAGCTTAATTGTTCCTCAGATGACTTCCGGCGAAACCAAAATCCACAGGGCGCCAACAGCACTCCGGGACATATTGGCATGTCAGCCTTAAATCCGAGACTTATTTCACATCACGCTCGGAGCCAGATTACTCGCTGCTAATTTCGACATTTAAAATCCCCCCCCTCTTTGTTCTCCACGCAATACGCACACCACAAGTCTCACAGTCAGTTCCTTTGACTCCACTCCCCAGTGAATCGAACCTCCCAAAGAGTCCTCATCTCTGCGTCCAGCTAAGGGGGTTCAATCATGGCCGACAGGTCCAAAATTGATCAGATTGATAATGCGCCAATCACTATTTTGTCAATTCTTAGCCAAATTTCCCCTCTCGACCTGTTAGCCATGTTATGATCCCTCCCACTGAGCAAAGTTAATTAATGTTATTAAAAATAGCCGGTAAGTGTCCACACCACTGTCAGTCACATGCTGTGCCGAAAATCACCTTTAAAAAAAAAATCATTCTGCTGGGTTTGTGACTCAGCAAAGAAATTGAAACGTAAATCTGGGGTCTCCTCGGCACCTCAGGGGTCTGCTCACTCTGATAACCTGAGCCCTTCTCTCACCCCCCCCTCCTCGTAACCAAAACTCTCTCTGGTGCCCATCTGTCCCGATCCAGCCTGCAAGACAAGAGCCCTGACTCCCCGCGTGAGATCCCGCACAGAATTCCCCGCATCGATTGGCCGCTGCGACATTCTGGTTGAGCCTGCCCCTGTGCTCTGCCTAAGGTCTTTATCGCTGCCCCTCTTTAATCGTGTCCTTCCCACACCACTCAGCACCACAAATGTCACTCCTGTGTCATCTTTCAGGATCTCTGCCGGGCTGCGTTTACACGTCTGTTTTTACGTTCCTGTTCATTGCGAAAACGGCTCGGATTTAAAGATTTTTTAGAACACACGTTACATATCGCCTGAAGAACTAATTCAGACAGAATAGGAGCCATGTGTCTTTTGACATTTAATAGAAATGGGAAAACATATAACTATCAACTGGTGAAACTGGTAGTGTACTCTACTTGCCCACACTAGATATGCTGAAACTGTATTTATATACTGTTAGATTAGGCTTATAGCTTCTAGAAGATTCATCAGACTTTGTTAAGCATAAAAAAAGTGCGTAAGACAGGTCTGACATCAGGATGAGTGGCAGAACGACAAGCCAAAGCAGTGTTATGCATCTGAGTGTCGGGGGAAGCTGGAGCCATTCTCCATGCAGAGCACAGGTAGCAAACGGCACGAGCGGGAGGCTGACTGACAGAGCAGCTGTGAGGAGCAGCGTCGGGGCAGCCAGGAGCTTGAGGCAGCGCTCCGGCGCTTTGGGCGGGGAAGCCGGCGGTGCCACCAGGGACCATGCGGGCAGCGGCGGCACAGGCGAGCAGCAAGGCGGCAGGGCGCCGGAGCGCTGGGACTGACCAGGGTCTGTTGGTATCTCAGAGCCTTCCTTTGCGGTGCATCTGCAGCCATTGACGCGCTGTCACTGACCCAAAAATAAACCGGCTGCCCTCCTCAGCATTTCCACCCGCTGCACAGCACACGGCGTTCACTAACTGGCTTCTGGCGACGGGACCAGCGGCGGCGACGCCCCGTTGTAGATCCAGCGCCGGCCACGAGCCCCCCGGACCCCCCGCACGTGTGAGTGACGAGGCGGCCCGGCCCGGCCCAGAGCGGCGGTTTCCTTTATTAGAAAGGCAGCTCACACACTAACGGGCTCACATGAACAACAGGGGGGACGCACTCCGGCTGTCCTCAGCAACACATGAAGACCTCAACCGCAGCTAATTTTTTTGTTTTGTAGAGGAGGGGGGGGTCGGGGAGCTTCACAGGCAGCGACGCACCTTCAGGGCTGCCCCCATGTGACAGGGGGCTGTTGGACGCAGGCCCATGTGACAGTTGCTCCCCCCGGGATTTGTAACATGGCCCCGTCGATCACAACTGATGTTTTCATTACATATCGGTCATATTTCGTACGTCGGCTACTCGATCGAAGGAAAATGAGACACGCATCGCATCTCCGCAATAAAAACATGGCGGCTGGGGCTCGCCAACATTCCCCATGGGATAAGACACGTCAGGGTGTGGGACTTCCTGTCTAGTATACGGAACGGGGGATTTCGGAGCATCCATACGGGCGGGTCCATTAACTGTGAAGGCTTTAAGATCCACGTAAAACGGCAGCATTGAGCGGAAAATGACAGCAAGGCCACAAAGAGCAAAGCAGAACAGCTGAAATGAAGAGACTCAAGTGATACTCTGGCTAGATTTACCGCTGTACAGAAAGCAGTAAGGCAATATCATGCCTTCCTGTGCACAAGGGAAGGTGGACCAGCAGCAGCTAACGCTCACATGATGCGTCTTATAGAAGAACGACCGCAAACACAGCAGATTCAAATTCCGTTTATTAAAAAATAAAAACAAACACCATGAAAAATGCATCTTGACATTTGGCAGACAGGCACGTGAATCAGGAATTACATTAATTTCCAAGTTTTATACCCAAGCAACTGCACCCTGCAGCACCATCAGCCCAGTGAAGACGGCATGGAGGCAGTAAAATGTGATATGGCTGCTAACTTAATCTTCTGCTGTTTGCCACTATAGACCGTCGCTCCTGAGCACATATACACAGGCTGCAGCACTGCACTGCACAGAGCTATGTATCTGCACCGTTCCCCTTCAGATTCGCAGCGTTTCACTAATCCCACACCTCTCCAAACCTTCAACTGTATTGAAGCGATCCGGAGCTGCTGCCTTACGGTGAATGTACAGTAACCCTTCAAGACACGCGGTGCAGAGAATTTTTTTGGCATTTAACAGAGTATAATACTGGAATGTTTAAAATAACAGACCGGATATCCCAGCAGAAACTTTTCCCTGTCAAAGTCGGACCTGCTTAAAAAAACTGGTAACCAGCATGACTGACTCCAAACAGCACACTTAATGCAAGTGCTTCTGAAGTGATATTAATGCCTCAACAGGGGTTAAGGATATAGCAAATGAAGCATTACTCTAAATCTTTATGTATGGGGAGGGGCAACTCTAATATAGTGCTTTAGCCTTTCTAATTAAACTGGCAAAGGTCTGTCGGGACCCATTTCTCTGGAGTGCAGGGGACTGGCAGAAAAGGAGTATTCCTTTAAAAACAGAACTAAAGGGGAGGAAAGACTCATTTGCAATACGCCTGTGGCCTCGGAGGGATATTTCAGACACCAGAGGAGGTTCTCACCCGTCTCCATTATCTGTTTTGATCCCTTACTGTGCATTCGCACATTTATTAAATTGCATGCGCATCTCTGTACGCGCCCGTGTGAAATCGATACGCACTGGAGCGTAGCGCTTGCCCACACCCAATTAAACGGAACCGAGGCACATTTCCCACTATGTCGATAACGGAGCGCCGCCCTGCACACTTTCCAGGCGACACTCAAGCTTAAGACTAGCTGCTGCCTAGTCTTCCCAGGGCCATTTATTTAACTAGCTGGTCATTTCCGGCTTAAGTGCTGTTGCATCCTAAATACTACATTCATCCAATTTCACACATACAGTTTAAACGCCCAGAACAAACAAATAATGGATGTATATAAACAGGGTATAAAACTGAAAAACCACCAGTTAAAAAAGTTATTTGCATAAAACGTTATTTTAAAACTCATATGAACACCTCTAACTCGTGATGACAACGGGAAGATGGTCGATCGGAATGAATGGGAGCTGGTATGTTGTGGACCACCTTTGGACGCTTGTCACTTCGCTGCAGAGATCGGCTGCACTGTGTAGAATCATCCCATCTAGATCCCTCCTCGTCTTCAGCTCTCCTTTGAGATACCTTGAGGGATACATTGGACACAAGCTGCGGCGAGTCACTGCTCGGGGTAGTACTTGGGGAAAAGGAAGAGGTCTTTGCAGAGGGAGCTGGTGAACTCGGACATCTCTTTGCAGCGGTGGTACGTGGTCCCAGGAGCGTAGCCTTCCCTCTGCTTGATGCAGGCGTTCACCTGTGGGAGCGACAGCCGAGCTCAGGACGGATGGTGACATACAAGTTGGCTGATGGCTTTAACACGTCAGGGAATGTTGGGTCAGACATGCCGGCATATGATTAACAGGGTGGTAAAATGCCACTGACTGTGCTGACAAACTGAACCCGATCAGCTCCAAAAATACACACATACATCAAGTGTTTCCTCTACAGATTTCACCCAGCTTTTCCATGGAGAACCCGGTTTTAAGAACATACCTACCAGCAACCTGCAGACTGAAACTAGCATTTGTATCTGAAGATGTCCATCATACGCATCGCCCAGAGATGTTTATTGGGGCCGATACCCAAAAGGCATTTTTAAGTCACATCCACCTTCTTTTACTGTTCCCATCATTATTTAACTGAGGCAAAATTGTGATGGAGCAATCAGCGAAATTAACGTGCTTCCACTGGACAGAGCAGGCTCTACTGTGGCTCAAACCCCCACAGCTACATCTAACTACCGACATTATATAATTAATAAGTAAATTGTTTTAGAGCTCTTTGGCTTACCTTGTTGCTACTGAAGTGTAACCAAACATATAGAACTATAGTATCTGGGAGTATACTGGCTGCCCAATGATAAAAATGTACTGATTATATTTGAGAATATAGTAAATGGTCAGATGATCTTGACTCCCTTAGCTGGCAATACTGAAGGGCGCCGTAATGATTACAGCTACACAGTAGTGGGTTTGATTCTCACCCCCAGTTGCATGCGTGTGTTTATAATTGTTACATCATGAAGACTAGATTTTCCCAATGTAATAAATGCCTGTTACTTTTTAGCTCGTGGAGACATTTTTTTTGGTCCCCACAAGCATGACCTCAATTTTATAAAAATTTGTGAATGCAATCAAAAAACTAAAACGGCCAAAAGCCTACTTTTAGGGTGGGTTGTTAGCCAGGATAAGGGTCGAGTCCATAGAAATGAATGAATATTTAAGTTATATGTGTAGTTAGCATAAAAAAGTTAAATAAGCAGCTGCTTAACCATGCAGCCAGCACTTCCTCAAACATGACTGCGACTCGACGTATCCAGAGCTTAAAGATGTGGAACACAAAGCAGCGACCTTTATGGGCAAGAGGAAGGTACCTGAACCAGTATGTCTGACAGGTGCGTGTCCTGGGTTTTCTGTCTCAAGGCCGTGTTCAGCTCCTGGATGTACCATGAGCCCCTCTTGGTGTTCCTCATCGCTGCTGTGCCTGCGAACACGGCGACAGTCGCTCAGGTCGACGGTCTCTCTCGTAATCCCCCTCCGAGTTCATGCCCGGGAAGCGGCCCCTCCCCCACCCCACCTTTCAGCGAGGCGAAGCCGCAGATCATGTCCGAGCGCTGGGGCAGTTTCACGCGCAGCCGCTCTCGGTCCCTGTCCTGGCTGACAGCAGTCTCCCTCTCCTCCTCTCTCCCGGCATCCCTCTCCTCACAACCCGGGGAGCACATTCGGTCTCTGCCGTCGGCCTGCTCAACCCCGCCATCCATCTCCTCTGGGAAGAGGAAGCGTAGAGCAAGCACGGGTCACATCAAAAGCTCCAGAAACGCGCTTCAAATAAGGCGAAGCCGCCGTAAGGTGATTGAGCTAAGGGTTAAAAAGCAGCCTGCTTCTAGAGTTCACCTTTTCAACTCATTTCCTAACCCCGGATTTCAGAAATCAGGCTTTGGCAGGACAAAATAATACAAGTTTAGGTTTCCATGACAAGCAAACAAAGCGGCACCTGATCGACTCAATTATGGAGGAATGCGTCCGGTACATTTTCTAAAGAAATGGAAAATATTAAATAAAAATATTAGTCTGGCAACAGCGTACCTCCTCTGCAGGCTTGGATAAAGAACATTTTGGGCTTGTTCTGAAGCAGGGGACAGCGTGCATTGTCAAAAGACTGAAATACCCAGTCCAACTGCCAGAAAGAGCAAGACAAAAATGATATTTATAGTTCTGCGGCCTCCTGGCGACAAAGCGACTTGACATTTCTCATGGTTACCCCGCTCACCTGCAGGAGCTGACCATCTGTGCCATACACTGCCCCCTCCACACCGTGAGACAGCAGGCAAACAGCACAGCTGTCCGCAGCCTGGTGCTCCGGCCTCCCACAGAACTGCTCCATACACTCCTTCATGCCCTGGAGGAGACGCACAATGACGCCAAGTATACAAAAAGCGAGAACACCGGACAAGCTCCGATGATGCGGTAAGTGACAGGGGGCTGTGAGGTACCCCACACCCACAATTAGTTATATGTCAAATACTATAACTGAAGGGATAATTTGGGCACTAGCTGGGGCATGTCATACTGTCTTTTCATACGGTGTTATGTGACGCTGGGGGTACCTGAGCTGTCAAGTTCCTGAACACCACAACTGAGAAGTCCAAATCTGCAAAGACTCTTCTCAGAACCTCTTCGTCCACTTCTCCTCCGACCCGACTGACCAGCTCGGGAATTTCACGGTCAAAGTTCACGTTACTGATGATGAGGGCCAAACCCCGGGGGCTAGAGACCATCTTGTATGCCTGTTCATGAAAAGAAGGGGAATTACAACCACAGTGTGAACAGGCAGGTAGGGGTAATACTAAACTGGGAGGGGCAACACCTTCACATGTAGGTGCCAGTTCCCAGAAGTTTCTGAAGGGATTTAACCCTAAAAACCAAGAAGCTTTGGGAGGTGGTGCTTGCCTGTTTGCAGTGAGCATCATAGAATCCCTTGGAACAGGGAAGAACACCCGTGATGACTGGACTGTCTGCATCTAGGCACATCTCTGAGGATTCTGAAATGGCACAAATTCATCTAACTTTGGCATTTATGTGCTTGACGCTTCCTTCACCCCATGCTCAGATGTTTACTGACCATGAGTCCTGGCTCTCTTGATTCTAGCTGCGTCTTCCTGGGTGGGCAGCGGTAGGCAGGATTCCACGCAGTCCTGAAACGTGTATGGCAGTACCTGCGTCAGCAATACCCCGGCCACAGCTGAGCTGTTCTAGGCACCAGACACTTGGCGTACTGTAGCCCCCCCCCCCAAAATCGGAAACAGGGACATGCCCCCAGCACTCACCTCCCTCCCCCTCTTTATCTGGTCCATCAACATCTCATGAAGGTGCTGCTGCTCAGTGCCTCTCAGGGCCAAGCAGAAGCTGCTGAAGGCCCTGGGCCCTCTCTTTGGAAGCAGGGCCAGTAGACGCCAGCTCTTCTTCCGGGAGGTCTGCTCCGCCTGGGGTGAGAAACAAAATCCGCACAAAAACATTAATACTGCGAAATACTAGAATTACAATAAGGCCTGAACAGGTTGTGTCGTGCCACTGCTCATGTCTCTGTCTCACAACAATAACAAAGTCCCCTAGTGAACCATGCAGCACAACAGCAGTGTGGAGGAACTCATCCAAAGAAAGCACTGTGACTGGGCAATAGCAGAGAACCTGGGGTCGGCAGAGATGATTTATATAGTGATGAAATGCTGGTATTTCTCTACACGATAAACATTAATGCCCTGTGCTTTGGAGTAAAGAACATTAAAACCTCCTGGATCCTAATTATTCATGCATTAGATATAGGTGTGTGTGTGTGGGTGTGTGGGGGGGGGGGGGTGGTTCTTTGCCCCCGTCTTGTTTTCTCATAGGGGGCCTGGGTTGAAGAAAGGAT
>JAABNY020000136.1:21137904-21160844 GCA_015164015.2 Brevimyrus niger
TATCGTTTTGGAAGCCATTAAGAAAAAAAATGCTCTTCTTGTTTTATCCTGTTCATTTTGTGTTTAAATGCTAAAAAACATGTTAAGGGGTCATTTATGGGGGGCAAGACCCAATTAATTGGTTTTCCATTATTTATTATGGGAAAAATTCGATCAGAACTCAAAATTTTCAGGATTCGATCCGGAGTCCGGAACGGATTAAGTTTGAGTACTCAAATAACAATTCATCCTGAAATCTGGCAGGAGATTTTAGTTGATATGACCCCTGAGCTATATAAACTCTTGGCACAAAAAGCAGGCATTTAAAATCAATTTTAATAAGCATGCATTTTAATATCTTTTACTCTTTGTACTGTACCATATAATGTCTTTAATAAAGTAGCACAGTGGTGCAGCGGCTAGTACTATCACCATACACCTCTAAATCCATTAATTGCATTGGCTGGCCATCTACAGTTTTGTATTTTAAAAGAAATAATTTAAATTATTACAAAAAGATGCACGTGTAAAGAGTGCAATCGAATTAGTACAATACAACAATATTGCTACTTTATAAGTTTAACACGAGTGCTGTGTTGTGAGATGTGCTACCAAGGGTACACAGCATTTTTATTGATGTTACATATAAACATTTAACAATGCATGTACACACTACAGGCATCTCCGTGTTATTATTTGCATACCATGGAAAGTTCTGTCCTGTTCTTTATTATAGCCCTGGAGATCAGCCAGGGAATAACGCGGCAACGAACCACAGTATATCAAACGGTAAATCAGCTGCTGCTCCTGCTGCGTCTGTGGAGATGAAATGGAGGCAGTATCGCTCGTTATTCGTCTGAAATGAGTCTAATGGAAAGGAAATCTTATGCAAAGCTATACAACTGTACGCGAGGACCGTAAGTGACAAGCATACATCTGTAATTAAGTAATCAGCCTGCAATCAGAAAGTGAGCTACAACTGTCAAATGGGTTATATAATACAAAGGATGAATTATAATCATTGGCGCATTTTGACCATTTTATTTAATCATAAAAAATGCCTTTCCTTGACTCACCAGCGATCATTTCTCAAGGAGAAAACCGCATTGTGATAGCGTACAGGAAGATGAGCCCGTAGTCCTATGCGTTCATATCCGGAGTAACCTTTGGCATAGTTTTACTTCTTCTCTCGACCAGGAACACGAGTTAAGTGAGTATAGACAAATACCGACATGAATGCTCTAAACCTCGTAATACCACATGGTAAAACACAAAAGATGTACCTTGCATTGCTACGTGAAGTGATTTCATGTTTGCACGAAACGACACTGCTAGGTATAGTTACAGCTGCGAATAATAATACTTTCTTCGCGTTGTTTAACAGCAAGAGATGATAACAATGTTTAAAGGCGCATTCATATGCGCAGAATTTCTGTTACATACTCTGAAATCATTTTCAGATAATGGCTTCCCGGAAAGTAATCGAGCTATTTTATGATGTCGTCTCCCCTTACTCCTGGCTGGGATTCGAGGTTAGTGTTTGTCTTTGTTGGCAGGTGAATATTCTGAAAATGATTAAACGAAATGTCAAATTTGAATATGTTTCGTTTAGAAATTAATTTGACAATCAGTTGGTTTTAAATGTTTTTTATTTTGCTTCCTGAAGGTCCTGTGTCGATACAGAAATGTGTGGAACATTGACCTTAAACTTCGCCCTGCATTTTTAGGAGGGGTAATGAAAGGGTCCGGTAAATAACGATATTTGAACATTTTAACTTTGCAACAGATAAAGAGGAGTGTATACGAAAAAGAATAATAATAATAATAATAATAATAAAACGTAGTAGTAGCTTTTACAGTCTGTTGATGCAGTGTAAGATTCACTTCCATTAATGTCTTTCCACGTACAGGCAATAAGCCCCCTGGGTTTATCCCTAACAAGTTTCTCTACATGGGAAAAGACCTGTGCCGGCTGGCTGAGTACTTTGCGGTTCCCCTTAGTTCTCCTAACGATCCTGATGAGGTCATGTTCCGGAAGGGTACCCCACTTTTCCTCTTTATTTTATGTACCACCTCAACCACAACAACTAATAATAATAATAATAATAATAATAATAAGATGAAGAAGAAGAATAATACAACAAATGTAATTTGTGTGATCATTATTTATGGGTAGTTTATTAAAAATTACAGAGCTATCTTTTTAGTCCTGGTTTCTTAACTGGATGATGATATAGGTTGTACAAACTCTCCTAGATGTACTGGAGTTCCGTTAGTGGTTTCCAGCTGAACCCAGTCTGATTCCCTTCTGTACCTGGGCTGCCAGGTTCTCTTGTGGCTATGCGCTTTATAACTGCTGTGGGAGAGAAATACGGAGTTGATGACCCAAGTGTGGAGAGAGTCTCCAGGGAGATGTGGATGAGGATCTGGTGTCGAGACGAAGACATCACCCTGCCTGCCTCACTCTCTGAGGTACTAGCTGGACCAGTATCTTCATCGCTGCTGCTGTTCAAATCTCTGCAGGCCCTGTATCTCATTTTTGTCATTTGAAATCCAGGCCGCGTTGAAGGCAGGACTTCCTACTACGGAAGTGGAGGAGCTTTCGCAGTTGGTGGCTTCTGAGAAGATCAAGGACAAATTGAAGAGCGTAACCCAGGAAGCATTGGACTGTGGGGTCAGTGTGAAATGACGTCAATGTTGACAACTGTTGTCTCACATCTGGCTGATATTTACTTTTACAGTCTGTGCTGTGTGGCCCACATGGAATCCTTGCACCAATCAAATTGCTGGAGTGGGCGGAGCCTCTGATAAACAAGGGAATGTTTATCATTATTGTTCCGCAGTGCATTGCTGTATCTAGTGTCTTAAGGTGAGGGATCAGCCATTCAGCATTGCATCAGATAGAAAGGACAGTGAAGTTTCAGGACCATAAATATTAAAGCAGGTAAGTGCATATTTACAGGGGCATTTCTAGCTATTATAAAGATCAGAGACTAAGTCAAGTTTACTCAGGGTTTGACTCTTTTTTTTGGAAGGATGATTGGCACTGGGGTTAAAATACTCGAGGCTCAGCTTACGGCTTAAAATACTGATCAGACTTAAGGACGGCCATGAGTACTTATTTGGTTGCTTAGTTATACGATTTCACTATACTGTAAATTGATTGATTTGACTCATGTATTTAATTGATTGCCAAATAAATTTATTAAATAAATGTGTCCATGTATGCTTTTATAAATATACACTCTCTCTCCTCAAACTCTTTTATCTACTCATTACATTTGGGTGCTGAATGGCGGCTTGTGGTTTGCAGGTTATGATCTGCAACTGTGATCAGAAAGTTGCAGATTCAAATTCCCTGGCTGGTGAAATGATATCACCACTGGGCCCCTGAGCAAGGCCCCTAACCCCCAGGAAGACTGTATGACCCTGCTGTTTGATCCTTATTTGTACATCACTTTGGTCAAATATGTCATGTAAATGAATGTCATGTAAATGAATGTACACCTTGTGTCACGAGAATCTGTTTCTCAGGAGTGCTTATCTCTGAAGCTGCCCCTGTTTGTTGAGGTTGCCTCAGCCCTGTCTCTGCTATAGGCCTTTGGCTTTCCCCTCATCGTGTGTCACATAGACGGAAAGCGGGAGATGTTTTTCGGATCTGACCGATTCGAGCTCATGGCCCACTGCATAGGTGATTACGCCAGTATCCTCACTCAGTTTGTCTCTCGTCACATTGTCACTTTCTTAAGAGGTCAGTCATGCAAGCATCCTTGACATTAGTGAAGTTCTCGGGGCTACAGTTAGAGATCTGCCATCGTTAGACATTTTAGCAATTCACTGACATTACTGATTTCAGAGTAATTAATTTGAAATGAAAGCAAGTCACTAAAACTCACTGCATTCAGAAATGCAAATAACGATAAGTTGTTTTTAAATAGTGCTGAGTAAAATTCCAGGTTCAAGTTGTTTAAACAAAACATGTCTCAATTTTTGAAAGAAATGAAATATTGGTATTACGTAAAACATGACTTAACATAGTGTAGGATGTAACATTTACTAACTGCATTTAATGAAATGAAAATTCCTAAGTGAAACTTTTGAATGTGCTCTTACAAGTTATTCCAGTTAAGAACATTTTAAAAATTAATAATTTCATTATATTCATATCTCAGGACTCTAACATATTCTCATGTTCATGGTATTTATTTTTCTTAAATTAACATTATCATGAATATGTAGCCATGATTAGAAATGCTCTGGCTACCTTATACGTGTTTGTCACGCAGTTTGTCATCACATGATCACCACATCCCATCCTTTTTTTTTCAGGAGAGAAGTGGTTGGGACCCCAGCCGATTAAGCTCACTGCTAAAGTGTAAAACCGCTTGTTTCACAGAGATGCAAATAAATGACTGAAATAAACGCATCTGTGGGGTTTTATTTGTTGTACCTGTGATGTAAACTTGCTGACCGAGCCTGGCGTGGCCACAGCCATGATACCAGTGATGGAGCCAGAATTTCAAGTTTTGGTGTGGGAGCTGCTGTAGGGCTATGAAAAAGAAGAGCGGAGAGGCAGAAGACGTCAGGTAGGCTGAACAAAAGGAGTTATGTACATAAACAGGAGTGGAAGGACCTGTTTAGCCAAAGTAAAAGCGAGAGAGAGAGAGAGGAGGCTTAATGCAGTTAGACTGGAAACCCTGGAGACAGGATCATATAGACTATGAAAGCGAGTGTTCTTGGGACCTGGAGCCACTCGATCTGACTGCATCCCAGAGCTATAAGAAATCCAAAGGACATGGACTAAGTGTGAAGGAAGCTGGAAATCAGCAAACAGATGAAGGTGGACCTGCTGAAAGGGTGAACGAAAGGAGTGAGTCACTTAGCCGTGTGGCGCAGACTAACAGACAGAGAAAGAGGCCAGAAGGAGCGGTGTGAGTTAGACGATGTCACCTGTAGCTGAAAACATTGTAACTAAGGGAAGCTAGTGTAATAAAAACAGATTTTAATCACACTTCCCTTTAATCAGAGTAATCATTAAGCTTAAGGAAGAGATTTTTTACAACAGTGTTTTGGGTAAGCAAATTCTGGGTGTTCAGTAAGTATGTAGTGGTCCTTTACGTAAAATTTTATGTGTGTGTGTGTGTATGTGTGTAGTATTAATTGAAATTTTACAAATACATGGAATAGCTGAGGTGCCCCTGAGGAGAGGACTTATATCCCTGTTCATTTGCATGTTTTAACGTTAAACTGTGCTTTTTTATTCTAAGTAAAAATTTCACTGTAACATATTAGAATGTTAAAAAAAAAATACACAGACTAACCAGATAAATAGCTTATTACTTATGCTTTATTTGACTGACACTTTTGCACAATACTGTCTGTGTGTGTACATACATAAATAAATGAAAAATGTAGCACGTAATATATGTGCTTCCTGTTCAGTAGCATTTGCAAGAGTACATAGTTTGCCAAAGGGGAAAATGTGGTAGAACAGGTTAAAACCATACCACAAATCACCAAGGACGGCAGCATTAGGTAATCCCCTAGCTTAAAACATATCGTGGCATTTCGGGAAGGTATTTCATGGCAATGGCTACCCCGTTCCATGGGCCTGCATGTGTTCTGTCATGATGTGTCCAAATACTGTTACCCAAAGGTGCCCACCCCCCCAAAATTCCCTCACGCTGCTTTCATCATGTCATTATTTTGTGGTATCTAGTTCTTTTTCTACGATTTCTCAACCTATTTCCTTTGATCAAACAGAACCTTAGAAAATTATGCTGCTGATATCTCCTTAGCTGTGTCTGTCAGGGCCTGGGTGACATGAAGCTTCACTACTGGACACAGGTCACACTGCAGGTTCAGCTATTTTAAAGGGCGTATTAGTAGCAGAAACAAAACCTTCAATATCAACTGTATGATTAAACAGTGCATCAGACGTGACCCTTTGAATGGCTGAGCAAAGCCTGAATGCATTATATATTTAATCAAGGCAGTGGCTCTGGAGTATGTAAATATATACACACTTACCCGTAATGCACCTGTAAGGCATGTGTGGTTTCTCTAATAGTAAACTTCATGTACAAATAGGTGTGGTGACCATTTGTCTATTAATGTGAATTCTGGTATTTAATGTTGCAAACGTCTGCTGCTATTTGTTTTTAATTGCACATATACTATGCGTTGATTTATTTTTATTAATTTCCTCACCGATATTCTGTTTTCAGAACACGCTATTTCGGCAATGTGTATTTTTTAAATGTGTTTGCGCTATATTTACTTGTCTACACTGTGCGTACTGTCTTTGTCTTGTTTTGCTTGCTGCTGAATGCACTAAAATGTCCCCTGTCATCAATAGAGTATATTTAGTTTAATTTAATTTGCTGCATTAAACCATTAAATGCAGTCCAGTGTTTTACTTCTAGGATGGCGTCCTCTAACTCTGGTTACCAGTGTCAATATGGGGACAATTTCTGCGGTAAGTCTTAATTAGGTCTTTTTCTGACTTGCTTTTGCCCATGGTTTTCTCACTGCTTCACATTAATATTTGGACATTTGCAGAGGTGGGTAATTGAGGTCCAGAGAATACAATTCCGGACCACGGATTTGTCTCAACCAACAAGTTGAGTATAGAGTGTCAGTATTTGTATACTGGTGGCTGGTGGAAACAAAATCTTGGTCTGGATTGTTACTCTTTGGTCCTGAACCACCCACCTCTGGTCATTTGAATGCTCTACCGTCTGTCATAAGATGCCCCCTTGCAATGAGCCACGTCGGCCTTCTCTAAGGGTACAGTGCCCTCCGACTTGCCGCTAACCGCCCCATTGACCGTTTCGCCTGCAGCGATCCGCGTGTACGAGCAGGAAGTGATCGTGGTGCCCATCGTGCTCCTCTTCAGCTTCCTGGTGACTCTTGTCTTCCTGCTGCTGCTGCGTTTCTGCCCTGAGAAGGTGAACCGGCGCCGGCGACGCATGCAGACCAACAGCCGGCAGCGGCAGCGATCCAGGAGAGAACGGCAGGGCATTGATGGTGAGGGAGCCAGCGAGTGCCAAAAGTGGGGGGGAAAATGTGTATAGATGTACATCTGAGTAGTGAATATAAATTTACTCAGTATATAACAATTTAGCATTAGAATAAATGCAAATAAACAGTAAAAAAAATTACAGGAATTTCTTATGTTCTCCAGAGTTACTGACATTTTATTTGGTGGCTAGATGAACACCACTTTAGTCCTGAAATCTCTCCTCAGGGTACCCTAGCAATGCCACGTACTCATTCAATCAATTAACTTAATTAGTTCAGTATCTTGATGAGGTATTGAGTACCCAAACATAATATGCTTCTGGTCGGGTCTGCTACTAATATTGGATGGTTACTGTAAATATTTTTAGCACCTGTAGCTTAACAAGTAGTGCATGTCACTAACAATGCAAATGTTGTGGGTTCCAGGGGACACACATAAAATCATAATCCTTCCCTCTACTGCATCCACATGTAAATCTGTTAAACATCATTTTCTTTGACTGCCTAAGACTTTTGCACAGTACTGTATTTGCTTATTAAAGCAGTGAATACAGCTGTCAAAACTGCATTATTGTCCACACAGCAGTGTCTTTAGGGTTCTCCTGTCTGTGTCTACAGCTCCCATAGGACTGAATCCTCTGGAGCACGAGACGATCTCTCTGGATGGCCCTACCTACTCCACCTTCATTCCTTCCCCTCAGCCAGATCCCACCCCACAGCCTATCCTCCCAGAGTTGCCTAGACAGAGACTACCCGAGTCTTTCAACAAGATCTCCACTCTGCCATTCACTTTCTCGCTGAAAACAGATGAGTGTGTCTCTCTGTACCGTGCCAGGATGGACGACAGAGATGTGGTTCTAAGAGTCCTCAACGGTAACCGCTGCCATCTCTGCACTCTTTCTACATTCTTCCTCCCTGACTAGCTCTGCCACCAGCACGTCAGCTTTTGAATTTGAATCGAAACAAACCCATTCAAAAATAGACTGAAGGTACACCTTAAAGAAAAGAGCAGCACTAAGTCTGGAAATAGCATAGTTCTATTAATACTTTGATTCTGTGTTCTTGTTCCTTTTGCGCGGCTCCCCCAATGGTAATCCCAATGTTCTCAGTCTTGTCTCCCTGACCAACATCACGCACTCCTTTTTCTTCTTGCGCCATCCCCCTCCTCCTCAGATTCTGCCAGTGCCAGTGAACGACAGAACTTCCAAGGCTTTACCTCCTTTCTGTGGCAGCTGGGCTCGCACCCGTTCCTGCCCGCTGTGCTGGGCACTGTCACGATGAGCGCCCCGCTCATCACCGTCGTGGAGGAGCTGCCCAAGCGGGACCTCCTGAGCTTCCTGTGGAGGTGTCGGCAGGTGGGGGCAGGGTTCGGGGGAGCCGAGCACATGTGCTGAACTGTGTCTATGTCTGGATGGAACATACATACCGAGTTGTCGTTGACAGGATAATGTGACTGATGAGGCCCCTTGTGACCTGACAGAGAAGCGTATATTCACCATGGCAACCCAAGTGGCAAGCGCTCTGGTGAGTCCCTCTTCCCCCCCAGGAGGTGAATGGTGCCCAAGCCAACCTAAACTCTAAATTCTTCCCAATCCAGGATCACCTCCACCGAAAGACTGTTGTCCATGGGAACCTTGGGGCCCGGAGTGTGCTTGTGGGCCGGGATCTGACAGTCAAATTGTGGGGCCTGGGCACAGCATACAAGAGAACTCAGGCTATTCCGCCCCCTAATAATGACGGGATTAAAAAATGGCAGGCTCCCGAGGTGCTGGCCAGGAGGAGCGCCTCTACTCACAGCGACATGTAAGTGGCTGAAACGGTGTGCGAGAACAGCAACGCTGACAGTGAGCTTGGCTGGGAGTCTGCAGTAGTAACACAGTACCATTCCCCCCCCCCCCCCAGCTGGTCTTTTGGCATCTTGCTGTATGAAATGGTGACTCTTGGTAAGTTAAATGTCCTTTTTCTCGGTGTTAAAGGGGTTGAGGTGCGATATATCAGGGTATAATGAACCCAAATTAATCCAGAAACTCGAAAGTTGGTATATGACATGGACTTGTGTCTCCTTTAACTGGAAAAGTCAGAGGGGAGTGTAAAACTAAAGGGTAGTGAGCAAAACAATGTGAATATTCACACACACACTGTGGGAACTGTGTGAGCCGCACTCTTCCTCGTCTCTCCCAAACTCATTTCATTAACTGAGCATTTGTAGGTGTAGAAGGTCATCTATACCTGAGCCCCCTTGACATTGTTCCACCTTCGGCCAGCTCATATACACCATATGGCCAAAAGTATGTGAACACCCCAGTTAATCAGAGGAATTTCTTGTTTAATATACACCACACCCACTGCTGACACAAACTTATAATCAAGCACATAGTTATGCAATCTTCTGCAACAATTATTATCAGCAGAATGGGTGGTTGTTGTCAGAGGTGGAAATTCCAGGTCCAGAAAGTACAAATCCAAACCAGAAATTTCCACCTCTGGTTGTTGTACAGGAGAGATTAGTGATTTTCCACTTTGCTCCATCTTAGGACACCATCTTCCCATATGTTTCCAAGTCAGTTCACCAGTTTAGTCCTGCTAGAGCTGCCCTGGTCAGCTGTGAGGTGATTGTGAAGTGGACACGTCTGAGAGTGAGTTCAGCTGTGAAACGTCACAAACTCACAGACCTGATCACTCAGCATCATTACCCACCCAGAATGGCAGCAAATCCCACCAGCAAGGTTACAAACTTCTAATGGGAAGCTTTCCCAGAAGGACACAAGATATTATAGCAGAAAAGTGTGACTTCATATTAATACCTGAGGTTTTGTAATGAGATGTTGGACAAACTGGTGTCCACATGGTTTTGGCCATATAGTGTGAAGTTTATATTTAAAATATATTCCAGATGTTTGATTTTGAAAGAGTTTGCTGAATTAAGGCTAAAATGTATATTGAGTCTCAGTAATGCAGTGTTTCTCAAACCAGTCCTCAGGGTGCCAAGACAGTCCACATTTTTCTCCCCAGTAGGGAGCTGGGAGGGAGCAAAAACATGGACTGTCTGGGAAACACAGCAGTATTGTCAATAATGATGCTTCTCAAATGGCCTTGTGAATGGGCTGGGCATGTATAGGGTTAAGGTTGACTCACTGGGCATGGAGTCACCTGTGTAAGAGGTAGAGGGTGATAAAAGCAGCATGTTTCCAAATGGCTGTGGGTACTTACTTTAAAAATATGAGTTATTTCCAAGAAAGCCCAAGTATAGTTTTGTGTGGGGAAAAAATGTAATCTTTAATGTGATATAGGCCATCAATGATTCATGACCCGTGATATATGGGTGTGAGGCTGTGAACGACTTTCTCACACTGCTGGTGACAAGGAGCTGTTGCTTGCCGCCATCCTGTCACAGGGGACGCCCCGTTCGCAGACGTGGCAGTGAATGAGCTCCTGCAGCAGCTGCAGAGGGGGAGGACCCTGAAGAGGCCAGCCCACTGCCCCAGCTCACTGTAAGTAGTCAAACAAGCACCAAACTGGACAGCTAAAAGCCACTGCACCCGCGCGCGCCACCATCTTGAGAAAAAATGATGATCTATTTTTTATATTTATATTAATATTATTATTGTGTTGTTTTTTGCACCAAGGGAGTGGCACCCCAATTTCGTTGTACCTGGTACAATGACAATAAAGGCTATTCTATTCTAGTCACGGTCACCATCCCAGCACCATTCGGTGTAATGCTCTCAAAACACAAAGCTCTCGACAAAGAAATAACAGGAATTGCTTCATACATGGACGTGACAGTTCAGATAATGTAGTAATAAATTGCAATGGAAGTTAGAGGTGAAAAAAAAAACATCTTTCTTAATTCCCCGCCCTGGCATACAAACCCTATGTGTTTTAGGTTTTCATGTCTAGGTTTAGACTCAAGTGGCTGTTGTCTATCCATCAACGTGCTTAGGGTCAGGACCTTAGGTGAATAACAAGACTATTGTGGTACATATTACCACAAATAGCATTGTCCTGAAGACATATATAATGACAGATTCTGTTACCTTGTCTTTCTCAGTTACTCGATCATGAAAGCCTGTTGCCAATGGAAAGAGCAAGACCGTCCTTCATTGGCTGAACTGAACCGCAAGCTCCAATCTGGAGAGAAGTCTGCCAATGACCGGGCTGTCCTGCGAGTACCAGAGCCAATCAACATCGAGCGCTACCTGCAGGAGGCTGGATATGTGGAAGATAACAGCTACAGTGTTCTTTGATAGATGCTAGTGCTTAGTCTTTCGCACATAAGGAATCAGGACTTGCTATTAACAGATTTGGATGGGCATGCAAGTAAATGTATGTATGAGGTGTTGTCAGGGTTACGAATTCCATGCAGTATAAGATTATAAAATATTGATATTTTATGATGTGAAAAATAATCATTGTATATATATTTTCCCTGGTTAGACACCCTTTATGAAATTCCAGCAGTCGTATGCCGCTTAATGTGTCCTTGCTCCTTATTTCACTGTAGTTTAGTTGCACACTTGCAGGTTGTGTAAGTGACAGCAGCATCAATATAAATGTTACGGATAGGGTTAGGGTGAAGCAGGGCTTTCCGTGTATCCGGGCATGTACCTATGGCTGAGGGTCACTAAGCAGGTAGCCTGATTGGCTACCTTCAGTATGGATTGACATGTCCTACTGAATGTGTGTCATGCCACTCCTATCAATGAGCTGCAGTAAATAGAAGGCATTCATCGTGCTAAATTTCTAAGTATTGGTAATGATATAGCAGCAGCATATTGGATATTTGTCTAGTTTTTTATAAAACAATGGGACAATCAACATAGCTTGGGACAGCAAAAGCAGACTACTGACTGCATACGAGTCTCTGATCTGCTCCTGGCCCCTGATTGTGTGTCCTGTCAATAAAGTTCAGGCCCACAAATTGCTGGTTGTGGGATGCACTGCAGGGGTCCAGGTGTGAGCAGTGTGAATCGGTATGATTGTACCACTTTTTAAGCTGCTAGTGCTTGAAGTATTACTGAAATATACATCATGAAAATGCACATGAAATTAAAAATTATTTTAAAATGCTTGAATACGTGGACTAAATCTCACTCACCAATGGTTTAAGGGTTTACAAAAACAACCTGTCAGGCATAATATCCATTAATAGTCTTTAATTTCTAGAGCCATAAGCAGTAGGCTAATCAACATGTAGATATTTTAGCAGAAGATTAACAATGATAGTTTTCATAGTTCAAAACTGCAAGAATAACAAAATACTGTCTTAGTAGATTAAAATGGCTATAAACCAGACCTCAATTGTGTGTAAAAAAAAAAAAAAAAAAAAAAAGTAATTCAGTCATACTTTTTATTCCAGTACATTTGGAATCACAGTTGTCTGTCCACCAGTGTAGAACAAAAACTTCACATGGAATGATGGACAATGTAGTTCACTGTGTGTTTTGGAACAGAGGAACCTGGTATTGCTATTTTTGAACTCTAATACTATATTACTTCACTAAAACACCATGGAACAGTGAAAAGGCAACTCTTTGACATCAGATGTTGTTTTAGTCAACTAAAGAATAATGACGATGATCGCCTTCCTTCATTACATATGCACAGAGATGGCCAAATGTAGGTAATGTTTGCCGAGAAACAGACAGCCAATCCTTAACTCCCCTCTCACAAATACACATTCAGAAGTCTGGCATTATGGTGACCTTTTTTTTCGGATATATTACCACCCTCTTTCACAAAATACAGAAAAAAGTCTCCATAGAATGGTATCTAAGCCCTTACACAATCTTTCTCCTTCTTCTCTCATACCACCCCTAATTCCCCAAAGAAGACGTGCGGTACAGCCGCCCCCTCCCAAAGTGAAAAGGTGTGACACAGCCCCCCCCTCCCCCTCCCAAAGTGAAGAGGTGTGATACAGCCCACCCGGACAGGTCCTATCAGTGTCTCAGTCCCTCAGGTTGTTGATGGACGCGCAGATCTTAAGTGCAGGCCCCAGCTTGATATTCATGGTGGACATGAGGTGCTCCTCCCTCAGCAGAAGTAGGGCCTGACCGTCAATCTCCTGCGAGAGAAATTGATTCGCCAGATCCTCACAGCCTGATGGACAAGAGAGATAAAGAGTGCTATGAACATGGTCCTTCTGAGGCATTACGGAAATACAGTGGTTCCCAGTACATCTGACCATGTCTAGGACCGTGGCAGGAAGGGCGTATTTTCAGTAATACAGCAGCTGACTGCTGGCATCTGATTGCCATGCAAAGAATTATTTACTACAGTAAAATCCTGTTTTAGTGCACTCCACTATAACGAAATATCGTCTATGACGGACAAGGTCGGCAGGTCCTAGAACATGCAGAAAAAGCATCGGATATAGTGGACTCTCATTTAACGGAATTTCACTTATAACAGACAAACAAACAATCTGGTCCCCAGGGCTGCTTTTAGCTGTAGTTCTGTTCAGCTATAACGGACATACCTGGTGATATCCAGTGCAGATACCTAGTCGGGATTATTAATAGCCATGCATCTGGTCAGGTAAAGTTGGATTACTACATGTACAATATAATAATCTATACCAAAATTGTATCTGCTGGGGTGTGGCAGGAGTAAATGGTGTCTTGTAGTTGTGTTCTTGGTGTACAGCGACTCTGGATATAATGAACTTTGGATATAACGGATTGTTTTGCCATGTCCCCTGAAGTTCGTTATAAGTGGAGCCTGCTGCAAGTACAGGAACAGCCTGACTCTGAGGCTGTGCTCATGGACATACGAGACCCAGTTGGTCAGTTTGGCTTCTTTCCCTCCACAAGCTTTTCTAGAAGGTAAAGGAACCCTTTCCACTTATAAAATTTTATTTTCATATCGTTAACTATTATACCCATCCAATATATGGAAATCCGGTTAGATCTGGTTTTTATGAGCCTCTCTGTGACATGGGGGATGTGACATGGACATACAAAGTGACCAGCAATGCATTGTAGGTAAATGTTCATCTCACCCAGGTGTGAGTTGATATTTTGGAACAAGCATTGCTACTTAGGGAAAAAGACAGAGGGGCCCAGAACATGATGATTTTCAGGTCTATTAGCCAAGAGGGACACACACTACTCAATATAATAATAACAGGGCGAGGAATTAAATAAAACATCAAACATTAAACCAGGGGTGCCAAAGGGAAACTCACCCTGCAGAGACGAGATAAACTGACACACTTCCTCTACGCTCCAGTGAGAAGGGCTCCCAGACAGAAACTGGCCCCCATCTAGGGAGAGGCCCCCGGGGGCCTGGCCTTCCAGCTGGGGCCTGCAATGAGCAGGCCGAGGGACAGAAAACGACGAGCCTGGAGACAGCGACAGAGAGTCTTCCTCTTCCTCCTCCTCACAGCTGGAGACATCTTCGGAGCGGCTGGACTCTGATCGACACTTTGGGTGGGGTGGTGGGTTATTAGAACAAAGCTCCCAGTGAGTTTGGGCACTACTAAGTAACAACACGTCAATGAACGGGCGTCCCTGCAGCTCAAAGTGGTGCCAGCGAGGACCCCATCATCTGCAGGTTGGGCGTCATTTAGGGCAGCCATCACACAGCGGATCCCTCCGACAAGCTCTCCCCACCCATCCTACTGGCATCACCCCTCTACAGCCTAGCTGCACGCTTAGCAAAACGTGCACTGGAAAGAAAATACACAAGTTTTCACGTTACAAGGGATGCTCACACACCTTGACGGGCAGGTGTCTTCCAGCGATTTTGGCACTGGCAATTTCTGAGCTGCTTCTGCGAGGACCCCTGCGCCTCAGGATGCCATCTGGGCCCGCAGGCCCCCCCGCCACACCTCGCAGGGCCCGGCCGCGCCGTGACCGGTACTGGTGGCTGCAGCTCACGTTGTATCTGTACGGGAAGGGGCCATAGTGTACAGCCAGCTGTTCAGTAATAAGACAATGCTACCTGGCTGCCCATGAATCATAAGGCAGCACTTCCACGGTACAGGCCTTTTGCACCCCCTAGTGGAGAATAAGTCAACTACAACCATTCTCCTTCTTGCAAAATCCAATAAAAATCGAATCAGACATAATGTTCAATCATAATAACCAAAAATATACTGATGTAACCATTGATACTGTAGCACTACTATTGCTAACCCAATCTGGAAGACCAAATAGTCTTTCAAAACCCATCTAAAAAGATCTGAATATTCCAAAGGAAACTGCTCCAGGGTTGGAAACCTTAACCAGATTTTGTAACATGCTACTTGGAGGTTGTTGAACTGAACAGTTTTTATATTTTTTTACTGTTTATTTTCTCTAAAAGATGTTACAAGCCAGTTGTTCAGAAAACTAAATTTGGTACACACCACTATGACGATGTATGTTAAGGAATATTTTTTTTATCATAAAACAAAAAATCATGCGTACAGTATTGTGCAAATGAGGGGGTGGGAGTAAATAGGGAGCAACGCAGGAATTAAAATGAGCCAAAGGTAAAAACTACATAAATCACTACAAAAAGCTACAAAAAATCTAAATAAGATGCTTAAGATTACCTTACAATAAAAAAAAAATCTTAAAAAAAACCTTAGGCTTGACTTTCCTAAAAACCTCGCTTAAAGAGTGAGTAAAATGGTAACCATTTTAGTTCACAAAATAACTTTTGTCATCTTTCCAAGAACTGGACTGTTGTTATTAATAGTTCCATCCCATTCAGCCTGCCATATTTTCATTACATAAGACAAGAGTAGAGGCTTGAGATATGAAGGTGGTATGAGTCACTGTTGTAAATCTGAAGTAGCAGTGGTGGTGGCGGCAGTAGTAATAGTAACCGTACCTCTTGGCACAAGTCATGGAGCAGAAGCGCTTGGAGCCCCGGAACTGGTTTGCTGGAGCAAAACCTTCACAGTATTCACACTTCATCACTGGGTGCAGGGGCGGGATAAGGAGTTACATACAGGAAATACACAAAGCCTCCGGCTGGGCTAATCTGCTGGCTTTTTACAGATCATAGACACTCACCTGCAGGAGACTCAGACTCTGTCTGGTCTGCAGGTGGCACGGCCATTGGCAACGTCCCATCAGATCGATCCTTCACTGGTCCAGTAACCTGTCAATCAGCAAGTGGTTACTATGGATACAGAAGCTACTCCCCTTGACAGTCCAGTAATGTGTTGCATCAGCTTAGCGTAACTACGATAATAAAGTTGGTATAAATTCATAAAGTGCACCTTAAGTCTTACGCTGAATCTAGCATTGCATTGTTTGTCAGTCCCACCATTGCTACTTAAACAACATCCAAGTTAGTAGCCAATACATAAAAATATTGCAGCACAGAATGACGTTTTGACTGTGCACAACCAATCAAAATCTCTGTTTGATATTACGAGAACCAACTCGCTGTTCCACGATGGATGAGTTTGGGTTATACAGAGCTATCAGTTTGTTTTCTCTGTATTTATTTGAACTGTTTAACACACAGCTGTAATTAAACCTGAAATGTGCCATGGATGGTGTGATGTAAAAAGTGTGCACTAGGTAGCTTGCTAGCTTTGGTTTAGGGTTGCAACGGATCACAAAACTCACGATATTTGAGTCACAGACTGGATCATTTCGGATCATCAAAAAAGAAAATAAAACTGCTTTGCATTGGATGGAAGTCGACTTTGCATTGGATGGAAGTCCATAGAGGACATACATTATTGTGTTTTTCTGTCTTATGTCAAGATCACTACTTATTTTTCTCGTGATCTCAGTGTAGCCAAAGTTGTTTTTTCGAGATCATAAAATCATGTCTTGGAAAAACAACAGTTGTAGACAGGCGAAGCGTGCATGTCATGAGGAGCAGGAAAGCAGATTCCACTAAAATGCCATGGCTAACCCTAACCCCTAAAATGCCATGGCTATCATGCTGTTGCATTCATGTCCTACGCATAAGTGGGTGGTTCTCTCTTGTGAGAAATGATTTAAAGTTTTAAAAGTGACAGTGGCAATAAAACTTTCACACTATCATGGTAAAATTTTGCAGTTAATCCACGGTTAACATATGGGGGGGGGATCCTTATGCATCAATGGATATCTGTTATACCACTAGTATGTTTATCAAATTGTGGTCAAGTTAGATGTGTAGATCTACAATAAATGTATATTTTGTAAGCCCAATAAAGTTGTGTCTAATATTGCTGGTGCTTACAAAAGGAATGCACTGACCAATCATGTAGCACTTCCCTCATAAATATTAATGAGACACCTCCTACCACCCTGCAAAAGGGAAATTTGGGAATACTTCAGTCATGACACTTTTACTGCACCTCTACTGTAGCGGATTAATTGTTTAAAGAATAATCATTTGGGAAAGCACTAGTTCACATGAAACAGATAACGGCAGGGCAGCGCATTTCTCTGGCTTGCCAGCTGATGTTAGCTCTCTACATTGAGGGTCAAGCCAGTGACCTTTTTTATCCTAAATCAGCGGACAAGGTAACAAATTATTAAATTTATAACTAATAACGTTATACTATTGCATGTTAAACACAAAAAAGGTTTGTTATTCACATTTATGCCATTTTCACCACTTTTGAAGATTTTTCTAAGAAGGACTTTACACCTAATATTTAGTGTAAAATTTACATTACAACATAGTGCTACATTGAAACTATTTGTGTGGTGCAACTGATTGTTTTAGTGTGTTAATTGGAACATAGGGCCAGCTTACGTCCAGTGGAGGCTAAAATCAGACTTACGCTTAGCTGGTACAACCCACTGCAGATCCAGCTCTTGCCTTCATAAAGAACTTACTGGAAAGGGCTCTGCACCTTCCTGGATGACAAAGCCTTCAATTAGGTGAGTGAGGACTTGGGGTTTGACTACAGCCTGGGGAGGGGGACCCTTCTCCTGCCCACCTCCTGCTCGACAAGCTGAAAGGGACAGGCTGGATGGGGTGGGAGTGATGCCGTGGACTGAAGAGAAATTACAAAAAAAGAAGGAATGAGAAACCGAAAAAACGCCAATGATATATTTTGAAATTTTCAGCAACACAGTAATTTGACGGTATTATATCAATGTATCAGCATTGCAGAAACACTGATCCCTCGCCTTCTTCAATAGCTGGGGTTAAGATAGGAGGGGATAGCTCTCTGGCAGGGGGGGTGGAGACGAGGCTGGGCCCGGCCACCGACACGTTCACATCGGAGTCCGATTTCCTCTTCAGAGAGCCAGCTGCAGGTTTCCCCTTCAAGTCAAAGGCAGCATGATGAGTCAGGCTTTTCGATGCACATGCTCACACCAATTGGCTGAGGACGCTGATGGAGAAAGTGTACTTCACTCACCTGCATCGGAACAGACTGCACATGCACTGGATCTCCACTAGGAGGCACTGCCAGTGAAGGGGTAGCCTGGATGTCCAAAGGGTGAGCGACAGAGAGGCATGGAGCAGAAGAATTGGAGGCGGAGGTAGAGGAGGAAGAGCGAGCTGGATTTAGCACAGGACCCTGAGTGGCAGGCAGGTGAATCTGAGAGACCTGGGTCAAAGGCGGCGCACTTTGGGTTGACTTCAGACCCGCACTGGTGCCTCCACCAGCCCCCACACCTCCCCCTGGGGCCACGGAGGTCACCTTGCTGGTGGAGTTATTCAGAGACCCGCTATCCTGGGCACAGCAGTTTCGGGCCTGTGCTAGAGCCAAAGCCTGGGAGTTTCCTAGAGAACCCTGCCTGGCACCCACCAGCTGAACAGGAACATGCGGCGGCAGGTGGGAGGTACTGGATTGGGGGTTGCTTGGTGGTGCAGGTAGAATTGGAGGGGGGTACCTTGAGGGAAGCTGGAGGGGCAAGCGGAGGCCTTGGACAGTTTTTGGCTGAATGGGGACAGGCCCAGAATTATGGGCCATCTTCTCAGAGCTTATGTTAGTGTTGGTTTGCTGGAGTGGTTGAACCACCAGTGTCTGCGTGTTAATATTAGGTTTGGGCCCTGCAGAGCTGACAGGATATCCTTGCGATGGGGTTGGGGTGTTGGAAGTTGGAACCAAGATGTGAGTCGCCGTGGTAGCGGAGGTAACTGTGGTGACAGCACGTGCTTGACAGAAGCCAGAAGTAGAGAGAAGAAGCTGAGAGAGAGGAATGGATGGAGAAGGGGAGGAAGAGGGTGGGAGGGGAGGGGCTGGCGGAGGGGCCATGCTGGGCTGGTTTCCAGTTTTGAGGTTCATACTGGGAAGGTTGGGAGTGGAGGGTTGGGTGTAAGAGGGCAGTTTAGCATGCATTTGTTGCTGTTGCGGGGGCTGCAGCTGCTGCCCTGGGGTCTGCTGTGCAGTCTGGGGGAACTGCTGCTGCGGCTGTTGGACCATAGAGTAGGCGGCTGAGGACACAAAAAAAAAAAAAAGAGAGAAACGTATGGGGGCTGGTGGAATATCAGCTTAAGAGCCCTCAACACACCACCTGTGCACAGTGACCTCAACACTGCTCAAACGTCACATGCGCTACAGAACATTTCCTGGTTCTTAAATTTTAATTATTAAATTAATTAGAAAAGGAGGAGTTTAGAAAATGACAGGCATTAATGATGTCATAGGGTGAGACTCCTGCTCTCTCTTTCTACCTGTGTCCTTCCGGTCGGGGCACTCTGTCTTCACTGTGGCAACTTGAGAACTGGAGACGCAGCGGAGGGCCAGGTTCTGCACCTGGATGGAGAGGCACGAGTCAGAAAACAAGGAGAGTGATTTGTCAGGCACTGAGTCTCGCAGATACTTCGGAAGCTTTCTTACTTGGTCAGTATCGGACTGGCTATTAGAAGAGACAGGAGTGACTTCGTGTTGCTGATGTTGCTGGGTGACTGTTGCTACAGCAGCTGTTGCTGTGCCAGAAGGCATGAATATAAGCTGCGAGGAGAGTGGTGTCCTAAGAGAGCGATTTACCTGGTAAAGGATGGTAGTTAGAGTTAATAAAAATGTCCATTCAAAACAACACAAGGTATAATAATCCAAACACTTAAATAACAGCTGGAAATACAATGCTTGTTCTCTGTATACATTTGTGAGATCCTAAAATATCAAAGAAGGGAGAAAATGAAACTTCAAACTCACTCTGAGGAACATCTGTCCCTGTCCAGCTGTGTTTCCACCCAGCAGTACCGACTGACTCAGGGCTGATGATGTCGTAGAGGAGGCGGGGCCAAGAGGCCGAGGGTTGCTCATGGCTCCCCCTCCCGAAGAACTCAAGTTCACCTGTGATATTAACTTGACGTTAGACAGAAAGGATTTAGCCAAAACCTTTGTCACAAAAAGCCATTTTAATATTGTTATGTCTACTCTGTTATCAATATATGAGCACAATGTGAAAGAAAACTAAGCTTTAATTCCTAAACACTTCCCTGTATGTTCAAAGAGTAACTTCCAACTGCAAGGGAATCTCATTTGATACATTTTAACCAAATAAAACTAGCGAGTGCAAACAGATTAATAAAGAAAGGCTCATATTCCTGGTACAGCGCGACAGAGACGTTTGGACGCACGGTGCAGTGAGCTGTGCTGGTGGCTTGGGAGACACTGTTACTGGGGGAGCTGGACTGACGGCTGG
This sequence comes from Brevimyrus niger, assembly GCA_015164015.2. Classification (NCBI taxonomy): domain Eukaryota; kingdom Metazoa; phylum Chordata; class Actinopteri; order Osteoglossiformes; family Mormyridae; genus Brevimyrus; species Brevimyrus niger. The sequence continues at coordinate 21,158,457 of JAABNY020000136.1, forward strand.
CTGCGAGGGTGGCCTGTGGAGTGAGAGGTATGAGAAGTGAGAGAAAATCAGCCTCCAAACAGGATCCTCCCGGGGTGTCCTAGCTGCTCAAACACATGGCGCTAACAGCTTCCCCCGACCCAGGCAGCCAACGGCAGAAAAACGGCACCCACTGCTTCACGGCGGGATCGGTACCTGCTGCACTGCCGCAAGGTTCTGGAGCTGGGCGCTGCTAATCTGCTGCTGCAGCATCAGTTGCTGGAAGTACTGGGCCGCATTGGGCTGCCTCTGCAGGGCCTGGAGAGCCTGTATCCAGCAATAAGAACTGCAGTTACACTGGGAGACCCAATTTTTGGTATTGGTCAGGCAGTTCTTGAAAAAGGCACAAGAAAACTTCCCAGTTAATGCTTAGTATAACATTAAGATGGGGTACTTGGAGCCGGTGTACAAGGAAAGAACCACTACTAAATCAACATACAATAAACTATGTACATGGGTACTACACCTGATCAGTCTATATGTCTGAACCTGCCAAAATTATGTTTTTTATTACTGGTTTCTCGTCCTGTGAGCACTGCTGAATTTTCTTCACTGTGCTCATGCTAATTTGCTAAAAAGGCAACACTTAATAAACTGAAGAAAAAGCCCATTAAATACTCACAGCTGAGGGGTGATTTCCCAGTCGACCTGCATGAAGTAGTCACTCCTCATCTTATTTATAATTATTAATAAGCTTATTAACATTCATACAAACTCAAGAGGTAGAAATGTGTACTTTATAGCAATCACAACAGAGTGGGCACTTAATTGTAATTAATTGTAATCTGTTACAATTTTATTATACATTTCCATCTATTATCCATGCAGCCTCCAACTGCTGATCCAGGCATTTTTGATAATGATTCTGGGTGACCCATCCTGAAAATACGTTAGGGCATGACAACTACATATCAGGTGAAAGGGACACTACAAAGGGAAACATAATATAAATGTATAGACCCACTGACCTGTACAGCCTGTCTCTCATACAAAGACATTTGAGATATCTGAGGTGGGCGAGAGTTTCCCCCAGATGGAGTGTTTCCATTAGCAGAACCTGAATTCTGGTCCCCATCAGTCTCCATCCTGAGTGGAGAACAAAGCTGTCAATCAAAAATTCACGAAACAGAACAAAACATTGGCTTGAGGGAAGGAATAATATAGCATGGAGGCTGATGGTTATAGGGTGTAAAAAGCAACACTCAAAAATTCTTTATCGGTTTAATACTATTACCGATCATAACTTATTTGAAACAATAATGAAAAGTATCCCCCCCCCAAAAAACAAACAAATAAATAAAGTGTCTTTCTGTAATACAAAACTAAAGTAAATTTCTGGACATGAACTCAAAATCAGCACTTGAAACGGTGCACAAATCACAAATTGTAATTTCTGCAAGCACACGCAATGCGTTAATATATCCAAAAGCTTCCATACACAAAAATACAGTCACAGTTCAATTGTCCATAAATAACGGATGGTTTAGCCCACATCTTCCTAGTTTTCTCAGATAAAACGTAATAGAAGTAGAAAACGCTAGCTTAACGAATTCCCCGTGGTCATAGCTGAGCTACATGATTTACATAACAGTGAAATTTATTGCAAGAGTCCCGTTTCTTTAGCCAAAATAACAAGTACAACGCGAGTTGTACTGCAATTCAAATACCTTAACCCCTTAGCTACTCTCAATGCTACTTACGTGCTTAAAATAATACTCACAGATAAATAACAGCGTTGCTATAAAACTTTCATATTATATAAATATCTACTCCTATTAATAAATGGCATATTGTAAACAGTAAAAGCGCGCCTGCAGCTAAAATACAGTCGCTATAGTGACAATATACGTTTCTTTTTATTAGTTTTGCATGAGCCAAGAACAGTTTTCCCCATCAAGTTCTTTTTGGATATACATACGTAAATTTCCCCCCTTCTTGTGTAATACCTTTCTATAGTCGTTTGTTTATGTTTTCATATATTTCGCTCCCAAGTACCTAATAATATAAAGATCCGCGATTCTGCTAATAGACAAAATATTCCGCCTCCTTTTTTGGCGTCTGTCTATGCATTTCCGGCGTATCCTGATGACGTCTAACAGCCGCGAGGAAAGGCGCGCATAATAGTAATAATAATATAGCATGTTTGTTACCTTATTATTGCACGATATTTCTTATTGTATATTTTGTTTTATCATCGTTCTGTATTGTAAAAGTTTAAATAAAATAATAATAATAATGACTATTTCGTAATTGTAATTAGGTTTCCCACTCGTCCGTATAGCACGTGTCCTGTTTTGAACAAATTCTGGCGCGATGTGCAACGTATTTGCGTATGTATTATAACCCACCCTCCCCCCCCAAGAGTTCTTG
>JAABNY020000136.1:21160944-21176685 GCA_015164015.2 Brevimyrus niger
ATCCCCCCCCCCAGAAGAGTTCTGGTTAGAGCATTTAAACAGATTCATGAAGTTCTGACTCATTGTTACACAATAAAGTATTATTTAATATCGGGATATATAATAAAATGTGGTATGATGAAACTACAAAATAGCCTACTTAATTGTTTTTGGGTATTCCCTGAAAGTAAAGTAACAGCTAGGCTGAAACTTGCAATTTCTGAAACCTAAAACCTGAAGAAATTTCTTAATTTAATCTTTTTATTAACCACTTTATATTCCTTGAATTTATTTTATTTTGTAACCTATGATGAGTAGGGTGACCAGATAATCCATATCAGGGAGGACACTTTGAGCTACTTAGGGTTTTACAAACTAGTTTCAAACTAAAAGGCTCCTGTGCTCAGCTAATTAGTTAAAATTTTCTTGTGCTTTGACTGGTTTGTTTTGTTGACTGAAAGACTCATCCAGCTGTTTCACATTAGCATTAGTGCCGCACACGATTATAGGAGACTGGCCAATTAGCATACAGCTAACAATCCAGGTCCTTTTAATTAAAATGGTAATTTACAATTCCTGTCCTAGCTCAGAGTGTCCCTGACATGGATTATCTGGTCACCCTAAAGATGAGCCACAAAAATGTAAGAGTCATATCTCTGAGGACCTCACAAAGAAAGCTGAGCAGCCCTTGTATTTCTTAAGAAAAAAAAAGAAAGCTGAGTTTACAAGCCATATTCTCACAAACTTCCCCAGAGTGTTATAATAGAAAGCCGCCTGACCAGCAGCATCACAGACTGCCATGGCAACTGCAAGGCTTTGCAGCAGTGATAAAATGTATGCATTACTGGAGCATGGTTCCCAAAAATTGATGTTTTCAGTAAAAGGGGTGTCTGAAGAGAGCACCTTGGATCAACAAAGGTAAAACACACCCCAGCCATGAACTCGTTGCCCTTCTGCCTATCAGTGCATGTGCTGTTAAACCCCCAGATTGACAAATGGCTTCTTCCCCACACAGTGCACATCCTAAACCCCTTCCAAAAGAATCCAGTATGAACACCAAATGAAGGTGACATTATACTGCATGTTAGGCAAATGAACAGCCAATTCTTGAATTTGATGTGTTGGAAGCTGGAAAAATAAGCAAATGTAAGGATTTGAGCAATATTTACTAGTATCAAATTGTGCAATACTATAATTATGTGTGATGTTTGCACAATGACAATGAAGTTGACTCAGGTGCCTTTTCATGTAGATTGTCTTGGAGTCTAAGGAGCACTAACTCCAAGGAATGATACTACAGCTCCACCGGTTCCCAGGACTAACAGGGCAACAGAAAAGAATATGAAAATAAGAGTTTGTTACATGCAATTTAATTTTTACTTTTATTTTTAACTTTATATTGGTTTCATTTCTGCTATTCTATATTGATGCATTTCTGTGGAATATCAGTTGAGGGATTAAGCAGGGAATAATAGAAGAAAATTAAGGGAAAGGGTGGAAATACTAATAAACTGCTTAGTACATTGCAGACGTGGCTGGGAATGTGGACAGAAAGCAAGAAAGGTGGAGAGGTGTAAGAGGCAGGGGAGCGGATTAAAGTAGGGGAATGTCCCAGGGCACAAGTAAGATACAGCTCCCAAACGAAGGTCCATATTAACACACTTCATATATACGACAAAAATTCATTGTCCTCAAAAGTAAAGGTTACTAATGTGTATAAGGCATAACTTAAAGTTCAAATAAAAAATTAACTTGAGCCTCAGGGTTGTTCAACTAATTTCTAATAATTTAAAATACAGCATATTATGTACAGTGCTCACAAAAAGTTTGGGGTTGTTTGCTCGATTCAATAAAAATATTGTTGGCTTTATAACAAAAATAATTACTTAATTCATTTACAAAATATTGTTAAACAGTAGTTTTAAACAAACCTTACTTTGAAGTAGCAATATAACTATAACTATAATTACAGTTCTAATAGAGCTAGTCTGATTCAAAAAGTGTACTGACAGGTAGTCTCAATGCATGCTTTTTAATTAGTAACACTTTGCAATATAAAACACTAAACATTTCTACTCAGTATTCCTTTTGGAGCCAATGATTAGAATTTCTATTGCAAAATGACAAAAACAGAACCAATTGAGTTATTAAAAAAAAATTGTTACAACAAAAATAAGATGTCTGTGCAGAAGACCTGCATGGATAAGTTAAACATTCCTTGTCAATGTTATGAAACAAATAAATTTGCAACATTTTTACAGAATTAAGCGAGCGCCCCAAGAGTTTCTGTGAGCACTGTACCTCACTTTTATGCTAGTTTGAGCAACAGCAACTGCTAAATAATTAAACATAAACAGAGTAAAACCATCTCAAAAACAGTGGATCTTAACCAGTTTGCTGTCATGGACCCCTTTGGGAGTGTGGTGAGGCTTGCGGACTCTTTCTCAGACTAATCACAGAAACATCCTTGATCCCTGCCTGTGACAAAGTCACGGGTAGTGATGATCCTGCTGTGGTATGTGGCCTACACTCATAATTGGGAAATGCTAGATTTCATCTAGAGCTGAAAATAGATATTTTTTTTGTACCCAAGTTCTCGGACTCCTGGTTAAGAACTGCTGCTCTAAAGCAGCATATCTCAAGCTGGTTCTTGGGGACTCCAAAGCAGTCTACAGGACTGTCTGGGAGTTCCCAAGAACTGGTTTGAGAAAGTTTTTGAAATTTGTGTAAAAAAAAGAACAAGACAAACTGTAATTTTCTTATTTTATTTATGTAAACGCAGTATTTTTTTATAATGTCTCACAACCACAACAAGCATTGGCAGCCCCCTAGTGACAGGAGCTCTTCCTAGTTACCGTTGTCAACCACCTCACATTTCTAGATTGGCGACAAAAGCATGTAGGGTGTTGTATGAAGAAGTCACACTTTTGACTTACCTACAACACTACAGCACAGTCCTACTCATTAAAGAAGCAAACAGTACAAGGCAGAGGCATAGTCAGACACACACTTTATTCTTTACTACTAATCTTGCCTCAACGGTGAAAACAAAAATAGCTATTCAAATTTGCTTTGAAGTAAACAGTAAAAATAAGAGCACTGCAATGGGAATTCATGAATCTCATTAAAGATCAAACACACCTGCAGTAGAGGTGACTCTGGATGATTATGCATCAGTGCTGTTCTTTGGATTCACAGCTATCTATGTGCGTCCAAATACAGAAATACTCATGTGGCATTTTCCAAGCTTAGAAATATATACACCACAACATAAATGGAAACGGACAAAAAAGTAATCACATGTATATTAGGAATCGTACAGTATTAAAATAACAATCATTATTTCAGTAGCTGCATTTTCTTGCCAAATGTTTAGCCAGTGTCACATTCCGTCTTGAAAAAAATAATGATATTACAGTTACAGTTTTTGTTTTTCTGGTCATCCGTATCTTTATATTGTAGTCGTAAATATCAATAATTTTGGCATAACTTTGTGATGTTTCATTTGGTCAAATCACAGCTAAACTCTGTAACAGCACATGATATATAACTATTTCCTGTCATGTTATTGTTGGAACTGGTACTCGCTTAGACATTATGACTATCTGGGATGTGCAACACTGTTCCATTATATTTAGGCATAACACGAATGTCCTATTCTTTATCATTTTTAGAATTCTCGATTTTCCTTTAATGTTTCATATTTTTTAATTCCAAAAAAAGTCACTATAAACATAAACATCCTGACATGAATTCGATGAGGTCACATGGGCAGCAAGTGATCATCTCTCTCTTCCGACTCCTCCCCCAAAGGCTCAGTGGCAACGCCTCGGTAGGTAGGAGGTTCCTCCCGACTGCCCCGAGATCGACACACAAAGTCACACCCATCCTAAATGATGAAAAGACAGACAAGTTTAAAATGCGCCCGTTAATGCCATGACCATGGGCGTAGATCATCAACACTCACTGCACTCAGATTTCCAATTTCCTGCCAGAAGGAGATGTTGGGAAATTGCTCCATTCCTTTGGCTCCGACAACCAGCCGCTGGTAGAGGACTCCACCAATCATGTACACCGCCAAGCAGGAAAAACCACTGACAAAACACATGAACACAGCTCAGAAAATAACCAATACTGTTAACAGGTCAAAATAAAACTAGAGATAATGACGCCATGTTGGTTCATTCTTACACAAACAGCAGAATCGAACCCAAGCTTAGTTTAGAGGATACGGGTGGACAGACAGCACTGGAATCCAGCTCAAACAGATAAAAACAGTCCTTCTGCCTTTCTCTTTCCTCTAGAGTTATTGCTAGATGTCCCTGTGGTGGAAGAAGGGGGACAAAATAAATGAGCAAATAAAGAAGTGGCAGGTGAATCATTTTATTACTAAATTACAGACAAACAGAAGTTTCCCCAGACTCAGGTTTACAGGACTGCCTAATGGTACATAGCACCTCAAATGAATAATGTATCAGTTAGTCCATGACTGAATCATGCACACTTGCTAATTTCAGATGCACCCTTAGGCTTTGCTCACATTAACAGGCAATAGTAACACAAATTAGATGTTTTCATGGCTGTTGTGGACACAGAAATCATACCTTTTCAAATCAGATTCGAGTTGGTTTCATATGTGGTCATAGATCGCATACATAATCGAATCTCAGCCATGATAAATGATTGGGAAAAATCAGATTGGAATTTGTGTGGGTTTTTTTTGCCTATATACAAGTGCTGAGCATTTTGTTGGTAACACAGAAGACTGTGCAAAAACATATCATTGTGCCATTTCAGAGGACAGTTGCATTTACATTACAGTTAGATACAAGTCATTTGTAATTATCAATGTGAACCGTTAAGATAGGCTAACCTGGTCAGAGCAAAAATTCCGAATTGAACACTGAGGCTCGTAATGTGAACGTAGCCTTAGTGATTCTGGCCTGGACCCGTGAAACAACGTATTATGTAATAATGACTCATTATATAATAATTCAACACAAGGTAACAAAATTAATGATGATGATAATAATAATGATCATTATGATGGGGTTAATAACAACGACATGATACCGCAATACAAAATTACAATGTAGCAATCCGACATCCAGAATTCCATTTACCGCAAGGACTCCTGGTACGCAAGAGATCATGATGATGGCCTTCCGGCCTTCACTCTCACAGTGATTATCATACTGAGAGCCGTTCTTGTAGATCAGCATCACCCAGTCACCTGGAGGAGGGGGTGGGGTGTTAAATAGGATGTATACTGATCTACAGGATCTATAGATCTATGCAGTCTCCACAAAGCAAGTAAAACCCTAACAGTATCTCTAAAGCAATGTTTCTCAGCTTGGACCCAGACATTCCCTCCCAGGTAGGAAGCTGAGAAGGAGCAAAAATGTGGACCATCAGAAGGTCCCCAAGGACCGGGTTGGGAAACTCTGGTGTAAAGCAAAAATGCTATACAGTTACATTACTAAAGCCGTTCCTCACCCAGGTTCCCACTGAGCTGATTATCATACAAAATGTTCACAATGTTCCCAAAATGTTGGAGGAAGAAGAGATAAAACAGCTGCACTTACTGCCACCAATAGCTTCTGTGACGGTGTACATCCCTACAACAGTCTCCTTTCCTGCTTTGTCTTTTTGAATGACTCCTCCTCCAGGTAATGCCCCAGCATCACCACACACACGAAACTGGTACGTGTAGGCTTCATCTCCACCGGTGCTCACAGTGAAGCTTAGAGATAGAAGTGGGACACAACATCACAACGGAGCTAAATAACAATGTGATCATGAATGACTGATTACAGAAATGTGGGACACTGTTGTGTTGTGTAATTCTAAATAGATGTCTATCTACAAGATAACACAGTGATGGTGCAGGATGGGATGGGATTTTTGGCTCATACTCACTTCCTATTTGTGAGGGGCTCCAATCTGCTCAGAGCTTCTTTCTCAGCCTGTGAATTCTTCGATACCGAGTCTAGCTTACAGTTGCTTGTGTTGTTGCCAGCTTCCCCATCCTCAATGACGAGGACCAACAGAACAACTAAAGACAGCACTGGCATTTTGTGGAATATATACATGGGATTCTGGGGAAAGACATACGATTACTGAAATACAATTGCATGCATTTAACAACACTTAAACTAAAATAATCTGAAGTGACTGAGCAGGACAAACAGCTTCCCAAAAGAACTGCAAAAAAGAAATAGAAAGATTTTTAAAAAGCCTTTTACTCCACATTAGCCTTTCTATTATTCAGATCACCGGAACAGTGAGCGAATCAGTGACAGCCACATGACGCTTACTCCCTCAAAAAACATGTGGCCCAAGTTAAAAGAAGCGAGCTCATTTCCAACCTACCTCGGCGTTGTCCAACACAGTTAAGGGGACCAAACAGATCGAATATAATCAAAATAAATATCCTTTGCTACTATGGCTACAGCTAACTGGTTCCTCTAATTACGCCTTACTAATCTTAACAGACAGCTAGGGTAGTCACCTCGCTTATCAGAAAATCACGAGCGATGCAACGGTGTAAATTAAAAAATATATATCAGACGCGGGAAGAAAACTCAAGAAGCATCATCGGCTACAGATACTGTCAAACGAAAACGTGCGAAAGCCACATAGTTGCTGGGTTTATCATATAATTTAACTACGCAGATTATCGTTATTATCCCATGTCCTATCCGAAACGCGGAAGTGAAACTAAACATGCAGGTCATGTGACTGAACTAGGAAACAGTCATTCTTTGGTACCATGTGACTGACATTGTAGAAGATGAGCCTTTTTTTGTTTAGATGTGTTTTGTTTCACCTATTTACTGATCCTCGTTAAAAGACTATAAATACAACTAACTGCAGAAAATGAAACATAATTTACAATATGATATGTATAAAAATATGGAGGTGCCTTTAATATGGAATTTGGGTTTTAAATGGTTAATTTCTCCTCCCTACACATATAGAGAGTGTAAACACTCTCCCTCCCCCCGACTGCCACTGCCTTACCTGCTGTAAGACGATGACACACCCAGCCTTCAGCATTCACCAATCACAGAGAGGAACACCCAGCAGGTACACTTCCTGTCTTTGGAATGGAGTCAGAAAGAAAGATTACTTGAGTAGAGTTAATAATTTCAAGTGTCCATACCATTCTTAAACAATGAGAGGGAAGACTGGTGCAATATAATTGAACCGTGTAACTGAAAAACCTTTCAGTATTGATTAACATGGATTCTGTAGAAGACAAAAGGCACTGGGAAAGGTAAAGTGACAATTTGTTCAGACTTGTTTGGGAATTTGAGAAAGGAGGGAGGAAGGGGGATAAGGAGTGAAATCTGAAGTGAAGCGGAGAGAGGAAGTCAGTCGCAGCGTAGACGCTTATTTTCAGAAGAAGGGAAAAAGAAAAACCTTCCTTCTCATATTTTTCCTTGGATTGTTACTGTTACCATAACTTTTTTTTTCTTCATAAAAGTCACTTTCAAAAGCACCAAATGATATTGTTACAGGAATACAGAAATGTGTGTATCTGCTGTATTGTGCAATTGTAAAAAGGTCTGGTTTATTGCTTTAGGAAAAAAAAGGAGAGATTTTCTTGCTTAAACTCAGGTGAGTCTTGGCATTTTTTGCATTATTTATCAAGTTGAAGTAAGTTGTTTTAACTTGTCTTTCCAGTTTAAATATGAGACAACAGTCCTAACCCATTTTTAGAGTTGCAGTTTGTTGCTGCACCCTGTTATGAACAGTATTCAGTCTTGATATGAACTCTCTCTTAAAATACCTACATTTTCTTAGTGTAATGAATGTTTGATGTTTGATGAAAACTATCAGTACAGCTTGCGCAGTGGTGACACTGATAAATCTTCTTCTCGTTATGTGCCTTTCAGTAATGCTCTGGAGCATTCAGATCTGTTACATTGCTGCCTACAGCAGTATTGCTAATTGAAATAGGGTCACCCATTATTATTATTATTGTTATTATTATTACAACCATATATCCATATTCCAGCTGGTTCTCCTCGCCAGAGCTGTGGGATTGTCTTTTAGTCAGCAAAATGGCTATATTGCAGCAATTAGTAACAGGGTGGCTAATTCATTCAAATTGTGATTTGAGTCACTTTTAATAAATGTTCATAGGTCAAAGCATATATAATGTTATTGTAATTGTAAAATAGTTAACATACAAATGCAGTAAAAGTTTAAATGCATTGTTGGGCTTGCATGAATTTCAATTAATTTGTGAACATAAGATAGACAAGTTAATTGTAGTACATAGAAAAATGATTTCTGTCTTGTAGATCCTGAAAAGCATGTTACCATGGGGACTAAAGGTTTCAGCTGGAGCATCTTTGGTTCACTGCAGTCTTCCGGACAAAACCCATCTGTGAGTGCCCTCAAACGAAAGGATCAGACTGCTCGAGGATCCAGTCCCAAAAGTGACACTGCAGTGCAAGCAGCGAGACAACGGGAACGCGACCAGGAAGAAGAATGGAAGAGGCAAAGAGAAATAGAGAGAAGTAAAGAATGGAGGAGGGAGAGAGAAAGAGGGCTGGCACTAGGTCATGGGGAAAGGGAAAAGGAATTGGTAGGAACAGCACAAGAAAGGGAGAGAAGATACATTAAATTAGGGAAGGAAGTGCGGAGACAAAATGAGAGGCTTGCCAGTGAGAGGACTGGGAAGGAAAGATCGAGAGAAGGTGGCATATTTCATCAAATGCCAGAAACAAGCAGGGAGCGAGTGGAGAGGCTGCTAAAAAGTATGTGCAGAGAAGAAGATGGACGAACTAGGCCTCAAGAGAGACAACGAGGAATAGAAAGGGAAGAAATCAGTGACAGAGGAAGAAAAGTAGGCCGTCCAAGAGATGAACAGAGAGAAATTCAGAGGAATAGAGACATGGAGAGATGGAACGATTATAATAGAGAGAAAGAATACAGGAAGAATGGAGGAGGAGTGAGAAACAAAGAAGTACAACCAGAGCAACGTGAAATACGGAAGGAACCGAGTCCAAGATACAGACACAGAGAAGTGTGGGAGGAGAAGGAGTTACAGGGTGAAAGACGGAGGGGAAGAGACAGAGAAAGAGAAGGTGGGAGAACCAACCAATATGAGAGAAGCAGGGGCCACCGTCCAGCTGAGAGACTGAAAATACCTGAGACAGAAACTGAGAAGTTCTCTGATCAAGAGGGATCGGAGAGGAAAAGACAGAGGCATAGAGTGACAAAAAGTGATGGAGATGGTGAAGGAGATATTCTACAAGGAAGGGAACTAAACTCTCCGAGGGGACATCAGCAGAAACATAGTAGGAGTGAGGGAGACTATGAGGAGAAGGGAGGAGAAAGGTACAGGGATAGTTGCGGGTGTAATGAGAGGCACATGCAAAGGGGTAAGAAACAAGACCAAGCAAAAGCAAGATACAAAGAGATTGAGGGAAGGAGAGAAAATGACAGATATAGAGATAGATTAATGCAAATAGAAATGGCGAGATATGATGAGAGTAAGAGAATCAGAGAGCCAGAAAGAGAAAGAGAGGGAGCACAGTCATGGCATGTGGGAAACTGGCAGAAACATGGAGAAAAGAGTAGAGATCCTAATAAATATTCCCGAGAGGAATGGGAGAAACTTCACAGTCTAGGTAGGGAAAGACGTCCGAATAAACGAGGAGACCTGGAAAGTAAAAGTATAGATGAGCATTGGACAGACACTAGGAGTAGACCATGGGGATATGGCAGTGATGTGGAGTGTGGGAAAAAGGAGAACGAGAGACAGACAACACAAGACAAAAAGCAGAGGGTAAGCAAGATGTGGATAGACTCACAGATCGAGGGCCTGGAGATCACAGAGAGAGAGGCAATTCATGAACAGTGTTTTGATGAGGATATACAAATACCCATGGATGAAGGGAAAAATACTAGAGGGGAAGAGAGGGTATCAGATTGGGATGAGAATGAGGGAAATGGTAAAGGAGCTGAAAGAAAACCAGAAAGAGATAGAGAGGATGAGGATGAAGATGACAAATGGTCAGGAAAGGAGATGTGCTGTGATGGGAATTTGGAATCTGAGAATGATGCAGAGTATGTGATGGGTGGCATAGATGAAAGTGAGAGTGAGGTGGAGAATGTGAGTGAGGAACGCAGTCCCTCTGAGAACAAAGGAGAAAGTGCAAGAGAGGAGAAACAAGAAGAGGGGATGGAGGAAGGCTTGGCAGCAGTCTGGAGTGGGGGGCAGGAGGAACAGGAGGAGCAGGAGGAGCATGGGGAGCAGGAGGAGACCCTTGAAGATGACAGAGAACTTTTGCAATGTGCTGCTACATCCGATGAAGACTTACAGTCTTTAGAATTTCAGAATGTAGAACAGATGAAGAAGGGTACAGAGCAGCATGAAAGAGATGATGGAGATAGAACTTTGGAAGGAGAAGATGAGAGCACTGAAGAGCTGATAGAGCTGTCAGCTGATCTAGATTTGAGAAGAAACAGAATGGATGAAGTGCAGCACGGCAAAGCACCTGAAGGAAAGAAGGGTGATGCTGTTGACATTGATGATGGAGATGATGGTGATGATGACAAAAAGGTTACAGTGTTCTATGTAGTCGGACAGACACAGCGTAAAGATGAGGAATGTCAACACACAGAAGAATTGAATACAAATCTAGGGCCTGACAATGGTAGCGTCCCTCCTTTGGCTGAAAGTGAGAATGCCATTGACAGGGAGAAAAAATCAAAAAAAGAATTTGATGATGAGAACAGTCTGGATACATTATGTGTCTCCAAAAAACCACATGGTGATGGAAACTCTGAAATCCCTCTAGAGTCAAATAATAGTGAAGATACTGATCAGTATTTGAATGAGGATGGGGGTTATGAATGCTCTGAAAATGGCGGGATTGTTATGTCTGAGGAAAATGAATCAGGGAGAGAAAATACTTCTGAAAGCTCCAACGAGGGAAAGAGACATACTGAGCCTTGTTTAGATCTACCATCAGAACCCGGCGATGGAGGGGAGAACAGGAGCATGTTTACAGCCAACCGGAACCCTGACAAAGAGCCCTGTTCAGAACATGAATCAGACAGCCAAAGACAGACGCAACCCATTTCCCAAACAGTCGATGAATCAACCTGCAGGAACAATGTAGAACAATGTAAGGAAGAGGCTACCCCCTATTTAAAGAGTTCAGTGGACATTACGACTGAAATTCCTGGTGCATCTGAGGATGGTTCCACAGAAAAACGGGAAGAAAATCCAGAGATGGATACGCAGGATTCCTCAGACCCAATTACAAATTGTGACAATGATAAAAACACAGAGGAATTTATACAGACAAAAACACATAGTTACAGTGACATGCTGACCAGCAATGAAAAAGAGGAAATGAAGAATTCAGAGCTGAGCACAGATGCTTATGTGGAATCAGACCCAATCACTGTTGTATGTGTAGAAGGGGAGACTGTACAGGTTAGTGCAGATGCAGGCATCCAGGCGACTGCAAAAGATGAACGCTGTACAAATAGTGAGGCCGAGCGAATCTGTTTCTCTCCAATCATAAAACGAGCGCTTTCCAAGTCTGATAGCTGCCCCAGCCCCGTAAGCAGCCCCAGCAAATCCCCAACATCAGCTGCCAAGGGACATACTGAGAGAAGATGTGAGATGCAGAACAAAGAGGAAGACCCTTTTTACTTTCAAGATCAGGCAGATGAAGCACTCTTAAGCAGAATGTGCCGGAAGGCAACGGACAGATGTAAAGCTGGGGAGGATGAGTCAGGACAAATGATCAACCCAAGAGTTTTTGACGTTTCAGGTGAGAAATGGGGAAATCAACAAGGAATGAGCCAGTTCGATTCCAGTCTCAGTCTGTTTGCTTAAAATAATGAATATAGCCATCTACACAGAGTTTAAGGGGTCAAGTGTTAGGGGTCACCAGCCACAGATGGGTATAGGAATGGTTGTTTTTTTTTTAGCTTATGGACACTTTAATGAATATTCTATTTAATTAACCAGTTTAATTCTTTCTCCGTGTATCAGTAGCATCTCTTCAGTCTCTGAACAGACACCTGTAAAAACTTTGTAAGTGGACAAATTGTCAAATAGTGCCATTTTTATTCCATTGTTTTTTCCAGAAGATGACGACAAGCTGAGTTTCAGCTGTGGCGAGGCGGACCTAAGGTGACACAACACATGCAACTCACTGCTAGTCCCAAGCACTTTGAATTATGTCATTTTATCTGATGTGACTGTAGGCCTGAAATAAAATCAGACGTTAAATATTTCGGAATAAGTATGCAGGGTGAGTGATATAGAGAAAAAGACTATACCAATTAATTATGATAGCAGTTTTTTTTCAACAATACCAAAAAATACTTGAAAAATAACTGAGAATGCAAATCACTTGAAATGCAAATTATATTACAAAAGTAACAAAGTAAAACAGAAGAAGGGTATTTAACTTCCAGTGATTAAAAAAACATTTAAACAACACTCTTCACATCATTTTTATATATCAATTTATTCTTGTGAAAAAGTGAGAAAAGATCATCTGCAATCTTACATTAAATATCCATATCCTTTCCTCCTCAAGAACAATATCAGATTCCATCAAAAGACCCAAGAAGAAGAACTCCAGATTTTTTAGTGAGTAGTTCTTCACGACTTTTCCATCCAGATCATTTAAGCCTTTTGGCCCTGATGGAGCGGGTGCATCTGGGGCGGCACATTTTGCTGATATAGGGACAAATCACTGATTGGATCTAAGAATAAAAACAAAACCGGCAAGAGAAGCCGCAAAGATGGTTATAGGGATTCAGTCGGTGCTGTTTCTGCCTCACGGCTCCAGAACCGCAGCTTCTGACATGAGGAATCTGCACATTTATCTGATTTTAGTTAGAAATTCTTCTTTGCTGACATTGTGTTGACTTTATATAACTCCAGTTGTTTAACTTTCTTGCAACTTTCATTTTTTATTTTTTATAGTTTTGCTTTAATTGTTATAGCTTGTCACCGGATGATAATATATGCCTGATTAGCAAAATCTTTCAGGATTCTGATAATAACCATCTATTATTTCTGAAATTTTATTTGATGAGACTAACGGATCCTGTAGAATGTGCTAAAACATCGAAGGGATGTTCAGTTACAGCACACAAATAAATCACCTACAATAGGGCACAGGCCACAGGTGTGCATATAAAAGCAGTCTTTCTCTGTTCTCCTCCCCAGATTCCCAGCTCTATCAGGAGTACTGTGAGGTGGTTCAGAACCAGGAGATTCTCCTGCAGTCTTGCTCGGATGCCACTTCTCCCACATTGCCAATCCTGTCGTCCCAGCTTTCCCAGCGGCCCCTGCCCGCTGTCCCTTCTGTCCCGCACCCTCACTCACTCTACCAATCCAACACCCTGCCCAACACAAGCACACGCTCTCTCCCACTGCTGCCGCCACCTCCACGATCCTCCTCTCCACGCTTCTCTGTCTCTTTCTCCCAATCCTCCATTCTCTGGCAGGACCTGCCCGGAGTCAGGAAAAGCAGCGAACTGAGCAACCTAAATGAAGATGAGCGACGTCTACAGGAGGTGAATCCAGCATTCCCTTCCAGATCAGGACTCAGTATCTCTCAAAAACGGTGGTCTGTTTTATGGCCACAGCACTGTCTGTCATTACATTTACCTTTAGTGAAGTATCACTTTACAGGTGCGGTTTGAGGTGGTGACCTCTGAGGCCTCCTACTGCCGGAGTTTAGATATTGCAGTTGACCACTTTGTCAAGTCTACGCAGTTGGTAGCGCTGCTCTCAGCACAGGACAAGAACTGGCTATTTTCCCGACTCAAGGATGTCAGAGCTCTCAGTCAGAGGTATGGAACCATTTCCCATTAATGCGTGTAAATAGGTGTTAGTTACGTGTTCTGTTTTTATATCACCCTGCTGTACTTTATGTAACCTCAGCCCAAAAACATATAGTAACAATCATCTGTCTTTCAGAATTGCCCATAATGTGTAGTTGTGTGTGTGAGTTTCTGACTTGTGATAGACTGTTCGGAACCTTTGTACCCTTCTCATCCATTTTCAGTTTCCTGTCCAGACTGGAGGAGCAGGTAGAGAAGGACATGATGCACTTTACTGTGTGTGACATCATCATGCGGTATTGCCCTCGATTCCGATTGGTCTATGTGCCTTATCTCACCAACCAATCATACCAGGACAAGACTTATCAAAGACTTATGTAAGTTTAAATATGCTTTTCTCTTCAATTACTTTTTTTTTTTTTTACTATTTTGTGTAGCTTTGTCTACATTTTGTAAGTGTTTTGTTGTTTTTTTTGCATTAGTGGTGGTATCTTGATTATTGCATTTATTGCATCTTGTCATATTTCCATGACAATCATTCCTGTCCTGAACTTTCTGTCTGCACCTTATGCTGCAGATTTTGTTTAGGACATAATTAATATTTATTAGTTATCTGTTTTACTTATACTTTATTGTATTTATATATGTTTTATTTGCATCTGGTTAGATGCTAATTGTATTTTATTGGCTCTGTCTGATTTTATCTGATCTAATCTAATCTATTATGAAGTTTCTCTTTGTTTCTGTAATTGTTTTTAATTTTGGGTAAAATAAATTAATGTCATGTTATATGAATTGTCACTCAAAGTCATACACAATTGGAGAATGTCGCATGTAACCTCTACTGTAATAGGCATCTATATGTTCAGTATTTTCATTCGGTTCAGTCAGAATCCTGCATGCACCCTCTTACTGCTTCAGGGAGGAATGTCCCGGGTTCAGGCGTGTCGTGGAGACTCTGGAGCGCAGTCCGGTGTGTCAGCGTCTGCCTCTGCGCTCCTTCCTTGTCCTGCCCTTCCAGAGGATCACGCGACTTAAGCTCCTTGTACAGGTCCTTGTCACTGCTTGCATCAAATTAGTGCCTCTATTTGCATTTCCGGTAAGTAAAGCTGTATTACAGTGCTTCAGAGGTGACTATTTATTATCCTTTGCAGAACATTGTCAAGAGATCAGTCTCAAACACCGAGGAGGAGGTACTAGCTATCAAAACGTTGAAGTTACTTGAGAAGGTATGCCATCTCTCTGCTTCTGTCCTCCATGTTGATGATTTACTCCAGTGTCCAGTGAAGTCATCCACTCCCATCTTTTTTCAGATCATAAAGGAAAGCAATGACAGCATTACTCAAATGAAGAGTATTGAATCATTAGTCTCGCTAAGCTCCAAGGTGGACTTTGGATGCAAGGTAGATATCATAGAACTGCAATGGCCTTATCCTTCTTCATGGTCACAGAGAGAGACCTTTTTGGGGGATTTTGGCTGCCGCTTCTCACCGATGTTTATTGTCGTCTACCGTTTTGTCAGTCTCAATCTTGATTTTTTTCGGAATACACTTACTCAAAGTCTGTTTGTGGTACAGTCAGTTAATATTTTCAAGCATCGGTTGAAAACTCATTTATTTCAGGAATGTTATCATTTATATAACCAGTATGTGACCTTCTTGTTATTGGTTTGCTGTTGCTTTTATTGCTGTATGTGCATTTCTTTATTGTATTATTGTTTACATTGTAAAGCATCTTTGAGTGTGATAAAGGCACTATATAAATATATAAAAATTATTATTATTAACAATTATTGGGTAGCTACTTGGGGCGGCATGGTGGTGCAGTGGTTAGCACTGTTGCCTCACACCTCTGGGACCCGGGTTCGAGTCACCGCCTGGGTTACATGTGTGTGGAGTTTGCATGTTCTCCCTGTGCCGT
>JAABNY020000136.1:21176785-21189141 GCA_015164015.2 Brevimyrus niger
CCGTTGCTTCCGGGATAGGCTCCGGACCCCCCACGACCCAGTAGGATAAGCGGTTTGGAAAATGGATGGATGGATGGGTAGCTATTCATCCTTGTGGTTTGTTAAAATACCAGTACAATCCTTAAATATATAAGCATGGATGATGATTTCATTAAACAAGACATCATTTCTAGTCAGCAGTCCGGTCCGGGATAAGTGACTAAGAGATGGATGGATCATTTGTGGCACATACTGAAAGGATGCTCTTCTCCTCAGACGCTGCCTCTAGTCAGCCAGTCCCGCAGGCTAATACGGGAGGGCTCTGTAGCAGAAATGCGTGATTTTGCCCTGAAAGAGACGGAGAGGACTGTGTACCTGCACCTCTTCAATGACTACCTGCTGCTGTCGCTCCAGAAAGAGTGAGTATGTGAACAAGCTCCTGTGCACACGGCCTAATCCATTTTTACATGCTGAATTCCCTTATTACCAAAGGAGAGTATAGTCCATGTGGTTGTTGGTTTAGTGTTTAGTATGTGGGCTTCATAGCTCAGCAATATAGGAGTCTGTGCCTCTGATCAGAAAGTCTCTTGTGCAAATTCTGGTCTATGAAATTCTGGCTGAAAGAGTGAAAAAGCACGTGCACCCTGTTTCAACTCAATAAAAGTGGAGGTCACACTTTACATGGGGGTGCATAATGTAGTAACACACTCTTGCTCAATGTATTAATTAACCCGAAATGTAGTGTTTGTTACGTTCTGATCTTCGTCTCTTTCTGTCTGCAGGGCTGTTATAGTTATTGATCAAGTTATTGTGCAACTCTGGTCACTATATTAGCCTCTGCTTTCCTGGTTATTAGGAGTGGCAGGTTCTCGGTGATTGACTACGCTCTCACGACGGAGATTCGTGTGGAGAACTGCCGTGTCAAGCTGCACTCCCTGCAGAAGAACGTGTTCCGCCTCCACCTCGCGCCTCAGAGGGCTCTGCTGCTTCGCAGTGACACACAGTAGGAGAGCCGCTCCCCACTGCCACCGGCGTGTGGGGATCAGCATTGATCTTCATCCGTACCTCAGCCTATTCTCACCATTTTGCTGTGGAGTAATGGGGAAAGACAACCAACACAGAAAAAAAACATTATCAGAAATATCAAAATAAAATGTTCTATGCAGAGACATTATGTGTAGTTATTTGCTGCTACGCATTATAATATTGTAGTAAAACTGCACCCAATGAGGCAAGCTCATTTACATACTGTTTGCAATGATAATAAAGGAATTCAACTGAATTCCATTCAATTTACTCACTACAGATTCTGTGATGATCTTATACTTGGAGTTTAAGGGGAGTTTATGAAGTATGGGTTGTAATGAATTAAGCATTATACAATTTTATTATATATAGGACGGTTCTACAACGTTGACAAAAAGATTTTACACATTGACCTTGATTTTTCTTACCCTTTCAGCAGCGATAAACTGCGCTGGATGTCTGCTCTTTCCCGGCCCCATCCCGACATAGATTTCATCATGGCACAAGGTACCAGCCTTTCTCAGTACCCTTATTAGAAGTATTTTCCAGTACCATGTGTTCACATTATTTACTTCATTTACTCTAACCCACAGACCTTGTCCAGGTTCAGTGTGTCAAAGCTTTTGTTTCCCAGCAACCAGATGAAATATCCTTGGAGAAAGCCGACATCCTACTGGTTCACCAGCAGAGCAGTGATGGTAAGAGAGATCGGTGTTCCACAGATGAATCATATTCCTTTAAAATGCTGCTTCGAAGCACTTTTATGAATGTGTCTGTACATGCCAGTCATTTATGCGGATATATTCATTAGTTCACTGTCTGTGTTTTCCTTTCTCTCAGGCTGGGTTGAGGGTACAAGGCTTTCGGACAGACAGAGAGGATGGGCTCCCAAGGGACATTTGGAGCCCATCGTTAACGCAAGAGTCAGACAGCGCAACCTACTGGACACGCAGAAGATTAAAACTGCTACCGCGACTCACTAAGCAAGTGGTGAATATGTGCAACAGACATAATGAACAAGATCGTGACTTACAGTAAGAAATTTCAAAAATATGCAGTAAGAACCCATTCTTTAAGTTCAGTGTCTAGGGAATATGTACATTAACTATAGTTACAGTATGTATGTCTAACAGGCAAATACATATTTTTTTACTTTTTAATTAAGTATTATTGGGGGAAACACCAAATTAGGGAATTATGCTTTTTAATTTCTTTTTGGATGCCAAACGTATAACAGCTAAATAAGATTTGAGCAACATGTGTTTGCAAATTACAAGCTATCGATTTACAGAAGGCTAGTTCTTCATATTCCTGTTTGACTCCTGTTTCCCCCATGCCACCGCAGTACTATAGTAATGTTTTCCCTGTACAAATCATGTATGTATGTATATATACCACTGGCAAGATAAACAAGGAAAGTATTATGTATATATAGCAAAGTAGGGCAGAATGAGGATGCTTGGGTATTTCCTCAGAACTTTTAGTAAAAATTGTATATTATGTTGAATTAGATGTGTATGGCATCTGCTATTGTTAATTGTTTAAGTTTCTGTATAATTTTCAAAAGATAAACTTAATTACTGCAGGTGCCCATACAACAAATATGTTTGTGTTTTGTTGTGTGTATTAGTAAGGAAATTGTAAATAGATTATGGAGATTAACTGTGGAAAAGGGTAGCTTGTTGTTCCATTAAAACTGGTTGACTAGAGACTTTATCCTTGTAGTTAAATGTTGTCTCATGTAATTACGTAATAATTGAGATAATGCTATTGGAAGGAAAGAAAAAGTAGAAAACTCAAATAACTGTCTGTCACCCTAAAGAGCAAACATAGCCAGTAATACAAACAAATACTAACAATCCCTATACCCTAAGCCCAAGACAGAAAGTAGTTTAGATTTGAATAAAATCACCTTGGATTTCCAATGGATATTTTTATTGAGATTTAGAATCAAATTATCTGGATTACTTGTCATTTTATAGCCAACACACACACGTGCATATTTAGGACCCCTCAGACAATCCACATTTTTGCTCCTCAGCTCCCAGCACACTTCAACCAAACAATCAGGAAAACTAAATAGCTAGTACTTGTGTGTGATTTGGTGTCTGTAAACTGCCCATAACACATGGTTGGCTGTGTGACTGTCTGCATTGGTATGCCTTATGACTGACTGGCATCCCATCCAGGGTGTCCATTGCCTATCTTGTACAACAAACTTGCATTCAGTTCAAATTAACAATATATTTTACTGTCTTCATCACTCCCTTCTCTCTCCTATGGAGTTGTTGTTGGAATGGCACTACTATTGTTTAGCTATGTGTTATGTTTGTGTTGTTTTACATAATGTTTGTAAATATTATGGAGCGCTTTGGTAAACTTCACTTGTTTTTAAATGTAAATGTGCTTTCTGAATAAAAATGTACTTGCTTATTTTTTGGAATAGGCTCCAGACTCGCCATGATCATGTACTGAAATCAAAGTAAGGGAACATGGATGGGTGGGTGGATGAATAAAACCAAGTGACTTGTGGGCCACTTTATTTGGTCGCATGGTACATTCAAAACTCCAAACTAACAACAGAACAAAACAGAATAGAATGGAATGTTTTTAATGTAGAAAATAGTTACATTAAAATGCAAATATCAGTATTTTTCTGGCTCCATATACTGTACCTTAAAGAATTTAACTTCTTTGTAAAGCTGCTACCAATCCTATGCATACAAGATGCACACTATGTGAAGAAAGTAATCACAATCCAGTGCAAAGGAAAGCTATAGGCTATGGCTAATGTCAGCCAGGAAATCATCAACTGAATAACCTATGGAAAAAGGTTAGACTGTGGTTGTTATGGTAGTACGAAAATCACCTTAACAACTAGATAAGATAATAAACATACGTTTCAAGACAGTATGGGACCTGTTACCCATTATTACAGAAAAGCTACCGATCCATGTAACCTTCTTGCTGTGTTTGTGTATTGAAAGCTTGTCATGTTGAAATTGCTAAACAATATTTAAGACAGGTTTTTATAGCTGCCGCAGATGCCAGGTGAATCATGGGGTTGTTACCTGTGTCACCAAACACTCCCTAAAGATTGAATTCCTATGTGGATAACCAAAGTGGGAATGCCCTGCTGACACTGCTAACAAGATGTGCAATATTCATCTGGTAATTTACCTGCATTACTACACTTAATAGTATTTATTCTATTTATATTTATCTATCATATTTCTGTTTATCTTATGTACAAGTCATGGTGTATATAGCATAGTCTCCCTTTTATAATTTTATTTAAGTTTCTTATACTTATATCTGATATTTTTTTATGTTCTCTTGTGTCTCTGTGTGACCGTCTAGTAGTAACATGAGCAATTTCTTCCGGGATCAATAAGATGTTTCTGATTCTGAGTAATTTAGATAGCTCTCTTATAATTGCGTAATTTTCCATTTTTTCAACTGAAAATTTCCAGGAAGGAATTTTGTAATGTACTATAAAAACGGACGGCAGCTGGGCTGAATATTACACATAATGATTTAGCTGCAGGCCATATCAGTCATGCCCATGCATGCTCACCACATAGCAAATGGTTACAGTTTGCATTTGTAGTCGCAAAAGTTAACACGAGAGACACCCACAACATTTGCATGTTCGTCGAAATAACAAGACTGGATAAAACGGTTTTTTAAAAGCAAACTATATTACGGATTCTGCCGATTTGGAGCCTTCTGCAATGAAGTTAACTGTCGCACTTGCGACTCGTCCGAAGGTTAAGGCACACCACGCAGCACACGTACAACTCACACTACGAGACACACCCCCAGCTATCTACCTCCTTTCCATTGGTCCCATCTGTGCAAAACCAAGCGGAATAACAGGCTGTATATACAAGATGAGCATAAAAAAAGACCAATAGAAGTGCTGTCAACAAATAAAATCCCTCCTCCAACTTGCTGCCAAATGGACAGAAATCTGTGTACTTGCAGATGATTGGTTAAAATAGCCTTAATGGGGCGTTCATCTGTTTGTTGTTGTTTCTGCAGAAGTGGAACAGTCGACATTTTAAAAAGACTCAATAAAACTAAAGTTATACATTGCCATTAATATTGTATTTATATGGTTTATATTCTTTAGTACCTAGAAGAAAACGTTGCATTTTTTTGGGATTTCTGCTAATACTTTTTCTTAATTATTAATCCAAGGGTGAGTTTCGGAGATCAGGAAAGCTGTCATGCTATGGATAGATCGTGGGCGTCGGGTGGATTGCTAATTAGCTCGCAAGTGTCTGTATCGCTTAATACTGACATCTGTTTTGAAATCTTCAGCTGATCAATTTCCTCTTTATATGTTTTCGTTCAGATGATTTCCAGCTAATGCGCATTCGTGTTGGGATGAGGGATCATTAGCGAGATGGCTACATTTACGTATTATTGTTTTTGATTTTCGTTTCAAAACGCAACATGTAAAATGTCACTGTCATTCTTTAATTATTTATTTGTTTACAATTATGAGATGTCTTGGTAGTATTATGCGTGATTTCATAGTAGCGTGGTTTTTCTATCAGTAAAAGCACAGTTTCTATTTTTCTCTAGATGGGCAGCCAATATAAGCGCAGTGTGCCGCTGGATGTAAGGAAGGCTGAGGGGGAGAGAGTCCGAGCGAAGCATCCGGACAAGATACCGGTAAGTTTACCATTTATTTTGCTACACTTTAATGCAAGCAGAACCGTCCATCTCGGGAGTGTGTTAATTATCTGTATCTGATCATATCTATCTATGCATATGCATTTTTGTAGGTTATATGGAAATTGTAATATTCCTTTTTTAGCTTAAAAACGTGAGAAATGTTCCTTATTTAGATTATCGTTGAGAGGGCGCCTAGATCAAGAGCACCAGACCTGGATAAGAAGAAGTATCTTGTTCCATCTGATCTCACAGGTTACTTAAATCTATTTTGAACTGTTGCATGCTACACGTATGATTTTGTATGTTGTTGCTGTTGCTGTCAGACGTATCAAATATTAAGCAGCACCGAGTGATACACCTCTATACAATTCACGCTTGATACTGTCATAACATATGATCAAATAGTATGTTCTAGTCAAAACTAAAGCAAAACGATATTTACCTGTAATGCTGACAGATTCTCTGCTCTTCTCTCCTAGTGGGTCAACTGTGCTTCTTAATTAGGCAGCGGGTTTCTATGCGACCGGAGGAGGCACTTTTTTTTTTCGTCAATAACTCGCTGCCTCCGTCTAGCTCCCCTCTCTCCGTTGTATATGAGGTAATCCCTTCACCCTCCCGCTGTTCTCTGGGATTCTCCCAATGCCCCCTTTTAATTAATGATTATACCCAGATTTTTTCTCTGTGTCCATTTATTTCAGGAGCACCACGAAGAGGATCTCTTTCTGTACATGACCTATAGCACTGAGAGTGTTTATGGCGCTTGAGGAGAAAGGGGGAAGGAGGGAATAGGGGCTGGGGTTGTGAGAGGTGACACTACTTTTGTATGTTTATACCACTGCTGTTTCACTTTTTTGAATTATACATTCAGGATTCTCTGAACGAAATTATACAACAAGATAGCAGGTTAATTTGTGTGAGTTTCTCAATGTTTTGCTCCTGTATTGCATTGGTTATCAATATTCATTAATTAATGACAATGATGAGAGAGCAAAGTCAGAGCAACGCTGGAAAACACCTGTGTGTTGGAGAAGAAAAAACCATAGGAGACACATCTGCTTTCTGTTTTTTGCTCTTAACTGAGTCCTGTGCATTTAATTTTTTTAGAGTTATGTTAAACTTTTCAAGTAAAATAAAAAAAATGAAGCATTTGTCTTTTTTAGGTGTTATGCAAAGGGAGGATGTGTGTTGTGATGTTGCATCGTAAACCCCAGCAACATTATACAAGTGATAAATAATTGGAGAAGTACACTGGCGCAGTGGTTGTCATGGTTACTTCACCTCTGGATAACAGGGCTCTATTCCCCACTCTGCTCAGTGTATCTAGAGTTTGTATTTGTGTCCAGTGATGGACTGGTGCCCTGTCCTTGGTTAGTCCTTACTTTGTGCCCAATATTTCTGGGATAGGCGCCACAATCACAACCTATAACAAGTGTTATAAGAGATTAATGAATAAATTATTGAATCACCCTGTGAATCACCCAAATGACACTGTACTGAAGTGGGGTACAAGCTGGTTGGCTTGATGTATGTAAGATTTTTTTTTAATTTTCAAAAAATTTAACAAACCATTATTTTAATCTTTCTTTGAACTCTATTGATGGATAGAGGTAGTAATGGACAAAAGGACGCCTCATGAACCATTTGCTGTACTTTCTGACCCCACTAGATGGTGCTCTTGGTATGCTTTGGGACATGCTTTGTGTCCTTTATTGAACAGTGTGGATCATGTAGTGCATGGGACTGTGAGAGGTGACACTACTTAGTACTACACTAGTTAGTACTACATGTTACTAAGTTTTTACTGATATTCTGAACATAACACTATATCTGTTGGTTAAATATATTTGCTTGTTTAGAGAATTGTTTTGAATAACGGGGAAAAAGAATGAAAGAAGTAAAGGGATTCATTCGTAAACACAATAGGCTGTCACGATTTGAGGGTGTAGAGCAGGCAGGGAGCGGGGAGAAAGGAAGCCAGCAGGCGGAATTACGGGAAATGAGCATTTAATCCGCCAAACAGGGCGGACAACAAGGCATGTAACATCAATGATGGAACAGGGGAATAATAAAAGGTGGGCGTGGCACACACGAAGATCGTACGAGCCGGGCGTGACAGAACCCCCCGGCGAGGACAGACAAGACGAGGAAACAGGACCTGAAAGATAAAAGCAAAAAACGCTAACGGGGAACAGGAAACAGGACCAAAACACAAAACAGACACAAGGGCAAAAGTCAGGACAAAACCTGACAAAACGGGAAATGCAGACAGACAGACCAGGAAGGAAAACATAGGGGGAACACCAAGAGGCGAAACAAAAGGGCCAGGAGTGAACGGAGGAGACAGAGGGACGAGGAGCAAAGACAGGAGGGACAGATGAAAATGGAGGAGGGACAAAGGAAGCACGAGGGAGCCCAGACGGGCAGTGGCCGGAGGGGCAGCAGGCGAGAGGGAGGTAGGAGCAGGAGGGGAAACCACAGGGGTCAAGGGAACGGGTCAAGAGAACAACGGAGGAAACATGGAAGGAGCCGGAGGGACCAGCAGCGTAGGCGGGGAGGAGGGGGAAGCCGCAGCTGGAGGGGGAAACCGCAGCTGGCGACGGCGCAGCCAGAGCCCGGGAAGGCACCGTCTGACTCCCAGGTGAAGCAGGGGGGCCCGGAGGCAGCGGACCTGGGGCCGGAGGCCGGACTGAGGACCGGCATCGAGGCCCCGGGGGAGGACCCGGAGGCGACCGCCGACCCCTAGCCAGAGGACCCACAGGTGAACCCGGAGCCCCCCCCCAAGGCAGACGAGAGCGAGCCAGGGGGCAGGGCGGGTGGGAACCTGGCCCGACGCCTGTGGCCCTGTCCCTTTCGGGACACTGATAGGTGGGGTCCCACAGGGCGTTGGTCCCTTAAGGGCAAGGGGGCTGGGGTCCACAGGAAGGTCCCACAAGCTCCTCCTCAGAACAGCATCAGCGGCTGCAAGTGGGGCCGTGTGCAGAACGGCATCAGTGGCATGCAGCCAGCAGGGGGCGTCGCGGGCTTGGCAGCGCCATCCGCAGCAGGGGCCGCCGCGGGCACAGGAGCGGCAGCATCATTTGTAGCCGGCGGGGCCATAGGCAGGGTGGCATCCTCGGGCACGCAGCCAGCAGGGGATGCTGCGGGCAGAGCGGCGTCAGCGGCTGTAGGCGGGGCCATGGGTACAGGCAGCCGGGGGACAGGCAGCTCCGGGACAATGGGCAGGCTGCCTGAGGCCGTGCCCTTAAAACAGACGTTGTCCCTTTAAAAGCCCGGGGGATTCGCGGAATAGCGTCCCGCACGCTGCATATCCCCCCTTGGCCCAGGCGCCAGCCGGTAATTGTATGCCTCCAGCGGAGCCCTTTTTTTAGAGGGTAAAGGACGGAGCCGGCTCGGAAACGTTGCCCAGACACCAGGTAACGCGCTCGTCCCGTCACTCGGGGATTATCCACCACTTTTGTGAAATTTTTGTGGGATTTTCTTGTCCTCTGGAGGGGATAGTCCTTTCCGTGCAGGTGCTCCTTCTCGAGGAGGCCCATGCCCCGGTTGGCCAACTCCAGGGACACGGGGTCCTCCTCGACTTCTGGCTGGGATCGCCAGTACACAAATTCTTGCAGCAGCCTGAGCCAGTGGTACTCAGATTGCCGCTTTGTGCTTTTTGAGAGTTCAAAAAGGCAGGGAGTGGGGAGAAAGGAAGCCAGCAGGCGGAATTATGGGAAATTTATGGGCGTTTAATCCGACAAACAGGGTTGACAACACGGCATCTAACATCAATGACGGAAAGGGGAATACTAAAACTTATACACGGACTAAATACACCAGACAGGTTGAACGTAACAGGCCACAGGTGATTAAAATCGGGGAATCACACAGGGTAACGAGCCGGGCGTGACACTATCTCACCATGCGTTCAATTTTTCAAACAGAAGCTTTTTTGTTGGATTTTTGTAGATATTACGTTAAATTAAAAAGTCCCTGTTCCATGTCTTCCAAATAGTGAAAATCACTGAGGGTGTATCAGTCTTTTCTTACATGTTGAATTGCACACTGTGTCTTCGTTCTCCGGATAAGCGCTGTAGGTGTGACTACACTGCCAGGGGGAGAATATGTGTACTTCAGAAGTGTGGAAATTTGTACACCTAAAAAGCACTCTTACGCCTAATGGTAAAATGTGGCAGATCCGCCAGCCCCAAACCAAATGCTCCCACCACCAAGCTTCACAGTTGCTGATGTTAATTTTCCAAAATGTTTTTTTTTTCACCAAACATGACATTTGGATTTGTGCCCAAACAACTCCACCTTTGTCTTAGCTATACAGAGCATCATATTGCTGAACTGTTGTCCCTTGTGCTGATGTTTAAGTCTTGTGTTGATGCTTTTTAAGTTTTTTGAGAGCGGAAGCCTCTTCCTTGTAGACCAGCCATGTGGGCCATCTTCT
The DNA here is from genome assembly GCA_015164015.2 of Brevimyrus niger. NCBI lineage: Eukaryota > Metazoa > Chordata > Actinopteri > Osteoglossiformes > Mormyridae > Brevimyrus > Brevimyrus niger. Next base: position 21,186,912 of record JAABNY020000136.1, read on the forward strand.
TCTTATGGCTCTCTGGCAATTCCACATGATGGGTGGCAAGACCTGCTTCTAGATCCCATGATGGTTCTTTGACACTTCCTGATACATCTTCTCGTCTCAATTTTACCATATTTCTCTATAAGGATTGTTGAAAGGAAGATTAATATTTGTTTTTTTTGTCAGTGTTGAAAAAAACTTTTGTACTCTCTTTTTCACAAGACTGTAGTGTGGACTTAAGTTTGATAAAACAAATGTTGAAATGTGCAAATTTATTTCAAGAGAGGAGGGGTTTGGAAGGAGGGAAAATGTATAAATGATGTAAAGGGGAAGAGGTTAGAAAGGAGGGAACAATTTATAAATTGCATAAAGGGGAAGTATTACAAACTAAATGAAAAGACTAAACGTGAAGTGGAGCTCCGAATGGTCGTAAGTGTGGGAATCAGTCCTTGTATTTGCTTTTCAGAATCTTTATCTATTTACAGCAATGTATTGTTCTATGCCTTGTTATTTCAGTTATCTATCCAAATACTTTCTTGAAGTTTCTTACACTTCTGTAATTCGCTGGTAAAAAAAAAAAAAACACCTTCACCTTGGACATGCTGATACTTACAAGATCAAGACTTACAAAATATCTAGTTTTGGGAAGGGGGGGGCTCTTAAGGATTTCAGTCTTGTAAACATGATTTTGACTCTGACTTAGTAGGGCTATCAGCTAAAGTGAAAGTAGAAACTTAGAAGAAAGGCAAGATGGAGTTGCAAAAGTTTGAAAAGCTGGAAGTAAGCGGAGAACATCAGAAGAGAGAAGAAGAAGAGAAACTCGGATTGGTGAAAGAAAGTGAGCTTCTGGAAAAAACAGGTATAAGAGGGACCATCTCACATATTCATTTAGTCTTCCTATAGCTTCCTCCTGATTTGTAGCATCTTCTGCTCTTCCTTTCATTTCACAGGGAAAGATTATGAGTCTGAATACAGGAAACTGGACAGGTCAACTGAAAACATTTACGAGACAACCTTGCTGCCCTCCACAGCAAAGACCGGAGGTAACACTCAATGTGGCCATTGTCAAATTCAGTTAACAATGCACAAAATACGAAGTTGTCATGTTTCCTATAGTTACTAACACATTAAAGCTGCCAATGCGTAGTTTAAAAATATTGACTACCTGCTGCACGGCTTTACAACTATATGCCATGAGCTGCTGTAAATAGGGGGCAATAATAGGAAGTGAAAAAAACATACAACAATAAGACTATGAAAAGTTCCATTCCATAATGGACTGCAAGTATCAATTTCTCATGTATAGTACATCCCATTCCCATTTTAAAAAGTTACAAACTGACCATAATTAAAAAAAAATGTAGCAGTAACTGGGCTGAGTCGACTGTTTGTAAGGGTGGCAGCTTGTGGGACCAAACTGCCCTGTGCCTGTCTGTTCTGGCACACAGTGATCTTAGCTCCTGTCAGAGGGGAGAAGTTCAAAGACGCTGTGGGCCGGGTGTGAGGTGTTTCTGATCATTCTCCCTGCCTATTTGCTGACTTGGCATAAACATATATACACCGTTGTAACGTTAAAACCACCTGCCAATTTTTATGTAGGTTCTCTTCATGTCACTAAAACAACTCAGACTTTTAGAGGCATGAACTCTGAAGGTGTCCACCAAGACAATAGCAGCAGACCCTTTAAATCCTGTAAATTGCGAGTTGGGGCCACCATAGATTAGATTTGTCCAGCGCATCCCATAGTTGCTTCATCAGATTGAGATCTGGGGAATTTGGAGACCAAGTCGATACCTGGATCTCTTTTTCATGTTTATTCTTGAATAAAGTTTGCAGTGTGATGGGGAGAATTATCTGTCCACTTTCTGCTGTGACAATGTGAATTTCCCACTTGTGGGACTAATAAAGGATAATCTAATCTAGTCTAATCTAATCTGAAAGAGGCCACCATCATCAGTTCATTGGTATGAGAAGCTCTTCAGCTCACTAGTGAGATGACATAATGTGTCTGGTTTAGTAGAGGGAAATTCAGAGTTGTTATGTAACATTTTTACAAGAAATAAGCTGCAAATAATCCCTATTTATCAGTCAAATGACTGTCAACACCACTGCCTTCTTTAGTTGAACTTTAAAGGGCTCTGAAGCAGTGTTTTAGAGCAGGGGTTCCCAAACTTTTTAGCTCACGACCCCCAAAATAACCGTGCCAGTGACTCGTGACCCCCACTATCCTCGGAAGTGGTAAAAAATATACAAA
>JAABNY020000136.1:21204038-21214750 GCA_015164015.2 Brevimyrus niger
TCATAGCAGTCACCGATTTTTATAAAATAGAATTTTCCCTTATGGGGACCAGGAAATGTCCCCATAAAGGAAAAAAACCGGATATTTATCACGTTATAGGGACATTGTGTCCCCATAAGGATAGGTAAACCTGTTCGCACACACACTCACCATAAAATACTACATTTCAACATGTAATATGGCAAACTAGATATACCAGGGGATTGTTTCAGGCTCTTATCAGTTTTAGACATCCAGCCTTCTTAAAAATAAAAGATCAAACAAATTTTTTTTTTGTGGTCAACTTTCTGCGGTTCCAATGTGAAAAACATGAATGATACCATTAATAGTACAGTTGTAACAACACTAGTTGCAGTTCCCCATGGACATAGCAGATCTATTACTTCTCTAAAGGTTTCTCCAATCAGAAGCCACAACTCATACAACATGTAGTACGTTGTCTGTATATGTATATATATATGTATATATATATATATATATATCGTCACAACAATATTGTTATGATTAAATGTATTAAATGTAATAATCATGGTTGATTATTAATGATATTAAATCATTCATAAGAAATCTATTTTTTATGTATTTTATTATATAATAATAATTACTGTTACTGTCTATCATTGTCTAAGTGTAGTTTTTACATTTTTACTGTAAAAATATGTGTATTCGGCAAGTGTAAACACGCACAATGCGATCACAGCGCATGCGAGGCTGAGACTGAAGCGTTACCCTTTGTTTTCGCTGTGAGATGTGCCGTGTGACTCATTTCCCCACGCGTACAAATGATCTTAGGTCGCCGTTCCCGGTCAACTTCTGAGATTTAGAACGAGTTCTAGGTAATTTTTTTCCGAGCTGGTTGGTTAGACATTTAAGAAATTCAAGAACTTAGGTACCACTGTATATAGTACTTGGGCCCAAAACACAACTGCTCTGCTTGCAGCTCTGGTCCCAGGATTTGAAACAGCCTTTTCTCTTACCATAGTACAGGAGTCCTCCTCTTCTTTTCCTAAAATAGATACCAGTCACCCTAGGAGTTGCGACATCAGCGCCTTTGGCAATTAACTGATTTACCAAATCCAGGTTTTGGTTCAACACAGCAATGTGAAGCGCGGTCAGACCTGCACAGAGAGAATCACAGAACCGATACCTGCAGAATTACTAAAATAACTTTAAAAAAATCTGTTATTTTACATCATGTGACCATATAATCAATTCATCAATTTCCTATAATCACTTTTCTAGTATGAACTTATAGCACAGGGTGCAAGACTGGGGACACCCTGGGTGGAATTACAGTCCATCCTAAATCATGTACTATGGCTCATTTAGAAACATCAGTTAACCCTTGCATTGCAGCAGGAAACTGAAGTATATGGAGAAAATCCACATGAACCTGAGGAGAACATCTCAACACTCAAAACTGGGGTGAGGAGTTAAAGGAACAACTCTGGAGGTGTGAGTCTGCAGTGCTAATACCTGAGCTGCTGCGCCTCCCATAAGCCGTAATAATGAATGATATCAAACATAGATGCCACATCTATAATCTGAGTTCTTACCCTGGTAGAGGTCAGAGGTCATGGGTTCATTTATGATCTCAGGCACCTCTTCCATTATAGCCACTGCAGCCTGTAGGTGATCTGCAAATACTGCCACATGGAGTGCGGTCTCCCCCAGGGCCCCTGAGGCAGGGAGACATAGACACTTAATAAGTGACTTTAACAATGAACTGGGTGCCTTACACAGTCATAGGCTAATAGTGACAATAACAGAATGACACTAAGTCCAGTTCCAACTTTTATGTGTGAACTACACTATACTTTAAAAAGGACATTGCTGCCTTGGAAAGGGTGCGATGGAGGGCTCACAAGAATGATTCCTGGTCTTAGAGGATTGTCTTATGAGGAGAGGTTAGCTGAGCTGAGTCTGTTTAGCCTCGAGCAAAGGGCGGACATGATCCAGGTATATAAGATTCTAACAGGTCTGGATGCTGTTCAGCCAAATGGCTACTTCAATATTAGTTTAAATACTAGAACTTGTGGCCATAAGTGGAAATTAGCGGGAGTGCATATTTAAATGAATTTAAGAAAGCACTTCTTTACACAGCATGTAGTTAGAGTATGGAATAGTCTTCCTGTTAGCGCAGTGCAAGCTAAGACCCTGGGTTCCTTTAAATGACAATTATTTATATGTTTATTCAAAGAGTACTGAGATATTCAGTATATAAAAAGCTAGAACAATTATCAATCGATCCCTTGATTGAAGTATTATGAGACTATCATCATGGGCACATTAAGTAAGTGCCTGTCCCTTAAAAAAAAAAACAATTACAGTTTCAATATTACTGCACTGTAATAATATTGCTGGGTAAACACAGAAATTAATAAAAGGGTGAAAATAGATTAAGCAGGAGAATTTCAGGCCCCACCTCTTTCAAAGACATCTGTGGATGGACATTTAAGGAGCTTTTTTATGGAACCAACATCATTCTCATGGGCAGCAAAGAAGAGAGGGATGTCATTCACTCTAAAAAAGGGACATGAAAGTGAATAAACTGACTGACTCCTAGCAGCATATTACATTCTGGAGAAGGCAGAGAGTCTGATTAAACTGAGAAATTGTCAAGAATTATTATGTATTAATTGGACTTAACTGTCGCACAACTTAAACTTTAATCCTGATGATATGTCTAATAATTGATAAGGTCAAAATTAGATATGAGTCTATAGTCTTATGATAATATGGTTGTGTTTTGCTGTATGTTGTTATGAATTCTGTGCTTTGAGTTGAATTTATCATAACATACATGTTAATATGTATATGCAAATGCATATTGCCATGTGCATTTTGTATGACTAGTGTCACGCTCAGCTCCAAAGGATCCTCGTGTGTGCCACGCCCCCTCATTACCTCATGTCGACTCCTGATTGTTCCCACCTGTTTCTAGTTAACCCCAGCCTGTCTTGTATACTTAGTCCGGGTCCGAATCTAGTCCCATCAGATCTGTCACGTGTGTAGTGTCCTGTTGCCCTGCCTGTACTTGTCCACTCATCTACCCTATTAAACCCTGTTTGCCCATCTGACCGGCTCCGATTGCCTTTCTGCCCGTCCGCCGACTACGCTGCATAACAACTAGACACTAGAATAAATTCATTGTATTATACTCATACTTAGAGAAATAATGCTGAGTGTAGTTTTTAAACTTCTTGCCGTATTATGATCTAGCATGAGCATTAATGCCAAGTCTCACAATTTCCAATATGACCTACAGTTTGCCATCTGGCAGCCATGAGACTGAATCCCCCCCCCAAACTTCAGGCAGATTTTTGACGTGCTATTTCACTGTCAATATATGTCAATGCAGCTAGATTGACATATATAGGCCTATTGACATATGTCTGAATAAGACACAGCCTCAGTTTTTATTGTGCTCACCTCTGGCTTTGTAGCATGAAAGTCTCATCAACCATTTGAGCCCATGCCTTTCTGTTCTTTAGGCGGAATCGAAGTTGACCCCATCGATGACTGAGCTCTGATAGAGCGATGCGTGCTAAAGGTGGACTCATAGCCTCAAGTGGAGTGTCTCGCTAGACCTGCTGCTGAAACATAAGCAGGTTAGGATTAGAGTATTAGAGAAGAATAAAGTTATTAAAATTGAAGCGAAGGGAGACTATATCAATGAGAAGCCTGAATACAGAATATTTACCAACACTGATTAGGCCTATACAATGCAACATAGCAGCCACTATGCTAACAGTTTCTTACATTATAACTTAAATTAACATGTATGGGTAATTTTGTTTATTTATAAAACACATTTCACACCACAGCAGTTGAATAAAGTGCTGTACAATCAAAATAACACAGAAACATGTACTGTACTGTACAAACAACAAAGGGTTCTGTATGTATATATATATATATATATATATATGTATATATATGTATATATATATATTTTTTTTTTGTGAGAGAGAAAGGGAAACAAAGGAAAAAGGTTGCTATAGTAGTGACTCAGCTAACAATTTAAGAAACTGTTCTGATTCTTGCACTTTAATTGCATTTGAACAAATATATAGAGGAGAAAAAACAGGAGGAAAAACTTTTCGGGAGCCACTAAGGCGCACAAATATTAAAGAATGATGAAATATTTAAATAAAATATGTTTCAATTAGACAAATAATACTTCTTCAGTTATTCTACAGATTTATATATAATAATTCAGGAATAATACAGAATAATCTATAGAAAAAAAATATTCAAAGCAAAATATAGTTAAAATTCATTTTACCTGTCATGCCTTACTCCAATTTACAGTACAAATGTTAATAGAAACAAAATAAAATAACAGATTAAGTTAAACGGGTGATCTTACCTGTGCAATTCAAACAGTCAGTACTATGATTTTCCCAACTATTGCAGTATACTGTGGAACATCACATTAGGATGTAATGTGCTACATCAGTGTAATTGTACACAGGGCAGTGTGTTGGAAAATGCTGCATGTGAAACTTTATGATGGTAGACATTTAAGGCAGAACCAGAGGCGGAGAAACGCATGTGAGGGAGGAGAGAGAGGACAGAGGCAGGTAGCCTGATGTTCAGATAGGATGACGGAAATGACTCTGTTGTCAACGTGAGAAAGGTTCACACCTCACTGCTATTTCCATCCATCCATCCATTCCCACCTGTTCTATGTGGGGTCACAGGGCAGGCACATTGTCAAATGATGGGTTGGAACCCCCTCTGAAATTTGTATTCTTTCTAGTAGGTACATAGCCAAGTAAGGAACCCCCTTACAGCCACCAATCTACTGAATCCCTACCTAAAGGGATCTGTTAGTGGAGTTGCTGGACTAAACCCCCCCCAACCAACCCAGCATTAAATTTTAATGATTCCTGGCCATGGGTCTGTCTCAGGAGCCCGGAGCCTATACGAGGAGGGTAAGACAGGGAATAATTACAATAATAAGGGAAAACTAATTTTAATAGACCAGAGGTCTCACCTTGACAGGAATATCAATACCATGACCCCTACAATGACCTATTTTGTATGTTTATTAAATATTGTCTAATAATGACAAATATTTGAGTATTTAATTGAGATTAAATACTTCACTAGTCTCTTAAACTGTGTTCAGACTTATGTCATTTTTTTTATGTTGTAAACCAGTTGCAGTCATGTTTTCTCTTCTTTGTATTTGACAACTCTTCCTTTATTTCATCATATGCTTAAAAGAACATTAACATTAACACTTACTTTACATACACACACTGGAGGTACAAAATCAGAATCAGAATCAGAATCAGAATAAGCTTTATTGCCAGGTATTTTAACGCATACAAGGAATTTGTTATAGTGACAGAACTCTACAAGACAAGATACAGGTAATAAAAAGAGTTACAGTATGTACAGATATACAAAAAATACAAATTAACACTGTATACACTCTGAAAGATTTGCAATCCTTTTGGATTTCACTGCGCAGAAATATATTTTTCACTTTTTTTAGACAAATGAACAATGGCCCAGGAATTTTTTCAATGTATGCAAAGTAAGCATTCTGTATTTAGCTGTTACTCTCTTTGAAACAAATAAATACTCAAATACATATACAAGACCCACATACTGCATGTTGCAATGAATGGTGAATAGGTAGGTAGGTGAATAGTAGATTAATAGTGGGCTGTGTTTCAGTTTAACTTGGGCACTGTGGGATTATGTTTATTATGTTTACACTGAAAAGTAAAGTTAGTGAAGCGAGTAAAACAGCATGATAACAGGGTTAAGGACAGTGATGACCTGTATCGTGAAGAAAGTGTCTCCATTCCGCATTCTGTGTTGGATAATGTCAAACGCCTGTATGACCAGCATGCAGAATCAGTAAAAGGATGTAAGTCAACATTTTTGACAAATACAACAGATAAGAATTAGAAAAGAAAAAAAAACTTGCTTAAAAAAGTGCTGACATGCACCATGATGGTAACACCGCATGATCTAGACACAGGGGGGGTTGTTTGGGGGGGGGGGTTTGGCACCTATAGAATGGTAACAGGCCGATCTTCTGGTTTCTCCAGACAATACGGGATAAAGCCAGAAGCATTTAAATGAATGCTCATTGGAACCTAAGCTTGATCGTGAACAAAGGATCCCAAATATCCTTAAAAACATGAGTTTTACATACAAGAATATGGTTTGATTTACTAGTGGAATATACACCATTTTCACTAGTCTGTAAGTGTTTGGCAGAGCTTATCAAGCTGAGCGAGTTTAGTCTAATTTTTGGTCATGCAGCTTTTTAATATTTTACATATATGACCATGAAATGCAGAGCCTTAAGTGATTCACCATTATTTCTCTATAGTAAAATATGTTTAAAGAAATTATGTCACTTTATGTTACATTCACCTACAAGAATTTTAACAGTGACTGAAGGAAGAAACAGTTCAGAGAAAAAGTATCGAAGACAAGAAAAGAATAGAAGGGCTGAAAGGCTAACAGGCTAACAGGGTAAAGGGGTAACAGGTCCCTACAAAAAACCTTTGATGCCAAAAAAAGAGCAACTGACACCAGAAACCTTCATTTGTAATTTTAATATAGCTAAAAGAGCAAACTTATTTGTTTCTGGTGACTTATGGGGTACCTTATGGGACATAAAATATTCAAAATACGATTTTAAAATGGAAACAAATGGGTGCTTCTGTGGAGAGAGGAAAGGTGATACCTAAGCAGCTGCTAATGGATCAGCTCAGAGTCGTCGCCCCAAAAAGCAGCATTTCTGTCCAGCAGGGTTTATATGCTCAAGGCTTAGGGATGATTGCATCATTATTTTGAGTATCACTCTCATTACCTGCTTTGTTATTGCTGTTCTGTAGTAAAAAGATTGAAAAGCTCCTTTATATTTGGTAAAATTAGGCCACCACTCCATTAGCTGTTATCAACCATGTTCCATTTTTCCTCCTCATCCACTTCAGTAGATGGGCAATATTGATAGGGCAATAAGCTGTTCATTATAGTAGACATAATGCACAGTATAGGTAATTAATATTTTATTTGCTTGCAAGTCTGTTGATTGGAAAATGTTGACTTTATGGGCTTTTTTATGTGCTTATTTTATTGCATTCTCATTTTTTTTTTTTTTTTATTAATGTCTGTACTTTGTGTTATGAAATATAGGATTAGGTAGAGGCTGGACTGTTACATCCTGGAAGACAGCTGGGATACTTTAAAATTTCTATCAAAATCTTTCATTTATCAATTAAAAGCTAAGAAAATTCTCACTTAGCCTTCCATGGCTGCCGGTGTGATTTATGCTGGCTGTGCAAGAAATAATCCATGTGTCATATGACGTGTCATTTGTGTGAAATTTTACAACCAGGGTGTTCTTCTTCTTTGGAGTCAGTGTCCATTTTCTCAGCAGTGCATGGTGCACCAATATAATATCAACTGTAGGGAATGAGGCGAAGTACCTTATTAACGTGCATGTTTTGGAAGGTTGGTGTATCTAATTCATTGCTTAGGACAATTTCAGATAACAATGAAAATCTTCCCAGGTTTCATGGTAGCCTCAATGACTATCATCAAACTGTTTAATCTTCTTGTATGTGGCTGAATGGATTCTGCTGCTCCATGGTTCAACTCCATTTAGTCTCTTGATTGTCTCCATAACAGTTGAAATGAAGGTAAGAAGGAAAAATGGGAATAAATAGTAAAGTCTTGGCATTAACGAGTCTAAAATATGACCTTGGGGCTGCCATCTCACACCCAGTGCTTGCTTGTAGCGTTTGTGCTGACTTCAGAGATCATTGTCTGACATTGTAAGGGAACAATGTGCTGACGTGTTTTATGGGAAAAATGCCTCTTGGTTGACGCTTGTAAGTCAAGGTTATCTAATGCATCCCTAGTCCCTTATCCAACACAATAACAGAGAAGCTGCCAGTGGTTTAAATAAAATTATTACTTTTTATTTTACAAATTTGCGCAATAGATGAATAGTCATGAACATTCCCACAAACAGACACACTCACACATATGGTTCCTCTCACCTGATGCATTTCACATTAACATTGTTCATATTAATCTGTGACACAAATCTATGTAACATTCAAAGAGATATGATACTACTAGCCTGATGAAGCAGAAAAGTAACCAGATTTACTTCTTGCCAACTCGACATGGCACTGATTCTTATTTACGTCACAGTGATTTTGTTTGTTTGGCCAGTCATCATTCAGAAGAGGTTCATTACCATAAAAAACAAACAATAATGTAAACGATACTCATAATAGCAATGAAAAAATGGACTGGAAAGCCCCTAATTATTACCTTTTTTATTTAGATAATAAATGGAATAAATAATGATAAATAAATGAATGATGAGTGAATGGAAAATGAAAAAGGTTCAAGGAAAATGAGGAGAAGAAATAAGGAAGAGAGGTAAATAAGGAGGAGAAGGTAAATATGGAGGAGAAATAAGGAGGAGAGGTAAATAAGGAGGAGAAGGTAAATGTGGAGGACAAATAAGGAGGAGAGGTAAACTTGGAGGAGAAATAAGGAGGAGAGGTAAATAAGGAGAAAAACAGCAGAAAAGGTAAACTTGGAGAAGGCAAATAAACAAGACAAATAAGGAAAGGAGTAGGAGAAATAAATGAATGAACCAAACAGAGCTATCTTATAGTATTTGCTGCCTTTTTCCCAATCAGTTATTTCCTGTATTTCATGTTAGACCTACAACTCCCAAAGTTCATTCTGATGTATTTTCACACAAGTATTGTGCAAAAATAAGCCTTTGTTGTGTTTTTCACAGGGTAAACTCTCTGATTACGGAGATTAATGTGGTCTTTTTCGGCAGTATGTACATGTTTTCACACTTCCAGTCCAAAAGTAATTAATTGTGTTCTTGTTTTTGTGCATGATGTGCAGATTGCAGGACCCAAGGCTTGGCTGTTTGGGACGGCTAGCTTTCTCCTGTTTGGGACGGCCAGCTTTCTGCTACACTTCAGCTTGACCCTGCGTCAGATGGATTTTCAGCTGCTGGGCGGCATTGACAATTTTTCTTTGGTGACCCAGCAGATTCACTCCCAGGTTTTGCATGTCCCTGAATAATCAAGGGGGGAAAATATCAAGTCAGTTTCAGGTGTCGGGCAACAAATTTTTACTACCTTTGCTCCCCCCTGGCTTTGTAATGCTGTAACTGCAGAGTAAGTGATTTGTCCAATTCAAACAATCTAAAAGCCAGTAACGACAACGTAAAATGTGACGGTTCCTCATATAATTACAAGGAAAATTCACAAATAATGGATTTGCACCATCACTACATTAGAGGGGTAGTACCAATTATTGACAAAACATTTTGGATGCAATTTTGGGTCAATGGTATGAAAAGTGGCCTGAAGAAACACGGGGGAAGAGAATTGTCTGTATTTTCAATGATTCCACAAAATGTCCATGGTAAATTTTCAGGAAGCTATTTTCTTTTGTTGTAGTTTCTATAACTTGGGAGCCTGATTCTCACATAATACATAGATAAATTCGTAGTGTTAAGCAGGATTTTTACTATATACATAAGTTCACCCTTAAAAGCCACGCCCCCTAAATTCTGTGTGTGCCCCCCTTCAGTGTAGAAGGGCCTTCCCTAAGGGATAAGGACTCACTCCATGGTCAAGGTGCTGGCTCTTTCCAAACTGTGTATCTGGGCCCTCTCAAACTCCTCCCTGTACCGCTCCATCCGGAGGGTGCTCAGCCAATCACTGACAGTCGTTACTGTCGACAGATCTGTGAGGGTGGGGCTGAGCAGCGACTGACTGGACCTGCTGATCGGAAAGGATCGGAATATAAAGGTCACTACATTCGGAGGATTTTAGGGCAGTGTTTCCCATTCCAGTCCTTGGGGACCAGCCGCAGTCCACGTTTTTGCTCCCTCCCAGCTCCTGGTAGGAAATGTCTAACATGGACTGTCTGTGGGTCCTTGAGAATTGGATTGGAAAACACTGTTTTAATGTGAAATCAGACCTGTGGGGGGGCTTTACAGTCTCACCAGCTGTGCTCAGTCTTCAGTGAGGCTGGGTGTCGGATCAGCCGGTCCAGGGATGAGAGGAGAGAGTCAAAACCTGGTCGGTCCTGCCTGTTTGCCTGCCAACACTGTAACATCAGGGAGTGCACTGCAGGGGGGCAGTTATGGGGTGCGGGGAGGCGGTACTGCTCAGCCACCGCCTTCATCACCTGGGGGTGTCAAGGGGACACAGCGGACAGATGACACAAGAGGAGCATGAGTGGCCAGGAACACATGATAACATCTAAACACATTCCTCCCCCTCACCTCAGTGTCATGCACCATGTTCTGTTTGACTGCCCCACACTCATGTCAAGTGCCTGTAGCGACTGAAAGTGCTATATAAAAATTGAATTGAGTAACACATAGTTGCCTACGTTAAATATATATATGGTAATATGATGATGAATATAGGGTGTGACCTGCTGCTGGACTAAGGTGGGGGTATCATGTGACCAGGCTCTTCTGTCCTAATGTTCTGACCAAATACACACTTGCTCCCTAGATATATAACCTTGAACATATCCTTTGACTGCCTAAGACATTTAATTAGTGCTGATTATGGTTCTATGCTGGTTTAAGGACGCCTGTTGGGGAAAGCGCCGTAGCTTTAACCCCATCTACCTTTGTGTAGAGGAAGCGCCGTAGCTTACCACTCTAACAC
>JAABNY020000136.1:21222764-21241291 GCA_015164015.2 Brevimyrus niger
TTGCTTCCGGGATAGGCTCCGGACCCCCTGCGACCCAGTAGGATAAGCGGTTTGGAAAATGGATGGATGGATGGATGATTGAATAAATAAAGATAAGAAAGGAAATATTACCTTTGTTACTAGATGTCTCAGAAATATTCAGTCACCTATTAAAATGAACGTGTTTAGTGATATGCGGGGGGTGAGGGGTGGAGGGGGTTGACTAGGGTGTAGACTGGGGGGTGGCTCTGTGCCTTTTATCAGGTGGTTGATGGTTCAAACCACACGGCTAGCAGTACAATTTCATGCGCATCCCCAATAACTCCTGGGAGACTGCCTGACCCTGTTGTCCGTACCTCAGCTGTACCTCACTTTGGACAAAAGTGTCCAGTAAATATATGTAATGTTCTTAGGTCTGATGTTTCTTATTTTGTGAAATCAATGTTGTTTTTTCTACGTTGATATCGAAACATATTCCATTTCCTCATATACGTATAAGGCCACAGCGTGTCTGCAGTTCATCCCAGAAAGTACAGGGCAGAATCTGGAGAGGCACCCTGGATGGGATGCCAGTCAATCACAGGGTTAGGGACAATGGGAGCTTTTTAGATGCCAATTCATAGAGTTTGGGTTTTGGGCTGCAAGAGAAAAGTTGTTGGACAAAGGAAGTAGAAGCAAGATGAAAAACAGAGAGACAGAGCCAAGATCCGGAGGCTGAGCCACCCAAACACCCAACACTGAGCTGCCGGAATCATGTCGATCTATGACCATGAAATGATCACAAAATACTTTAAAAATGGTGAGCATTACTCATTGCAACCCTGTCCCAGATAAGTAGTTACAAGGATAGATGGATGGATGGATGCATGGATTGAGGATGGATGGAAACAGAATGTGTCAGTCGTGTGTCTTGGTTTCTGCTTTGCAATAAATATCAAGTCTGGCATTAATATCTCCGAATGTTGTACTCCTCACCAATCTCACATCATGAGCTCTGAAAGCATGGCGCTCCACAGCAGCCTATAACCCTCCCACCCCCCCACCCCCATTGCGTGTTACCTGTGCAGGCTGTGTCGTTGGCATCATTAGGGGCTCGGTAAAATCCACTTCTGCACTCACACACCCTGGACCCTTCTGTGCTGGTTCTGCTATTAGCCGGACATGGTGAACAGGGCAGCGGCCCTGGAACGGCCTTGAAATGACCCACCTGGCAGCCTGCAAGGAGGAGAAGAGGGTCATTTAAAGGTCAGTGGAAATCTCTGCTCGGGTTAATCCATCGCAGTGGTAAAATATTATCACAGGAGAAGACCCTCATGATGAAGCTTTTCCAGGCGTGTGTCTGCCTTGTGTAGCGCTCAGCCATTACATTACAGGGCGATCACAGAGCCGTGTGCTCACAGACTCAGCACCCACTGCCTGCACACACTCCATGACGTTCGCACAGAGCCGCTTAGCTGTTAGCACAGAGTGCTTCCTCAGCATGTCTGTTACATACCTATCCGTCAAGCGCTATTTACTACATTGAAATTTCTTGCCCTCACTGGATCAGCTAATTAGACAACAGTATTGATTTGTTTTTCATGCTCATTTAATTAGCAATAGCTAATTAGAAATAGCTCTGTAAGGAATGACTGGTCCAAATGGTGGCATAACTACCTGTGTTTTAACATTGCGGTCGTTAAACATCCTTGCTGGTACAAATATTCTAATATTAGGTGTACAATAGAATGGAGAATATACACACTGATGACACTGATGGCTGGGTCCTTGTATCTGCCTGTGAGATACACACCCAAAGGGTAATACTGCGGCATTTCCAGTGACCTTCTTCTGACAGTCCTTGAGTCTCGTGAGTGTGATCCTGAGCAGCGGCTGCCCAGGGCATGGGGGGACAAAGGCATTCAAATGACTAAGAGTCTTTCCCTGTTCTCACTATTTTTTCTGACTTTGGGATTAGGCGATGAAGAGGATGACAGAAAAAAGGAGAGAGAAGAGAGGCTTGCCTTCATCTATCATTCATGCTGTTGAATCACATTACCGAACGTGTTCAGATACGACTGTGATAAGCAGCAAGATGTGTCTACAAGACCACTCTGATTGGTACCACTACATCTGACAACACCAGCTCTACTTCAACTCTCTCCCCCATCTCAGCCAATCAAATTGCTTCTACTTATGGCCCTCCCCTTTGCCTCCTTGCTCCACAAGCCTGCATCCTGCTATTTAGTATGGACCCTCTCCTTCTGCATCCCCTTATTAAAATTTGATTTCCATCAACATTCTATGAACAGCATGCTGGGCATTTCAGGTTGTGAATGTTAAAGTGACACCTTGGAGGTTTGTATGCCAAAGAGGAGTGGCCTGACAGAGAGAACCGGATGCTGTGGTGTCCATGCGGAGACAAGAGAGAAGAAGAGAGGAAAGAGAGGGAGAGTGGGGGGGTGGGGGTGGATGGGCAACACTGAGTATGAGAGCTGGGGAAAACGGAGAGCGAGATGGCAACCAAGTGTATAATTTGGTGCTGACATGGTACTTGGAATTTAGATCACTGACCCAATTTCTCTCTCCCTTTCTCTCTCACTCTCTCTCTCTCTCGTTCACTCTACTCCCTGCTCACTCCCAGCATTATAATATTTCTGACACAAAAACACACAATTTGTTTCTCTTTAACAGATTTATACCGTCTTAAAAGCACATATGTACCACATTTGTTCGTATGTGTTCTTAAATGGCACAAAACCTCAACTCACAGGAAGCCCTGCCTACTTTTTTGTGCTTTGATCACAGTTAAATTGATGGATATAACCAAAACCAACAAATGAATATTCCCCCAAAACAAACATGATACTTAAGTTCATAATCATCAGGTTTTTTTGTCAGAAAAATCTGCACAGTATGAAAAAACATCACTATAGGCAGTACTGTGGAAAGTTTTTTTAAGATGCTATCCATCTATTTTCTGAAACTGTTTATCCAATTCCGGGTCACATGGAATCCGGAGTCTATGGGTGTAAGGCAGGGAACCAACCCATTGCAGGGCACACTCACACACCATGCAGAGCTTTGGGCAATTTGGTATCTCAATTTAGCCTCAGTATGTTTCTGTAATGTGGGGGAAAGGTAGAGCACTCAGAGGAAACCCGCTGACAACACAGGGACTCCACACACATGGAACACGGGCAGACTTGAACTCATGTCCCAGAAGGGAGAAGCAACAGTCCTAACCACCGTGCCGTGATATGCTAAACATCCTAAAATATTAATATGTATCAATATAATAGAAGATTTTTTTTTTATCTATAAAACGTGGAATTATGATAACAATGAGTACTGGGGAAATAAATGTAGACATATCAATATAAAAACACTGTTTAGACTGCACAAGAGTGGAAGAATTATGTGAATCATAAATTGTTACTAATCATAATGTTACTAATAATATTACTACATATTACTATTTATATTATTTATGGAGGACAAATCTTTTACATGTGAGCAACATTTAAACCATAACACAAAGAGCTGATATATCTACAAGGTAGCCAACTAACAAGGGCTATTGATTTACAAAAAAAACAATGTGTAAGAAGTCAGTGTCCCATCCATCCATCCATCCATTCATCCATCCATCCATCCATCCATCCATCCATCCATCCATCCATCCATTTTCTGGACCCACTTGATTGATGCACTGGAGAAATATTCTAATGTATGCACTTTCCCATACACATACATACACTGCAGAAATGGCAATTAATAACAAATCATTGACACACAACATAAATACAGGAATGTAATTACTAAGTATCTTTTCAGGCTAGCTGGCCGACGCAGGCCCTGGCTTCCAGACCTCAGCATTGGCATAGTTCTGAGCACCTGCCTCCGTGTCTTGAGCCTCCAAAACCCATGCTGGCTCGACAATTTGCAAGACAAGTCATTTTACTTGGCGTCCGCATCCGTGCTTGGAAGAAATCTGTCGCTCTCTCTGAAAATGACATGGAAATTCTGACCTGCTAGCCTAATCAGGAAAATGTGCTACTTTGAGTGGGTGTTCTACAAACCAGCCTTGTTTTCTGGCCTTGTACTTTTAACACAGATCAGGTTGCGTTTTGTCATTACAATCAGCATTCAGATCTGTCATTATTTTTCAGTGTGTTTTTCTTTTTTTTAAAAAAAAGCAAAGACTTCCCAAGGCATGAATTATATGAGGGGCCAAAAGCAACAGCAGACAATTATTTCTGTGTGTGTGTAAGTGTGTGTTTGTATATATATACACATGCATACACACATACAAACACACACCCATCCACACACACACAACCGCAGAAAAAATTAAGAAACCATGGCAAATTTTTTTGGTTTATTCATTTATCAATTTATGGGCGTGGATATATATGTACACTCACACACACAGTGGTACCTTAAAACTCAAACTTAATCCATTCAGAACTCCAGATTGGAGCCTAAAAAGTTCGAGTTCTGATCGAATTTTCCCTATAAGAAATAATGGAAAACCAATTCATTGGTTCCCGGCCTCAAAAATTACACTTAATATGTTTTTTTAGAGCATATACTGTACTAAACACATCTAAGCACATTTATCAAAACAGTAATTTGTAAAGTAAGAAAATAAATGTATCCAAAATATGTGTAAAGTTAAAAAAACAATGTGTCCTGCACCGATTGTCCACTCCTTCCGTGTGCCACGCCCCCTTGTTAACCCCATGTGGAATCTCCATGTGATCAGCTGTTTCTGGTTGTTTTCATTACCCCTCAGCATTTCGTCTGTGTTTGTTTGTTTCCCCAGTCTGGTCATTGTATCATCCGTCTGCGTTTTGCCTGCCTTACCTGTAATTAAACCCGTATTCCCCAATACTCTGACGTCTGTGCCTTTGCCTCCGTTCCGTCAGTCAGCATGACAATTTTATTATATTTAAATGTATTAATGGTTTATTATTAATATTAAAATAATTAATATACAAGTCTTTATTTTAAAATGTATTTTTTATATAATAATAATTACTGTTACTGCCTATCATCGTCAAAATGTTTTTTTACTGTCTAAATATATGAATTCAGTAAGTGTAAACATGCACGGTGCTATCACAGCAAATGGGAGGCAGATACTGAAGCTTTGCCATTTGTTTCTGCTGAGAGATGTGCCGCGTGAGTCTTTTCCCCGCGCTTACAAGTTATCTTAGGTCGGGGTTCACGGTTTGACTTCTGAGATTCAGATTGAGTACTAGGTAATTGTTTTGGTTGGTTCAACTAAGGAATTCGAGTTCTAATGAGTTTGTACCACTGTGTGTATATTATGCCTGCAGCCAATGTCAGGAGCAACGGGATTAAAGATTGTCAGATGAATTACAACCTTTTATTAATGTATTCATACTTTTCACAGGTTTAATACTCGATGAATAGCCAGATGTGTTATGGTTACGTAATATTCATGAATGCTAGTAATTGCATGTACATAGGTATGACGCCTGAATTAATCTTGTCCCTTTATTTCAAACCTCCTGTGTTAATAGGTCAATAAAGCATGAAGTCAGCCACAATGGACTGAATATATTTTCCACCTGTCTACTGTCACTATGGACTTGTAAAATATACTCATTAAAACATGAGTCAAACGAGCCAGACCTCTACCTTCCGTTATAATTGCACTTGTGGTAAAACAGGTTTTATAGTGTTTTTGCTTGCGTCCTCTGTCTGGCTCTTTGAGTCATCGGCTTGACTTTCTTCACTTTATCCCCTGTGGTTCCTGTCACTTGTTCACACATGAATAACCATTACATCACAACGACCTAAATGTGACACATGCTCCATCCCTCCTCTCCTTCCCTTGCTCCCATCTTATCTATTCCCCCCTTTCAGTTTTAGCGATTTTAAAGCTTGTCGGTGGTCGGGTGAGCATGCTGGTTGGCTGACCTGGATCATGGACCGTGTAACTTTACAGATTCCTTCCCCTCATCTGCATAGATACCACACTGAGCTGCAGTACTGTACTGTAAGGTATGTTGTGTATACTTCCATCCGGCCAAAACAGGTCAGAGGCTCCTGATAAAAGCTTCAGCTAAACTACAATATAACCTAGACGAACTGACTGGCTTAGTGTCCTAATGTAGTTTAAGACACAAATTTTGACCTTGTGTTTTTTTCCCCAGCTGTATAACAATTTGTTGAGATGACCGAGTGATTGATTTTGGATGTGTGTGTGTGTGTATGGGGGGGGGGCCCTGCTCACCGGCGCTGGGTGTGGAGATCTGGTTTTGGATGCTTTCTGCAATACAACCAGTGGTAGGAAGTTCAGGTCCAGACAGTAAACCTGACGAATTTTGTTGAAACCAACCAGTTGAGTATAAAGAATCTTGGTCTGGATTTTCTGGACCTGAGTTTTCCACCTCTGAATATAACTTAACAATAATACGGCAGTCTGTGGCTCTGTGGATTAGCACCCACAGACAAACACACACCCTGTAATCTCTCTGCCTGCAATCTCGTGGTTGGCAGAGTGATTTCACTGCCGACTCCTTGAGCAAGGCCCCTACCTCAATTGCTACACCAAATGTTGAGCTCCCTCAATCTTGCGTTGCTTTCAATAATAGTGTTTGTTACATAAATAAACCTCATTGCAATGGTTGTGAAACTTGAATACTTTATAAACATATCAACTTCTGCTCCAAACTGTTCCTAATAAACACTTTATTGATCTCTGTGGGGAAATTGCCTCCCTGATCGTGCTTTATTGGTAGAATAAGTTGTCTGCAAAGGGCAGCTACCCATAGTGGTGCCCAGGGAGCTAGGGGTCTTGCTCAAGGACCCACAGAAATGATGAAGCTGGGTTTGAACCAGTCACTTTCTGATTACACTCTAATTAGCTCTGGGTCTGTAAGCTGAAGCACATATGGGTAAAAGTATTTACAATACAGAATGTCAAAGATTCCACAAATCACGGAGTGTCACCGTGCTGCTCACCCTGAATTTCTGTTTCCGGCTGGCATGGAGGACTCACCTTGACAGGCTGAGTTGTTGTGGTTGGGCTCATAACCCTCATCGCAGATACACTCTCCGACTGGCACTATCCAGTCGCCTTCTGCGTTACAGTGCATGCGAGGTATCATCCCTCCCTGTGGTTGGCTGTGAGGCACGCATATGCCATCCACGGGCACCAGAGCAGTGGGCTCTGCCCCTGAGGGAGTGGCCGGAAAAAACGCCATGTTTTGATTGGCGAATGGGCAGCGGCGGTAAAAGATGGACACGCCCATTAGGGACACGCAGGCTCCACTGTCCACTATGGCTAGGACAAATCTAGAAGGGGCATAGTGGAGGTGATCAGGGCTTTGAACACACCATGTGCATCAACATCGCAGTGCAATACAGAGCATAATAGGAGTGACATACCCAGCCCGTGTCAGTGGTGCAAAGCTGCGAGTCTTGATGTTTATTTGTTGGTACCGGTCCGGCTGGTACTGGTTAGGCAGACTGGGCTCCACCCGGCTGAAGCTTTTGTCGGCAGCAATGGTGTCAATCTTAATCCATCCCTCCCTCGTGTCTTTCTCTCCATTGCTTGTCTGAACAGGTAGTGAAGGAGGAAAACAGGGATCAGGAACTGGGTATGAGTGGCTGAGAGACCTGCAATCCGTTAGAATAACGTATGTGAAATGCACGCCCCCAGTCCCGAGGCGCCGCGCCCCTCCCAGCGGTCTCACCTGCCCCCCCCAGGCGCGCTCCACCTCTCTCTGGGAGTCGGCCTGCCTGTAGTACAGCGTGAGAGTCTCCCGGCAGGAAGGCGAGGGTGAGCGCAGGCTCGAGCAGTCCCGCACCGAGAAGCGCAGGGTCACGAAGACCCGGGGTGCTGACTGCCGCAGCAGGAAAGGCGTGGCCAGCCAGTTGTCTTGGAGACGGGGGTTCAGGTTGACATGGCACACCTCGAATGTGCGGATGAGTCTGCCCCGGTCATCTCGAATGCTCACTTCATCCCACTAAGAGGGAGATATAGGAAAAGACGGTTCAGGTTTAACCAAGGCAAGGGAGAGAGAGATGTGTCTTATCATGACATTATGCCCCTTCTCCTGGAACCCCGTTGGAATCAGGGTTTCTCCTTCATGTTGCTGGTTATCGAAAGGCAGTGTGGATTTTGCTTTGTTCCACTGTGACCTGAGTGACAGTCCTTATCTGCAGGGAGCGCACTGGATTGCAGAGAAAATACTCCCCAAAGTACAACGTAGAGGGTGTCAGCAAGTTAAAAAAGCTGCAGGTAAACATCTACAGATGGTGTCTGCGCTGGGTCGACAAGCCGGCTCAGTGGCACTGTGGTTTCATGCCTCCCAGCCAACTCTTAGTGGTCCCTGGGCACTCCTCCTCTGTGCACTATGGTATTCCCCTGCAGTCCATAGATATGAAGTTACATTAATTGGTGCCCCTGAATGGTCTTGTATGGGTGTTTGTGTCCTCCAATGGCCTGGCATTCTGTCCGTGGTGTCCCCCCCGCCTTGCGCTGTATGCTGCCTGACGTTCCTCCCCCAACATCATGTTTTGATGAGCGGTACGATGATAGATGAATAATAGAATCCTCCTGGATTTGTTAAAATGTATGGGAAAAGGGCCGCACTGCTGCGGCTGATGTGTCATAATTCACTTATCCGATCAGTATAGACCTGTTATCCTGCACCGGAAGGCAGCGGATGTTGTTTCAACTATACAACAAAGAAAGAGAAGGGACTTTCTGCGACGGAACAGAGAATTAAAGTCTACAAGAGATAGTTATTTAGACATAAAAAGAGAGCAGCATGCACTTTTATTTTCTAAGCTATCCATCATTTATAGGCTTGTGCATGAGATGAAAGCCAAATTATGCTGATTTTTGGCAGAGCGCGGCAGCCAGAGCAGGCAGGCCAGAGCAGGCAGGCCAGAGCAGGCCTCACCCAGCGAGAAGCATCATTCTCTTTTGCTGGTGCTGTGTTTCTCATGGGGGGAGGTGGTGATAAACTTCAGCAGCACTGCAGAAGACACACAGCAGGGACTCACAGTTTTACACATAGGGAGTGCGGTTGGTACTACATAACACCTGAATGCTGACACGGCAGCGAGGGTGCTGAGGATCTTTTATTTATACTTTGAATAGCACATTATGTCTCACCATTAACGGCAGTGCATGAAGCGGCGCCGCAGATGTTGCTGGAGCGGGAAAAAATGGAAGTAAAAGAACTGGGAGACGGAAAAGTGAGGAGAAGCAGGAGCTGTGAACAAAGGCAGGGGATGATGGTAAAAGGCACGGCTGCGAGAGATCACAAATAAATCATTTAACTGGCTGGTTCTACCCCCCCCCCCCCTCACTCTATAAGCCCAGAAGGGGACAGGGATGAGGAGGATGCTGGCGGCAGGAGAGAGACGGACAGAGAGACCAGAAAGGAAAGGAAAGGAGGCTAGCGGGGGATCACAGTGCTTTGTTTCAGGGTTGAGGGTGGGGAATGGGCCCCCTCGGTCCGTCTGCATCTCTGGAGCAGGGAAGAAGTTCAGACTCGAGTGGAGACGACAGAGAAGGAGGACAGAAGGAGAAAAGGGAGGAGATTTAAAGGATGGATGGGAACCTGAGGCAGAGTGCCAACTGCTGGCTCTCTGTTTGACCTTCTTCCTTTTTAACCGAAGGCCGAAGGTCATGCACAGTTATTTCGTGTCTCCCCAAGGCTGGTTCAGAAAGATTTAACATGCACAAACAGGCATGTGGGGAGGTGAGGGGTGAGTGGTTGAGGCTATCTGAGTGCCTGCCCCTTTTGGCAAAAGTATTTTAAGTGCCTCCCTCAAAAAAATCTGTGTATCTGCATATCTGCAGGAGCCCGGAAATGGTCACCAGTGGTGATGCTGCTGGGGCCAGGGTCTGAGGTGACAGATACTCACACCAGTATCTGGGTAAGTGGTCCAGCCCAGCTCACTCGCAGTCTCTGTGGTATCCAACAGCATCACTAAAACAGAAAAACAAGGTGAAAGGTGACATTTCTCTTTATCTCCATCAATTATCTTTTGATTATTATTTGGAAATGGATGTGCATCTGTCACTAGGCCCTCAGCGGGATGCCTGCTTCTCTCTTGCTGCTCTAATGCATTTTGTGCACAAATAACAAGTTAGCCTTTATATGCACATCCGTGAAAGCATACAAGCATACAAGTTAGTTTTTGAACAAATTGGCAATTTATCAATCACTTAGGCATAAACTGTGTGAAAAAAGAAAGATTTTATATTTTGCCTGAAAGAACTCAGTTCAGATAACCGTGATAAGTACCAATTAAAATGCATAACAGCTGGAAAAAATAATTGAAGCTGCTTTCAAAGCAAAACACGTGATACGAATAATTAAGAAATAATAATTGCAGTTTCAAACTGAGAAAAAGACAACGTTATAAATAATTCTTATAGGTTTAACTCCCATTCAACTGAGTACAACCAAGTCTAGGAAGAAATATTCAGGACCCAATAAATCCATTGAGAGGAAAGCTTTCTCACTGAGGTTTTCACTATTGGAGAAGATACTTGAACATGTTCTTTGCATGTTGTTTCCATCCTGCGGAGTGTGTGTATGCACCCCAACCTGTGCCCAGTGGTGGACTAGCATCTGGTGCAGTTTCCTCTGGCCTTCACCCTGTGACAGACTAGAATCCCATTCAGGGAGTACCCCAGCCCTGCAATAAATTAGCATACCAACCAGGGTGTCCACTGAATCGTACCCTGTGATAGACTGGTGTCCCATCCAGGGTGTCCCCTGAATTGTACCTTGTGATGGACTGGCATCCCATCTACGGTGCCTATACTTCGTGCCCAGTAATGGACTGGCATCCTGTCTAGGGTGTACCCCAGCCTCTGCCCTCTGCTGCCACAACCCCTGCCTGTCCAGAATACGCGCTTAAAAGATGGATGGATTGCAAAAAAAATTGATTGATTCGTGTTTGATGTAAGCTATTTCTCACATGAAGGGCTGATGCCTAAATGCACTTTCTTGTTCATAGAGGAATGAAGCACACAAACAGTTATTACCTTAATAATGGTACAATAATACCATCCCTGGATAAAAACAGTGACACAGAAAGATAAACAGCCCGCATTGCCTTCTCAATCTAATTGAAATTCAATTTATATTCTAAAATCATTTTAAAATCCTACATCTGCGTTGTTGATGCCGCTTTGTTTTGCTGATGTCCCTCCTCGTCGCTCCCTCTTTCTTTCGAGCGCAGACAGATTTTCGCGGATTATATTCACAGATGGACACTATTCCAATCTCGCGTTCAGTCCATCGCCCCCCACCCCCTGCCTCCCCGTCTGTCTCCTATCAGGTTATTGCGAATCAAAGGACTCCAGTTTAAAGTGAGTGTTTGAAGAGCATCATGCTAAATGTTATTTAACGGGACTGATTTTTAATTACATTAGTATTAATAACACGTTAGCACATGCACACGCAAACAAGACGTTTTAATTTGTTCGTTTTTCATCTATTAATTTATCTATCTTATTCCATCCAGTCTCAATTCCCGTTCCCCCACCTCCAACACTCGCCGTTAATATTTTCAGATTAATTCTAACAGCCAAATAATGTTCGTGTTTTCGAAGTTAAGTAAAATTGCTCAGTGTTTAAGGTGTCGTGATTTTTTTTTTACTTTTTTCCCCACGAGTTGCAGTTCACGCTGCAGGAGGCAGGATGGTATTGTATCAGTGCAGCTCGCTCCACGTTTCGCTGGTGGCGTGAGTAAAAGAACCTGATGGAGCAGCTGAAACGCCGGGTTTATCATTTCATCTGTAGAGTTGGCTTGACAGTGCCTAGTTTATACGTGCGAGATGTTTTTTCAATGTAAGTACCTCTGGTGCGGGGAGACGTTATAGTGTCACACAGCTCCTTGCTTTGTGGAATCTGAAACTGACGCTGGGAGATCCTATCTAAATGGGGAGTGAGCGGTCAGTCGCCTGTGACACACACACATACACACCGCTTTAACCCCCTCCTTCCAGCCTGCTCTCTCTCCATCTGTCCTTCCATGTCCCCCACTCCTGTGTTTCTCTATTATTCATCGCTAAAGTGACACTAAGCTTGGAGGGGGTTTGAACAGGAGGTACATTTCGTTCCATTATTGATGTGTCCCACTGTTTGGCAGGCAGAGCCCATTGGAGACATGGGGGGGGGGGGGGGGGGGGGGCCGGGGGTTAACCCTTTTTCTCTCGGGGCGGGGGGGGGGGGGGGGGGGGGGGTAAGTGTCGTTCAGGCAGAGTTTCCTACGGAGAACAGAACAGGAATAGCAGCCGGATGACATTGCTGGGTTTCAATGCCGTTCTTCTCCTCGCACGTCAGCACCCCCCGGAGAGCCGGAGAGCCGAGTCGCTTGGCAGTGTCCCGAATGCTCGCTTCCGACCTTCATGTCCGCGTCGCCCTGGTCTACGCGCTCAGTCCCTCCATTTAAAGTGGCACGCTGATGCTTACTTTCACAGTACAGGGGGTCGAGGGGTCACGAAGGGCAACGGGCAGTTCCACCAACAGCCGTGTGTGTGTGTGTGTGTGTGTGTAAGCCATTGCCCAGCCCCTGTTTATTTTGCTTCCTCTTCCTGACCCAGGCTTGTCACATCCCGTCCTTTTTTTTTTTTTTGCCTTGATAGCCTTCAGCTCCTCCATCAGCCCCGGCTTCATGCGCCGCTCTGGTCGCAGATGTCTATTGGCCGGGGGGGCCACGCCATTCCTCAGCAGTAAAGTTTAAGTGTGGGGGGGGGGGGCCCCAGCCGCCCTGTCCGGGGAGCAACTGGGCTGAAAGAGCCGCCAAATCCATCTGTTCAGTCACCGTGTCGGGCTGCGTTCCGGAAGCTGAACCTCCTGCTCCGGAATCGATGGATTTAAAGTTCCTCTGTGTCATTGGAGGGGCTCAAGCTGCCGAAACTGGGCTAGATGGGGCTTCCCCAGCAGTATTGCCAGATCGGGCCTGACGGTTATAACCCTGGCAGTGACAATCCGCATCAGCCTGGGTGAAGATACCCGCCGGAGTTTGACGTGCCGCTGAGGCTGAGACGCTGCGTACCCTGAGTGTCTCAGAAGCGCTCCCTGGGGGCTCTGTTATTTTTGTTATTTAGTTCTACGCTACTAGATATTTTCGGACGGCGGCATAGCAGCGAGGGTTCTCCCGGGACTCGAACCAGCAGCGTGCCGGTGGCACGTTCATACATCGGTAATCGCTACGTAGGTTGGCGCCCATTTAATTACCGGCCTATGGGAGTTCGCTCGCCCCTTTCAGATGAGGGTTGGTGGAACTGAGGTTGGGACCGTCGCCTGGGGCCGCGACAGCAGGCGCCCATCTGCCGTTGGGGTTGCGGTTTATTAGCTGCTGTGCCGTACTGAGGATCGAACGGCTGCATCTCCTGCTGGGGGGGGTCGCGACTCCCCTAAATTCAGAGCATCTGATCTTCAGGGCAGCTTTGAAGTCGTCGTCCCCCCCCCTCCCTCCCCCCTCCCCAGCACTCTTCTGCTCTAATGGCCTGGGCCACTTTGACATTTCATCTGAGGCCTTGAGAGGAGCCGGCCTGTGTCAGGAGTGAGCGGGGCAACTGACGGATCGGCTTCTGGTTCGAGGCCCAAGGTGAAGTCCTGGCATGACCTGCGTTTCCTCAGAAAAATCTCCAGCTATAGCGAAAGCGCAGCTTAGTGATTAAACACGTTGGATGTTAAACCTGAAATGTGGGATTTCCGTTCACCTCCTGAGCCG
Source organism: Brevimyrus niger (assembly GCA_015164015.2). Classification (NCBI taxonomy): domain Eukaryota; kingdom Metazoa; phylum Chordata; class Actinopteri; order Osteoglossiformes; family Mormyridae; genus Brevimyrus; species Brevimyrus niger. The sequence goes on from JAABNY020000136.1 coordinate 21,236,475, forward strand.
TGCTGTTGTACCACTGGACATTAGAGGATGCTTTTCCCGTGTTGTGCGTCGCAGAGACCCCATTAAGCCTTCCTGCCCCCTCGGCGCGCGGACCCCCCCAGCTGGGAATGCGATCGTACTTTTCTCTGTTTGGATTTCATCCCGTGTTGCCGTGTCGGCTGACGCGCCAGCAGGTCGTCACGCTCTTTCTGGTGTTTCCTCAGCTCGGCACGATGCGCGGCTGGCGGTGTGCTCCGCGTGTCCGCGCCGATTGGCACCGCCCCCCGCCCTCGTGTCGGCCTCCGAGGGGGGGGGTCAGGATTTGAGGAAGGGGTAACGGGAAACGAGAACAGCAGTGTGCCCCCCCCCCCCGCCCCCCGGTGCATGAGGAGTCGCCTGATAAGGCGGGGGCCGGAAGTTACAGAACACATGTTGTGAACAAAACAGAGGGGCCCCCTCCCTCTGACTGCTCTTTTTAAAAGGCTAAGAATTTCGCACGTCTGTGTGGAATGTCTGCGTGGGAGAAGGCGTCCATTAAAGAGAATGCGAGCCGAATGGATGGCAGGCGTTTTCCCGGGGGGGGGGAGTTAGAGTGGGAAAAATGCAGGGAGTGCCTCCATGTGAGTGAGTGAGTGAGTGGGCGGGGGGGGGGGGGGGAGTGTGGCTAAAGATGGAAGATCGGTGTCCTTTTTTTGACCATGGGGGGAGTCAGCCCCCTGTACCTGTAATGGCCTTTAAAATATGGTGACTGGGGAACTTGTGCTGATCTTGCATGCAGCTGCATGAGGAAGGATGAGTTGAAATGGGGTTTCTTTAGTATTATTAACCCCTACAGCAGTGGCTCCCAGTCCGGTCCCCAGGACCCACTGACGGTCCACGTTTTTGCTCCCTCCCAGCTCCTGACGAAATGTGGACTGTCTGGCAGGGAGCGAAAACGTCCGCGGTCTGTGCGTTCCCTGCGGACCGTATCGGGAAACGTCGCTCTAGAGCACGACGAGTCCCGCTAACGCTGCGTTTAGCCGCCATCTTTAAAGGCTGATGTGTATCTGCTGCCGGTTGTCCCCTGGTTCCAGGCTTCCCATCTCAGAGGAAGGCGCTCCAAGGCATGAGTAGTGTGACGCGCTTAAGCGCCGCGTCCCTGTGTGGTGACACCCCCTCCGCTTTGCCTGTGAATCCTCACAGCCGGGGCAGGTGAGGGGGGTTGCGGCCTGGGCTTCCAGAAGCAGCCGGTAAGGCGGGCGAGAGCCAGTACTGACTCATAATGCTCCCGAGCGATGGTCATAAACCTGGGCGGGACGGTGGATTATTTGTTACGTGTCACTGGCAGTGAGGTTTGCCGGCCCGGGGCGCTTCCTAACCCTACCCTGGCCCACCGCCGCATGGGGTTGGGGGGCGCCGCAAGGCCTGACCCATTCCCCGGTTTGCTGTGGTGTCTGTCTGGCAGGTACGCGGGATATTTATATCGCTGCGACCGGTGTGACTCCGACAAGCGAGCGCTCAGGGTGATGATGCGCAGGGCAACTTCTTGAGCAATGTTGCTGGGCAACAGCCAGCCAGCTGAGACAAAGGGCAACTCGCCCGTATCTGGACGATCACGGCAATTCGCTCACAGCCGATCGAAGTTTCTGGAGCAGAAACACGTTGCCCGATGTCGACGGGAAAGTGCCCAGCAGCAAACGGCCTGAGTATCGTCACCCTAACTGTGCATTACAGCCCGGCAGAGCTGTTCATGGGCCGCATGTTGTTAACATTGCCAGTATCACGTCTCTCAGGTGAAGGTAGGGAAGTGATTCTTTAGTGCGACATGTTCACAGGCTTTTCTCGCAGTGACGCCGTTCTGGTCACATCGCGTTTTTTCTTTTTTTAGCCGTACCTTTTCCTCCTGAGGGCCTCGGTTTCGGATGAGGTTAGTTTCTGTTTAGGTGATAACTTTGTTTGAAGTCAGTTCACCCTGGTCCCTTGACAGCCTGGCCTGTTTCAGCCTCCACATGTTTGACAGCATGCTGAGCAGTGGAACAGATAGCGGCGCGATAACGGCTTTCAATTCTGGTCTGGTTTTGTCCGTCAGAGGAAGAACTCGGTTTCTAATCCCGGGTGTCGGTCCTGAGTTATTGGACATTATAAACCAAGCCTAATGTGGAGCAATCGACTTGCAGCTTTACGAGTTGGACTCCGCTATAGAAGCCACGCTTGGGCAAAGTTAGCCCCCCCCCCACTCCCCCCCATAATTGTGTAATTAATGCTGATCAGGTTTCCCCCTCACCTGAGGCCAGGAAGGGCACCTGGGGAGGTCAGAGCAGACTTTTGGGATACCTGCCATTGCAATTTCCTGTCTCTCCCCATCCCCTGGCCTCTGTTTCAGGAGGAGGGCTGGTGAATCTGGCTGCCGCTGCCCCTGTTTCTGTGTTGATAATCAGTGGGAGTTCTGGTGGCTTCAGGCCTGAAGAAAACAGAGATCCTTGGCGTCTCCCGTGTGGCCTGTCCGGGGAAAGTCGTGGAGGAATGCGGGCTCTGGATGCCCAGCAGCTTGTTTGCTCTCGGTGCTTTTTGATGAGCGGGTTTTCATCATTTTCCCTCAAATGAGGCAAAAAATTTACCTCCAGAACCGGCAGGCCAAGATTTTCTAACCCTGCAAACCAGTGCTGGGGAAATTATGTGCTGATAAAGTGAATCAGGCCTGGAAATTCTGTGGGAATGTCCGGGGGGGGGGGGGGGGGGGTGGGGGTGGGGGGGGGGGGGGCAGATATTGTGCCTTTTTTGGGTGCCAGAAATAACCTGCATGGAGCCCACCTGCTTTCTTGTGACGGAGCCCAGAGATCTGCAGATCTCCAGAAGTAGGCGTGGGTCCTAGCTGGAGGCCGGGTCGCGCCGGCGCCGAATCTTACGGCCTCCTCACCGTGCACAGGGAGACGGCCTCACCCTGAATGCCCCCCCACCCCCACACAAACACACGCATGGAGCGCAGTTCCTCTGATAAAGTTCTTGCAGGCGTCGGGGAGTGTCCTGCACAAAACAAAGCCCTCGGTTTTGATGAGGACCACTCTTCCGATGACTCATTCGTTCCAGAAGTTTCTGGATAGCCCGTTGTGGACCGAGTGGGGCGTTTTATGAGGGGGAAAAAAAAAAAAACACTGTCTTATTGACATGTCTATGCCTTCTGGAAGAAATACAACAATTCTTGAAGAGCCAACAAATGTATGGTTGTGGTCAGTGGTATCAGAGTAAGTGGGGCCGCTCCCTGTGAAATGTGAGCCATTTGAAAATCATGTGAAGTCGTGACATCATATGTGGAAAATGGATGATGTCATCGCCGATGCTTCCTGTTTTGGGAGAGACGTTTGAAAGTTCACGCCGACCTCTGCTGGAGGAACGCCGCTGAATGAAGACGCGTTCGGGGAGCGTCAGAGGCTTGGATTTCCTGTGGGCTGCCTGTGGCCGTGATTCAGAATAAAGCCTCTCTTGCTTTTCCGGGCCTTTCTGGGGTGGGAGATGCGTTATTCAGAGATGATTGTTCCGGTATTTTCCGTCTGTTAATGTGAAACGTTTTACTCCATTTAGACTCGGGCCATTTTCAGTCATATGTTTCTTTTAATCTCTTTTCCATAATTGCTTACCCAGTAGCCGTTGTGGTGAGCCTGGAGCCCATCCCGGGAAGTGCAGGCCACGTGGCCAGGGTCGCCCTGGATGGGATGCCAGTCTATCACGGGACACGGGCTCGTGGCTTAAGGCTGATTATTACACACCAGTTTACCATACTGTGTGTTTTTGTACTACGGGAGGAAACGCAACATCCAACCCGAGCTCATCAGGCATGAGCCTGCAGTGATACCCACTGTGGCGTCCCCCGTTTAACCAAAATCCCAGTCGGTAGCCATTTTGCGTCATACCCATTGTCCTCAGTGTCCCCTTGTGATTTCTCAAGTGGGATGATGCTAATCCCCTCTGGATCATTTACCTTTATTTGAATTATTTGAACAAAGATGACTTTGTGACCAACCAAATTGGCCGCATGCCAGCTACAGTAGACCAGCGAGTCTCGTAAATGAGCGCAGCATGCAAATCGAGGTTTCAGGTGCTTGTTCTGTGCATGTGCCCCCGCAGTTCTCCTTTGTGTCCTGAGGCTTGTTCCAGGGCACAGCTTTCTGGAGTCCTCCTGTTGTGGAGTTTGAGTTGTGGGACTGTGTGGGTGTTTGGCGACTGACCAGTGAGACTGGCGTGTATGTGTGTGAGTAGGTTTTGTTGTCCTGTGGGAACATGTTATGCAGTCCACTTGGGTCAGTTATTTCCCTCCCAAACCTAACACCTTTCTTGGTGACCGCATCCATTTAAAACAAAAAGAGGGCATGTGTTTGTGAGTTTTTGCGGTTTGGGTTCAGAGATCGTTAGTGACCCAAAAATGGCAGCCGTGCAGATTTAGCTACATGCATGCATGGTTCCCTTTTCTGTGGGAGTTTATTTGCATCCTGGAAGCGTGTCTGTATGTGTGATAAGCAGGCCTGAGGTCTGTTGACGTGCCAGCGTGTCCATAAATTTAGAAATTCTTTTGTTGCCATTTGCACAAGTATGAGTGCATTGGAATTATTCTCTTTGCCTAAGCCAAGGCCCGGGCTTGAACCGGCAACCTTCCGATCACCGGCACAGAAGCTTAGCCCACTGAACCACTTGCCGCCCCCTGCCATTTTCTTCAACCCCTACCTTTTTCTGCACTCCCAGCCATTTTCTGCACCCCCAATCAACCCCCCCCCCCTTAAGACCTGAGGCAACCTGATTGCCATCCTACTCTCCACTTCTCCTTCCCTTGCTGGTTCCCAGCTTCCTGAATTTAAGCACCATCACTT
>JAABNY020000136.1:21242241-21257400 GCA_015164015.2 Brevimyrus niger
CCCCTTGCCGCCCGGGGGGCCGGGGGGGGGGTGGGGCGCCTTATATAGTTCATGATGCCTGTTTCCCGATTTGGCCCCTTGCCCCACAGCCCACAGGGGCCCCCCCCCCCCCCCCCCCACTCGTTGTTGCACCTCAAGCTGGCATGTTGCTCAGCATTCACTACCACACCAGCCCAGGACACTCCAGACCCTGGTTCTGTCTGGGTTCCAGATAGTAGCGCCGGCAGAACCAGCTCCTTCACTTCAAAGCTTGTGCCACGGTTAAGTGAATATGAGCCTGCCTGCCTCTATGGAAATGGGATTCCTTTAAGAACAGATTGGAGGACCCTTGACAAGAAACCATATTGGCTCAAAGAGGCCCTGAGCAGTGGGCTGACTGAGGGCCCTCAGACTGCCTCAGGATAGCCTCTGGGGGCCTGGCTGCCTCCTACATCCTGTATCTTATATAAAAGGAACAAGACTCAGACACTTAACGCTGCACCAAATAGTGTCAGACTGACGATACACAAGGCATGGAGGGGAAGGACTCCTCAGACAGACATGATGGCATCTACTGTAGTGATGCCTTGGAGCTGAATAGACTTCACTGGCACTTGGTTTTAATTTTTGTGTTGTTAGTTATAAGTCAATGTAGCAGACAGTACTGGGTCTTTCTGCAGGACAGAAACAGAAAATGTTCCCAGTAAATCTGCTGGATCCACTTCTGCCACATTGAGAGGGGGAATGAAACAAGGCAGAACGTGACGGGCGGGCAAATCAACAACCACTGCGGCAAATTGGAATGGCACTGCCAATTGGCTATGGGAAGGCGGTATGCCTGCTCTGCACATCTCACTAAGCGAGGATTAGTGCTTTATTCACAGATATATCCAAAACAGACTGAAGACCAGACAGGTGTGATGTGTCGATGTCTTTTGGGCTCACGATCCTTCTGGTTGAGATATATTTTTGAGAGGCGGGAAATGTTTGATCTCTGCTAATAGTCCCAAGAACCCCCACTCTCAAAGACAACAACACACTGACAAGACAACAGAACTCTGTCTGAGAAAGCTGTGGGATCGATTTAAATGCTCCATTGCAACCTTGATAAGACAAAGAGGTGCTCAGGTCATTATAAGAAGTACAGGCTGCTGGGAAAATATCACGAGAGAAGGCAGGGTGATTGGATGTCGAGAGCTGATTGACAAGATGTGTCCTGGTGAGCACAGGAAGTGGATAACAATGGGGAAAGGTAGGGCTTTCCCATCATCAAGGGTGTGTCACAAATGATGATAGAAACACCAGGTCATGCCCAAGTACGCAGACATCACATGACAATGTTTAGGTAAGACTGCTTTGATCTGAAAATTATTGGTTCAAGTCCCAGAATCAACAACGTGATTTCATGTTAAGCATCTGCTAAATAAGATGTATCTCTCTGGTATCCTAATAATTATAATATAATCAAACACTGGTATGGGGACAGTGTGTGTGCCTGTGATCAGAAGGTCATCAGTTCAAATTCCATGGTCGGTAGAGTGCTTTCAAGACCCAGAAACATCCAACTGCTTCAGGGAGTGGCTGCTGCATAAAAAGCGTATGGAGTGAACGTAAAGGCAGCACGTGTTAGTTACTCTCTTCCATTGATCCAGTCTCATAAATGCCAACTTCTGGGCCCAGTAATAAAACAGAATGATATTAAACAGAAGCACCTAGACGACATGGGCTGCCAAACCCAAACAAATACATCGATAAGTGTGGAAGCTTGTCATTTTGGCCCCATTGTTCAGAAAAAAGGCACCACCAGCAAGTCTCATTTCATAGCAACAGGCTTTCTTTTTCTTTCTTTCTTTCTTTCTTTCTTTCTTTCTTTCTTTCTTTCTTTCTTTCTTTCTTTCTTTCTTTCTTTCTTTCTTTCACTTTTTCCACCCACTCATACACACCGAGTTATTCCACTCATTTAACAGCCACCCATCGCAAAATATGGATTGCAGCCTCGGTCACACTGTCTTGGTTAAACAGCTAGGCTGCCTCAAACAACACATACCCACAAACCCCAGCTACAGCCCTCGCACAGTCATCACAAAGTTGCACATGGCATTAAAGTTTAGCTGAGAATGGGGTAATAGAAGCACAGGAGAGCTAGGAAGGTCTACAATTTGGTTGAGGAAAAATATTCTAAATCTAGTTTTAGTTTATTGGATGGGGGGGGGGGGGCAGATGAACTATTCTGAATATGGTTCCATGAATGTAGATTTCATGAATGGGGGAGGTCAGGCATTAAGAAGGCAGCACAGATTCTCTAGTTATCCAGCTACGTTCCATCTTGTGCTCTTTTGTTTTGAAAGCTTGGCATGGCCGGCGTGCCCAACATCTTGCCAACAGAGCCCATCTGAATTACCCGGAGATGCTCTGAGCTGCGGGTTGCTGAAACTGTCAGATACGGAGTCAATCTCTCCCGCACGGCGACGCACACAGCTACTGGCACACGTAAAGCGAGGACACACACACACGCGTGAATATACACCGGCAGTGAGGTGAATTAAAGTCGCTCCTTACCTTCCTCAGCTAGATTTGGCTGGAGAAACAGAGAGAGAGAGAGAAAGACACTCCACATCTCCACTTGAGAATAACACTGACAGTGGGAGGGAGAGAGAGGGGGAGAGAGTGAGAGAGGAAAAGAGGGAGGAGAAGGAGGAGTCTGCTCTTTTCTATATCATAGTAAGGAATGGAGGGAGGGAAAAGGTGGAAGAGAGAAACACTAGCAAAGAAAAAAAAAGGGGAGATGTCCAATCAAGTATGTAAACAATCCAGGAGAGAAAAGGATAGACATGCAGGGGAAGCTAATATTAAGATGAACAAAAGAGTAAAAAAAACAAGTTTGGTGAGTCCATATAAGTGTCTCAACATGCTGAGGAAAATCTCCCCTGCTGCCTAATAACTGAGATAGACTGAAGGATATAATTACAATGCCTGGAATGCAGTTTCTGCTGCACAAAATTTAACTGTGAGTAGGTAGCTAACCTCTGGCCCTCTATATTTTTCCTTAAATTCAACTCATCATCATGGTTTTACCTTTTCATTCTGTCATTTAGTGGTCTGTCATAATCCAAAGGTCTTATTATTCAATACAGGGTTACAGGGGGGTCTGGAGACTATTCCAGGCAACATAGGGCACAAATCAGCGAGATGCCCTGGGCGGGATATCACACAACTGCAGGATACACAAACACACATTTATATACACAATCATGCTATATGGGCAATTGTCAGACCCCAATTTGCCCAAACACTTTTTTTTTTGGACTGCAACTTTGTGGAAAAAAATAAATATATACACTTCTCACTGAGAGATTCAAACCACTAAGTCTGCCCACTAATATGTTATGATTTGATATATATAAATATTTACACATTATCTATTGACCAATTAAGGACACGCACAGTGCCACATATAAGGCCACATCTTGTAAACAAGTGACCCCTGGTGGACATGCTTCGCTACTACAGGCCATGGATACAAGTTGATAAACTTCTCTTAGATCTTGGTCATAATTCTGTCCAGTACTGCCCTGATAAGATACTCTGACACAGAATAATCTGTTTGCAACATGTTGTCTTTATGGGTTAATAATAATAATACTTTTTGAAGTAATTCTTATTAGGGCATCTTGGGAGGCTTGCATATACTATAAAGGCAGTCTGTGGTTCAGATGACTAAACCTGTGTATCTATTATCCAAAGGTTGCTGGTTCAAGTCAAGCAGAATAGCCACATGTCAGTGGGCCCTTGAGTAAGGCCCTAAAACCCCAGCTCATTGGGTACTACAAGGTAGCTGATCCTTTGCTGTTATCCCCAACCTTGCACTCACCTGTATGGAGAATTTTCCCCAAAGGGATTTATAAAGAATTTGTATTTTATTTCATGGTATAGTAGACTGAATCATGGAAGAGTAACACATACTCCTGATCACTGTTATTTTCATAAACATAAGCATTGAATGTTTATTTCAGTATATACAATACATACAACATATAATAACATTTATCTGCAAAAAATATCTCCACTTAAATTTTTTTTTTACCTTTTACCATTTCAACAATACTTTACTTTGGGAAATTTGAAAATACTTACTTTTCATAAACCATCATCCACAAACAAGCACATACATTTGACACGACAAATTTAACAACTGGGTCATAATTTTTGAAGTTCCTGTGTTGGTACATCATGGGAGGAGGTGGCAAAGTACAAAGACATTTACAGCATTAAGTACAGGAGTAGAGGAGAGGTATGACTGCAGAAGGAGACACTTTAAAGCAGAAGAAAGCATAGAGTACACAAGACACACTCAGTGTCTGATTAAGATCCACACTTTGAGGACAGATACAAACAAACAAGAACATGAGCAGTTTAGCAGCATTGCGTGTAACCCATTCCATGAAAATATTAGATGCTCTATATATATTGCATATAATACCACTTGAGGAAAGCCTGAGTAAAAAGGAGGTAGAGAGAGACACTAAAGCAGGAAATACACTTTAAGACAAAAGTTAATAACAAATGGTAACACTGCCCAACATGAAAGTGAACAAACAATTTCACATGAAACCACAAGGTGATACCTCTAAATTTAAGTTAAAATTTGTAAAAGAAATAATCAAGTCAATTAAAGTTTATAAAATTGCTTTAATTTAACATTGGCATTTAATTTAAGTTTTAAACATTACAAACTCAAAAGATCATGACTTTAGGCTAGACCTGGGAAAAAACACAAAAATAAAATTTCAGTGACATATTAATAGCCTAAAGTATTTTGCAATAATTCCATAGTTCCATCCATCCATTTATCCATCAACAGCAGCATATTCCAGTCATGTCTGCACAGAAATAAGTTTTATTTTACACATTTATTGAATGATATTACAGTGGTACCTCAGTTCTCGAATTTTCTAAAAGTTGAACCAACCAGTTTGAAAAACAAAATTACCTAGGACTCGATCTGAATCTCAAAAGTCAAACCCTGAATGGCAACCTAAGATAACTTGTACACACGGGAAAATGAGTCATGCGGCACGTCTCTCAGCGGAAACAAAGGGTAACGCTTCAGTCTCAGCCTCGCATTCACTGTGATAGCACCGTGCATCTTTACACTAACTGAATACATATATTTAGATAGTAAAAATACATTTAAGCAATGAGACAGTACCAGTAATTAGTATTATATAATAAAATACATTTATAGGCACCTAAAGATTTCTTATTAATTATTTTAATATTAATAATAGACCATTAATAGGTTTAATTATAATAATATTGTTGTGCTAAGCGGGACAAAGGCGCAGACCTCACGGTATTGGGGAATACAGGGTTTAATTACAGGTAAGGCAGGTAAAATGCAGACGGACAATACAATGACCGGACTGAGGAAACAAGCTGAAATGCGGACAAAATACAGAGGGCTAATGAAAACAACCAGAAACAGCTGCTCACACTGGGATTCCACATGAGGTTAACGAGGGGGCGTGGCACACGGAAGGAGCGGACGATCGGGGCAGGACACATTGTTTTTTTCAACTTTACATATTGTTTGGATACATTTATTTTCTTACTTTACAAATTACTGTTTTGACAAATGCTTAGATGGGTTTAGTACAGTATATGCTATTCTTGTTTTATCCGGTTCATTTTGTGTTTAAATGCTAAAAAAACATATTGAGGTAAAAAAAAATTTGGGGGCCGGGAACCAATTAATTGGCTTTCCATTATTTCGTATGGGTAAAATTCAATCAGATCTTGAACTTTTTAGGATTTGATCTGGAGTTCTGAACGGATTAAGTTCGAGTTCTGAGGTACCACTGCACTGCATTTACACCTCATTCCATGGTCGTACCCATTAATCCTTTTTATAACATATACAATTAATAAATTATTTTAAATTATAGTTTTACATTACCTCACTACTGGTCACACATTAAACATAAAGGTAACACTTTACTTCACTGGGCATAAATATAGTATTATATTATATATACTTATGGACAAAGTCTTAGTTCTTATCTCATGTTAATTTATCATTAATAAATCATGATGCATGTTTTACCCCAAATAGTTACCATAACTGTGAATTCTTTCTGAGCTAATAAAGGTAGCACTAAAGGAAATACTGAAGGATAAACACAAGTTAAATACGGACCTCACATTTGTTCATCATTAAAGATTCATAATGCATCTTTCATCCCAATAAGTTACTATATTTATTACTATATCTGTTAATTCTGTAAACCCTTGTGAACTACTGAAGGAACAACTGAAGGAGCAAGTCAAAAATAACACGTAAAATACTGATCTCATCTTTGCTCACCATTAATTAATCATGACACATTTTATCTCAAGTAGCAGCTATATTTGTTCTGGATTTGTTCTGGATTTGTAATTCAGTAGGAAGTGAGTTTTACTAAGTATTTATGCCCTGTAAAATAAAGTTTTACCCACATAAGCATATGAGCTTTTTGTTGTTAATCTATACTGGTTCTGATCAGAGTATGACTACTGCAGAGGAATTAATTAACTGCGTTTAGCACATTGCACATTATTTGTACATTTCTATCCCAAAAATAGAAAAATGCTTGCTTAAATTAAAGTAAAAAAATAACAAAAATAAATAATCAGTTTTCCTAATGAGTATGTAACACCACATAGGTGTTCTGATATATAAATGATAGGAAAAGATTGCACACTTTACATGAGTAACAGTGTTCTGTGGCCATCTGCTAGTAAAATGCCCATCTGTATCATTATATTCTATAATAAATTAATGCCCCACAAGCAGAGTTATCTAAGTATTCTACTGTAAATACACAGTGACATCTTCACAGCAATGTCAAAGCATAATTCATTCCCATGCTGTCCCTTACCTCTGGCTAGTGGAGACTGCTCTAAGACAAGGGAAGCTCCGTCTGCTCTAAAACATGATGACAATTTTTGTGAAAAATGTTCTGTTGTATTTACATTGCTATTACAAATATGGTGTTAGAATGTATTCAGCTTCATAGCTAGTTCATTCTGAATCAGCAATAATTTCTTGCAAGTTGTCTAACATGATTTTTTTTGTCATACATTACATTGCTGTGGCAGTACGCTCCAATACAACCCACTGGAGTGCAGCTTCACTGAATTTCAATGGCACTTCTGTTATCAGGGCAGCAAAGCTAGAAGTTTATTGGGTAAATGCTTCAAAGCGTCCTTTCCAGGGAAGCTCAGTGGCTCTGGGAGTAAATGGGGCAGTGGTCCGGCCAGGATGCTGGGGTCCACATGATGATTGGAGGAACCGTTAAAGCGGCTACACCTCATTTTGACTGACAGCATTTTGAAATGATATTTCGGCATAGGATAGTTTCAAGTTCAATCCCAGATATGTGCTTTAATTTTTTCAAATTTCATTTGTACATATCCTACTGTAAATAAAAACATAAATATAGCATTCTTATGTCTCCTTGTTTCGTTCCTGGGTTACTAACGTTCATTTGTTTATGTCAAACTAGGCCATGGGGAGAGTGGGGGGGATTAGCCAGTTTGGGGGGGCAGGGGAACTAGCCAAGGTCAGCTCCTCAGAAAAGAAGGCCACTAGCCACCACTGCCCCTGGCAAACAAATTAAACCTTGCTCAAATATATACAGTTATATGCTGCTCCAATATATACCGTTATATGCTTACTGCCACAATTTGCCTATTCATTATTTTATTCTTTCTCTCCACGCGATGAACTTTCTAGTATTAAGTTAAAAAGTTTCATCTGAGGATGAATACACTGCACTCTGACACATAGCAGTAGATTGGTCCATATTTCCTTAAAGTGTAGCTCTAGTACAACATCCACTATACGGTATGAAAATGTTCTGTATCCTAAACAGTTACCAATGTTATGGTAGTTACCAATTTAAAAATAAATTAATTAATATCTCATAAAATCATAAAGCTCATAAAAACTCAATTTCCTAAACCTTATAATCAAGGTAGTACACACACAGTAGTAGTGGTTTTCTTTTTTACTTTCCGGAACCATATGTGGTCAATCTATAAATTCTGTCATGTATACTTTCCAAAAGATACAATTCAAATGCTTCTTTCTACCATTCATATATTGTGTCTGCTAAATCTCTTTGTTCCAGTCTAGTCTTATGTTCCCCCAATAAACTCCACCATGGGAACCTTCTCAGTGGTTGGTGATACCGGCAGGGTCATGGCATTCTCAGGGGGCACGCTCGACGTGGTGTTTTCAGGTCTGGAGAAACCACAGGCGATTTCCTCAAAGGTTCTCCCCTTGGTCTCGGGAACACGGAAGTATGTGAAGATGAAGAAGAATATGAGGAGGATCACAAAGATGATGAAGACATAGGATCCACACAGCTCCTGGAAACCGAAGAGGAAAGAGGGTTAATTGAGCAGTAAGCTCTGGCTGTAAAAGGAGAACAGGTTTGGAACCAAAGGCTTAGATTTGGGTAAGGATGGTAGGGACATTCCCCTTCTAATATTGTGGGAGTACCCTTTGTGTTTAGGAGAGTGGGGGTCAGGGCTGATTTGGTCCCTACCAATGCTGAAACCAAACCAACATCCTTGTCTGGACTGTAGAAGGAAGACGTTGACATTCTCTTTATGCATGCTTTATGCATCTTTGTTTATGCCTGGATACATGACTATCAGGCCTGTCAACACTCTTAGAGGCCAAAACCACATCTGGTGGCCAAACCACCCTACATAAGTTGGTTCTTATTTTGATCCATGTTGAACTGTATTTACTGCCTGAGCTTCTGCTGGTCTGCTACCAGTTTTTAGAATCTTGCTTGTCTTCTGAACCAGCTTGTGGAATTTTGTTTGTATGTCATTCCGGATGGCTTCTGACTTTCCCCAGTATTTGACACACAATACATTGATTATGATTGGCATCCATTATCCAGGAGTATAATTCAATAATCCTGCCTACTGTACACTGGATCTCAGCCCTCTTTCATTACAGTGTAGGGTTCCAGGTTCTCCCAGTTTTGACATGGGTGTTCCCAAACCTCTCTATGGCTATGGTCTCCATCCACAATCCAAAACCATGCAGTTTGCTTAATTTTGTGTTTTTAAATTGCCTCTAGTCTTTGATTGCTAATCTCTTCATGGGCTCATGCCCTTTGTTTTCTGAGATAGGCTCCTGAAATTCCCCTTGGTCTGCACTAGACAAGCGAGAATAGGTGGACAAATGATCAAGTTATATAGTGCTCTTAACATACTGGTCATCTAACAGAAACGCATCTGTATGACATTACCTCCAGTTTTGGGAAGGAGAGCCCAACGATGAAGTTGGCTGTCCAGTTGGAGCAGCCAGACACAGCCATGGCAGCGGGTCGCGGCCCCTGAGAAAACAGCTCGGCCACAATGAACCAGGGGATTGGCCCAGGTCCCATCTCAAACATGGCTACGAATCCAAACACTGCCACAATAGCCACATACTTCATCGGGGGTGTTGAATCCTGCTCAAAGAGAAAAAGAAATGATGAGAAAGACAGACAAATCCGCCAGTTTAGCCAAGAAGAGGGCTGTGATATAAGCATTTTTACAATCATAATAAAAAATATCATAAATCTTTATTAAATAAATTGACATGTATAACAGGTGAAACCTACCACCAGCTGGAGGGAGACAGCCATGATAAGACCACAGACAGCCATTCCACCCAATCCAAGGAGGTGGAGAGTTCTGCGACCCGCCCTCTCCACCAGAAAGAGCTGATAGGCAAATCCAGACAAGCTTTCAGTACAACTAACATTAGCAATGGAATGTTACTGGAATCTGCAATGTGTAACTGAAATGAAAGTGAATACTCACAGACACAACAGTGAACACTGTGTTAACTGCACCCGCCCCAATAGTGGCATAGATGGGTTCAGGTATACCTGCATTTGCAAAAATACCTGTCGAGTAGTAGAAGACCTAAGAAATAAAGGAACAACAAGCATGAATATGAACAATAACAATTATGGACTCAAGCATACCTCTTTGATCAAATCATCAGCAAGCCGAAACACCTTCAAAATGCCTCAGTCCTAGTACTGACAATCAGCGATTCAAGAACATGAAGTCCACCTACCGCGTTGATCCCTGAGAGCTGCTGGGAGAGTTGCAAGATGATGGCGATGATGATGGGCTGTCTGTAGGCGTGACTGCGGAACAGCTCTGGGATGGTGACCTTTTTCTCCATGGCCAACTTCATGCTCTCTTCCTTCATCTCTTGGATGTCGGCACTCACGTCCACGCAGCCCCGCAACCGCACAAGCGCTGAGGATGAGACACATGAAGAAGTGTGAGAGATTCATTGGGATTTGGTGGTCATGGCTCTACACTAGCCATTTCTCCAAGTAACATAGGTGCTATTAAGTTAAAAAAGTGTGTAGCACACAAAAAAATAGCAGCTGGCACAAAAATAATTGTAGAACTGACTCAACAATAGAGCTGCCACTATCGACTATTTTTATTTCGATTAATCTATCGACTAATTTATCGATTAACCAATTAGTCTAAACAATTGTTTTTTTTCTCTCCAAAAATAAAAAACCTCAACAATTTGTATTTTAACAATTGCACTGTGCACTCCAGTATCACAAAAAAAAAATAACAAAAGTGTTATCTTTTACAGTATTGTGCAGGATTTAAGAAAGTTTCTGCAAAAGGCCTTAAAAATTGAAAAAGTCTTCAGCTCTATATTCAGCATATTTTGAACATCGATAACTACAAACAAACAATGAGGGCTCATTTCTAACTGGGAAAAAAATTATTTCTTTTATATGCCTTTTCAAAGTATAACTGTTGGGTTTTCATATTAAACAGAGCAGCATGTTTAGGCTATACTGTGTGTCACACCCTGCTCCGAACGCACCTCATTGTGTGCCACGCCCACCTCGTTACCTCCTGTTTTTGCCTAATTGTGGTCACCTGTTGCTCGTTCAGTCTAGCTTGTCTTTTGTATTTAGTCCGCGTGTCTGTTAGTTTCCCCAGATCGGTCATTGAAGTCTACTGTTTGTGAGTACCCTGCCTGTTTTTCCCCATTAAAACCCTGCTGTTTCCCCTCAACCTGACTTCTCCTGCCTCCCTTGTCTGCTCGTCGCTCACCGATCGTGACACTGTGGTCAAGTACTGGAGTTTAAGTTCTCTAAGAAAAACAGACAACTGTTTGTCTGTTTGTAAAACGGACAACTCCAGCAAGAAATAAAAACAACAAATAAACAAATAAGAGCACTTATTTTAACATCAGCAGCACAAACTAACACCCGTAATTTCACGACACTCTTTTTCAAAGCATAAAAGTTAAAGTGCAACACATTTACAGTGCAAGAGACAACGGCATCCATCTGGTGGTCAAACTTCTGTGTTATGGTGTAAGAATGTCAACATGTTCACATGTTCTGGATTTAGAATAGCTCTTTTCTTAGAGACTATGTTTCCCGGTAAGCGAGTGTCTGCCTCGGTCCGCTCGACGCCACAGTATGCAACTGTTGTGGCTACTTACTGTAGTATACGTAAATGAGAAATAGCGATCCTAGACAAATATTATGCACGGGTACTCACACTCCTTAATTATAAAATCCAAAACCGCAAAATCTGGCTACACTCAAGTTGGGCGGAGCTGAATTAAAAAAAAAAAAAAGCGGCGCTTCGATTAAAGATATTGATGACGACATTTTTGTTGCATCGATGTCAGTCAACTACATCGACTAATCGCGGCAGCTCTACTCAACAAACCTAAGTACTATTTCACGAGGTCCAAGAAAGGTGCTGACACTTGGCCCAAGTTTTATGAAATTCACAAGTTAATAATTCAGTTTTTTAAATGTATACAAAATAAGGCATTAATCAGCCAGGTAATTTGAAGGAAATAAATAAAATTATTAATTAACAAAAATAAACACAAAAGGCACCTCCTCTGAAAAACACGCTCACAAACAGAAATTATGTACAGAAATGAGTGCGCATAAGGCATTTTTAGTTTTTTTGTGGGAACCTGAAAAATGTTCCGACAAGCAAAACAGTAACATGTTTTAACATGATTATGAGGCGTTTGAGACATTTGACACTCTCCCTCTCTCCCCCCTCTTTCACTCTATACTTCAACACTTCACTGCACAGTGGTAAGTGGCTGCTAGCCTAATCATTACCTCCTTCCAAGACCCTCTATGGTGACAGCCCAACATCCCTCTTTAAATAATGAGTAACAGGACAGGGCAATATAACAATATTATCGATAATCAACAATATCATACAAGTAACCTGCATGGTGTTGATACCTGAAAGTGGAGATTATTGCCTGTCAGGAAAGTAGGCTTAGGCTACACACAAAGCAAGACAACAGGAAGATTTTATATTTGGCTTCCAGTTTATCCTTCTAACCAAAAGTTCCAATGAAGTTTAAAGAAAAAGAAGCATGAATATTACAGTGCAGCATTTCAGCCCAGCTACAGGATAACGCCGAATCTTGTGATAAAAAAGAGTCACTGATCATTTTTAGAAGAACTAGGCTAGGCTATTAATAACTTTTAAAAGTTTGTCCAGTGTGGTATGCAAGACCACCCAATACTGAAAAATAAAATTCCATGCCCCATATCGATCCCCGAAAAAAGAATGCTCAGCTTAGCAGAGTGATGCATGCAATGCAGTGTAGCAATACTAGTTTTAACCAAGTTGACACTTACTAGTTATTCAAAAAAACTACAGGTAGAGCTGTAATGTCATTGCTGAGTCCTGTGGTAAGGTTAATTGCACCAAGCTACTGTCTCACCCACATTACACATGGAAGGAGACAATTTCAAAAATACAGAGGCTTTCTCCTGCTCTTAGCTATCACTTCCATTTCTTGTTTTATACCATCATTCTAGATTTCTCTCCAACAGGTTCCTGGTGGTATGAGGTAAAGTAACACAGACTTTGCTTCTGTTGTGCCCTCAGGGTTGGGTGTTCAGAATAGAGCTCAGAGTCTTGTAGCCTGAAGCCAAGTGGAAATACTGTGGACACTTCCACCTATAGGAAGCTGTACTTCCACTCAATTCTTTTAAATACCCCTCCAGCAAAACGGAAGTGCTCAAAATGGTTTTCAAAGCAGCATAGACTGGCTCAGAGAATGATGAAGGGCTGAGGTTGCCTTCGGTTCCCCTGAGTGTTTGCAGTGCTGGGCTCACCTTTACGTGCTTCTTCCTCCTGGTTGAGGGTGATTAGGAGGTAGCGTGGGCTCTCTGTGCAGAAAGGTAGCAGCAGACACTGCAGGACGGCTGGCAATGCCGTCAGGGCCAAAAGCAGGGGCCAGAGGGTCTCTGAACCCAGCAGGGACTCCAGGCCAAAGATCTACAGATATACAGCATTTTGATGCAGGACATAATTAATTTCTGCACAAATTCAGGCCCAAACTACTGACAACCATCCAACCAATCGGAATAATAACAGGTACTTTTGGAGGCAAACAGGTACTGGAAGGGGTCCTGACTCAGTGTGCAGCACTGTCACTGGGCTGTCTGAAGACATGGAGCTACGTGAAGTGCCTTCTCTAAATGGGCCTGGTGCCCTGTGCAGCCTGGGACAGGCTCCTGTTTCCCTATACTAGATAAGGTATTGTTCATGGATTGGTGAAGAAAAAGTTCTTCCAGTTTACCAACTAATATGTATCATACTGCAATATCCAGTGTTGTGGAAGCTCTGGGAAGTATTCCATGCCCATCTGCTATTACTGCTGCTTCGTTACCATCTACACCATCTAGGTTATGGAGTGTCCCTTTCCTTTTTGCAAGACGTAATGTAATCTGTGCAAAATCAGTGGGTATGGCAACACATATATTACAGTAAAAACGTTTACATTTATTCATTTATCAGACACTTTTATCGAAAGAATCTTATAGTTAAGTACGGTAACTACAGGGACTGTCCCCCTGGAGCAAGTTGGGGTCAAGCGCGTAGCTCAGGGGCACATTGGTGACACCCCTTGGGACTGAATTCACAATGTTCCGGTCTTCCTACAGTAATAGGAGCCCAGATCCCGAACCACTACACCACCACTATCCCCCAAGTCCGGTCCTGGAGAGCTACTGTCCAGTAGGTTTTCTGTCCTACCTGGCTTCTGATAAGCCACATCTGTTCCTAGTATTTATGTGAGTATAGGTGTGACTCATCAGAAGTCAGGTAGGATAGATCGGACAGTAGCTCTCCAGGGCTGGAGTTGGAGACCCCTGCCCTAGATCACCCCAAGCATTTTACAATGGTTGAAGCTGAAATGCTGAATGCAAACACACACCAGCCTGAAAATCTAGGAATTTGTTTGGTTAGTGCCAATTTGCCAAATGTACAAAAGGGGCTATCTTTGGATTGGCATTTTTTGCTAGAATGTAATATTTACTAGAGCTGCTACTATCGACTATTGTTATTTCGATTAATCTATCGAGTAATTTATCTAAAAGATTGTTGTTGTTTTTTCTCCAAAAATAAAAAAACATTAACATTGTATTTAAATTGTATTGTATTTAAATTTTCTTTATTTTAACAATTGCACTGTGCACTCCAGTATCACAAAAAAAATTACAAAAGTCTTATCTTTCACAGTATTGTGCAGGTTTCTGTAAAAGCCCTTA
The DNA here is from genome assembly GCA_015164015.2 of Brevimyrus niger. Taxonomy (NCBI): domain Eukaryota; kingdom Metazoa; phylum Chordata; class Actinopteri; order Osteoglossiformes; family Mormyridae; genus Brevimyrus; species Brevimyrus niger. Next base: position 21,256,869 of record JAABNY020000136.1, read on the forward strand.
AAAATTATTTTTGAAAGTCTTCAGGTCTATATTCAGCATATTTTGAACATGCAAACAGAGAGGGCACATTTCAGCAAGGAGTGCATCTCTAACTGGACAAAAGATGTTTCTTTTATATCCCTTTTCAAAGTATAGCTGTTGGGTTTTCACATTAAACAGGGCAGCATGTTTAGAGTATACTTAGAGTATACTGTGGTTAAGTTCTGGAATTTAAGTTCTCTAAGAAAAACAGACAGACAACTGTTTGTCTGTTTGTAAAATGGACAACTCCAGGAAGAAATACAAACAACAAATAAACAAATAAGAGCACTTCTTTTAACATAATTTAACAGTGCAACTCCAATTAACATCCCTTTAACATTCCTCAAAATTCTCAAAGCAAAAAGTGCAGCACATTTACAGTGCAAGAGACAACCGTATCCATCTGTTAGTCAAACTTTTGTGTTATATACAGCGGTACCTCAGTTTTCGAACTCACTAGAACTCAAATTTCTTGAAAGTCGAACAAACCAGTTTGACCTAGAACTCGATC
>JAABNY020000136.1:21257500-21275443 GCA_015164015.2 Brevimyrus niger
ATAAACCACTAACTTACATGTACTATTAGAGCATTTATGTCATTTATTTAAACTTTATTTTACCAGGTAAATTAACTCAAAACCAGTTCTCACTGCTTCACGTTATATTTGGGAGAAATACAGTAGCAGATTGTGCATCGGAACTGCCTAGGATACAAACGTCATGCGTGTAACTAATTTCTTCAGCCAATAAGGGCAAAGGTGTGTCGTCACGGAGGCAGTTCCAGTTTGTACAGCCGGGTGAGAGGTCACAATTCATTTAACCGTAATGCATTGGGTCAGGATGAGAATGCGTTTCTTTAAGCCAGCGCTGTAAAGCAAGTCTAACGCACCCAATGACGGGACTGCGGAAACAAACTAAAACACGTACTTAATACAGAGGGCTAATGACAAAAACCACCAGAAACTGCTGATCACATGGGGATCTTACACGAGGTTAACGAGGGGGCGTGGTACATGGAAGGAGTGGACGACCAGGGAGGACACTCTGAGCTATGACAGGAATTGTAAATTACTATTTCAATTAAAAGGAGCTGGATTTCACTTGAGCATTGGTTTTCCATTATTTCTTATGGGAAAAATTTGATCAGAACTCGAACTTTTTAGGATTCGATCCGGAGTCTGGAGCGGATTAAATTTGAGAACCGAGGTACCACTGTATAGTGTAAGCTGTAATGACTGTTCCGACTTACCTACAAATTCAACTTAAATACAGACTTAGGGAACGGATCTTGTTCGTAGACTGGAGACTGCCTCTACACACTTCTTAGCTATGCTGAACTACAACGTTGCAGCAGTTCAGTCTATACTGCAATGTCACCTTTGTTGAGTTATGAAAAACAAGCATAAAATGTGCCATCTCACCTGGGCTATTAGGATCCCAACAACCACACCCAGCTGGTGCAGTGTCCCAAAAGCCCCCCGGACAGCGGTGGGGGCCACCTCGCCCAGATACATGGGGGTGAGTCCAGTGCAGAAGCCACAAAAGAGACCGATGACTAGACGTCCCACTATCACCATTTCGAAGGAGGAGCAAACCTTGGCGAGGCCCATCAGAGCCGCACTTGCCAGGGCCAGCACATTCACCAGCATCATGGACTTTCGCCTACAGACATAGCAGCAGACAAAAGAAGAGAAGCATTCACATAACAGGGCCTCATGTTTATCAGTGGCAGGCTGGACCGCGCTCATGGAGCCACTTACTTACCTCCCGAAACAGTTGACCATGGCGCCTACACTGAACGACCCTGCCATGCCACCAACGCTGAAAATCGCCACGGCAAAACTCCAGATGATGGTGCCCACGTCAGAGCTGATCGGATGGCCGTACCTCTTTATCCATGTGCTGTTGAAGAAGTCTCGCACTTTCTGATAAGAGCACAAAACAGACAGGCCTTTAGGTAATGTCAGGAGAAGGCACACAATGGATACAAAAACAATAAATGGGGTGTTTGACATTAATTTGTCAAAACAAAGAAATATGAGAAGGGAGGCACAGAAGCAACTTCCAATAGCTCATTAAGTTTATATTACACTGAAAAAATCCTGTTGTAACACTTCTTGTCCAGTAGGTGGCCAAAATGGTGAAATCACATCTCTGTAAACTGTTAAACTAAACTGATGAATTACTGATTTTGTTAGAAATACATTAGGAAATTCACAATGCAATGTCACAGTTCCGTAAAATTTTCTAGGAAAATTTATTATAATATGAACAAGTAAGTCAAAATGCTTCAGTATAAATTAACAGGATAATAGTGTTTAATAGAAATCAGATGCAACATTTGTATAACATTAATTATAATGTTAATGTATATGTGAAAAAAGGAAGCTATTCTATCAGCGCTATGGCAATGTTTTTTTAATCATCAGACTAAGAAACAAACCAGGCTTTTAAGGTACTTAAATGATCTGCAGCCAAATAACTGTCCCACTGTACTACAACTAGACTTACTCATACTAAAATAAACTATACACTTAGCAGTCTAGTAAGAATATTGCAATGAGCTTATCATTAGTAGGCACATCAGTGATAATCTTTTAATGCCCTTTATCTGACTTTGAATCAAAATCAGTCCCACCCCTCCTGCTTTCTAATTGGCTAAAGTGGTGTCATGTTTGCTTGTAACACACATCAGGATTTGTCATTGGACCCCTACTGATCAATATCATTCGTGGTGTTGCTGAGGAACACTTAATGGCATTCCCTTGGTGAGTCATGCTTTGCTCACATCCTGTGGAAATTAGCAGAAACAATTTGTGACCACTGAACACTTTTGTTTGCACACACACACTGTACACACCTTCTCGGGTGCATTGATGACCCCAGTGTTGTAGCCGAACTGCAGGGAGCCAATAACTGCTGTGCCCACGCAGAACAGCAGGAAAGCAGTGACCTGCTTTGGCTTCTGTAGGCAGCAAAGGGCAACAAGGACAATCACAAAACACCAAACTAACACACTAGGCTATTGGTGCAGTTGATACGCTTTCTGCCGTAAAGTTGCATGACAAATCCACCTTCTCTGGGGACCACAAAGTGTTCATTGTCAGAGGCAACACTGTACAACAGGGCTTTATGTCCCCGCTCCCACTTGAGTGCTCGCTTCCCATTAGGTCATGTGAGGCAGAAGTCCATAGTGCAAGACTTACAAAAGAGAAGAGAGAAATTTCTAAGACTTCTCCATATGTTGTCCATAAAAACTTAAACTGTATTTAATATTTCAGTGATTTTGTGATTGCTTTTTAATATTGCTTTGACAAATGAAATCCAGCCAGATGACAGCTGACAAGTTAACATACTTCACAGAATTATCAGGGCAGACATGACACTGAGACAAATGAGAGGGAACACAGTTTTACCTATAATCTTTTGTAGTATTTTGGACGCTGCTTCAGACTAGGGTGCATATTATGCAAACCATTATAATAACTGTATTGACAGGTTGGTGAAATGCCAAATATTCACAGAAATGAATAATGCAGGTCCTCTAGTACAGTCCCAGTCTGCTTTTTATACCTCGCATTGCCTTACAAAACACTCCCCGTGTTGTCTAGTTGCTCATCTCTTGTGCATGCAAGAACAGATCTCAGAACTATAGCTCAGAGTAAATTCTTGGGCTCCAACTCATCGCCCGGGCATGATCGCAGCCCGCCTCCACCCCCATGTCCTTGACTACTTTTTAAAATCTTAAGTAAATTCAAATGCAAAACGAAACCCGTTGTTCATGTTCTCAACATTACGTCAAATGTAGCTGGCGGAAACTAGCACTCTCGATAAAGTATGCCTACTATAAGTATTCAAAAAGAATAAATAACATTTCAAATCACGAAATTCGGTCCACTCACCTTCTCTCCATCCATCTTTACGATGTATCAATGAATGATCGATGTGCTTGCCTAAGTCTTCAAGCTATTTTGTAGAATAAACACACATAGAATGGCTATGCTAGTTGCAAAAACAAATAATGAATCAAACAGGCGGTTCACGAAGGCAATTTTCTGTTATCTGAGTGTCGTTTTGTAAATCATACAAACGATGTCTTTCGCTTATTGATCGGTTTGGTGACGTTCGCCCAATATAAATGAATTGATTTTCCGTATACTCAAAGCATATACTTTATGTCATCTTATGTAACACGTTTTATTTACAATACAGAAACAGATATGGAACTGATTTAATACATATTTTAAAAAAATAAATGTAGTTACATGTGATTTTGGTTTAGGCCTATTATTATTACTATTATTATCATTACTACTACTATACTACCAATACTATTACCTCGACTACTACTACTACTACCACCAGCAATATAGTAGACTAGCATTTATTTTGTCTGTCGTTGTAATTATATAATTAAAAGCAATCAACAAATGCTATATTCATATTGCATGACTCGAAATATTTGATGAGTAATTATGCCACAATTATTGTTTGAATACTGAAAAAATATAATCATTTACCTTAGACTCTGTTTAGGTGTCCTTTAAGTTTTCTATCTCAGGTTGTCGCTTTTGCAAATAAACAGTATGCAGTTCTGCGGATCTGCAGTTACTTTGTAAATTTCCACTAAAACAGAGCAGCCTTTCTGAAAAACACTCCGCTATCCTCCACTGTGCCGTATTAAATAGGATGGTAGTACAAGGCAAACTGCACGTTTCATCGCAGTGACGACACACCTCGCACATTATCCAGAAATAGGTTTCCTACGAAATCGTTGCTTGTTTTTCGTCATTAAAGTTAGTAACGCACATTTTCCTTTTTTCTTCATCGGGAATATTTAACGATATTTATTCGTTTATTTAGTTATTTTTAAAACGCTTTTAATTCGAAAAAGACAGTGGAACAAGCATCATGAAAACGTGGCCGGTTTAATATTACCGTAGCCTAATAAAACAGCTACCAAAAAACCATGCATAAAGCTTTTTAATGCCTTTAACTTCAGGGTTGGGGTTTGAACAGCCCCATGTGTGTGTGGAGTTTGTATCTTCCTCTTCTGGGTTTCTCTAGATACTAATAGATTCCTGCAGTTTGTTTTGGCTAAATCACATCTCTAAATTGCACATATCATGTTTGTGAGTGCCATACTATTGACTGGTATCCCATCCTAGATGTTCCTCAGCTTTTTACCTTTTGCTTCCTGTGATGGGGAGCAGAGGGTTCTGTCACCCTGCACATGATAAGTGGCCCGAAGGTATATGGAAAGCAATGGGGGCTGTATTCTCCCAAAAACAGATCAGGTTCAGGGTGAGTATGAGTGGAAAGTGGAGAAGCAGAGGAGAAAATGGGAAGTATGAGAGACAGGGAAGTGGAGAATAGACAGGTGAAGAGTGTCAGTTGAGCTTTTCATATGTTGCAATGCATAGATGGCATGGATTTTATTAGCTGAAGTGATGTCACATAGGGACCCAAAAAGTCACACCAATATAAAAGAACTAAAAAGTCATTTGAGTTATATTACTGCCTTTGATAGAAAGTCTCTTTCTATTTTATATGCCACATACCCCACAAAACAGCATCAATAGTTTATAGCTTTCATTTTCTATCTGCTTATCTCTGTAGTACATTTCCTTTAAAACAGGAAGTGGAGAAATGACTGCCGGAACATGTACCAAGATGTAGCAAATATAATGCGTTATGCTGTATAAGGAAGCCAGTTGCAGCAAATGAGTTACACAATAATGACTGACAAAGTTCAGTGGTGCTACAGAGAAACAAGAGGTACAAGTGTGCAAAACCAGGCTGCACTTGGGGGATTCTTCACATGCTTGTGAGCTGCTCCAGGGAATTATTCATAATTGTTTCCTCGAAGAAGGTTGTATGGTGCCTCAGGGGTATTACTGTCATCTCACACCCCTAGGGTTGGGGGCTCAGATGCTGCTCAGTGCACATTGAGTTTGCTTTTTTTTGTATAAATATAATTGTTGAGGTTTCCGCCTGCAGCCGGAAGACCTGTATTGTATAAGTGCTTGGATATGGATGGAATTTTCATTTACTTATTTGACAGATGCCTTTATTCAGATCCTCTTCAGTCTCAGCCCCCTCTCATTCACACTCCTGACATCTGAGTGCTTCACCAGGCCCACCTCCAATCACATCATGAAGTATGTAGATGACAGCGCAATGGTGGGCCTTGTAAGTGGAGGACACACGTCTGCATACAGACAGGAGGTGAACAAGCTGGTGGAGTGATGCAAGGCCCACTACTTGTTTCTCAACATCAACGAGATGAATGACTGTGCACTTAAGAAGAAATGGGTGGTGGGGCATCAGTGATCGTTTTTGGGTGTGCATCTCACTGAGAATCTCAGCATGTACAGTAGTCAGCATGCAGCCTCCCAGCATGTAACCAAGAAGACAGGGGACACCCTGGATGGGATGCCAGCCCATTCCGGGGGCACAACACCAATCATATTAATATGTATTTCAAACTTGGAAGACAACTGGAAACCCATGAGAATATGGGGGGAACATGCAGATGTCCACATGCTCACATGAGAAGCCAGTCAAGGGCAAGAATCAAACCTACATACCTTAGCTTGTAAAACCATAGTAATAATCAGGTTTCTTAATGGCAAACAACTGACCACAAGTTGAAAAACTGAAAGAATCTGAGATGGACAGGAATTTCAATGCACACACACACACACACACACACACACACACACACACACACACACACACACACACACACACACTCAACACATTCAACAAGAAAACTTGGTTTTCAATTCACATTTGAATTATTACTATAGTTTATGCATTTCTTTTCAAATTGCCAATCCGTTACATTTTTTATTATTGTCAGTTGTTTTATTTTAGAACCTATTTCAAATGATGCCCTATCCCCTTTTTCCAACAGTGTAATAGCAATTTTCATTGGTTACTGTTCTCCGTGCAGCAGTTAGAAAGCTTTGACAAAAACACAGTCAGTGGATTTTGTAATTCCCTGAATTAATTTCAATTCCTGAATTTATTCTGGCCTTCATGTTTCTCAGCCACACCAGCTCTTAACCAGATCTTGTTTTTTTCTAAATTTATTTTTAACATTTCCAGCCATAACACTTCCAGTGAATTGTCTTAATCTTCAGTTGATGTCCTCTCCACCTCTGCCCCTGTTGCACCCGATCTGTTAATCGCCAGCCCTAGTTGGGTTTTAACCCTCAGAAAAATCTCTGTTTTTCCCTTGAGTAATGTGCCCCACATGAACCGAAAAATCCTGCTGTATAAGCGGATAAAGGCGGTAAGTCTCAGATAAAACCGTAAAGCAGATAAAGCCTAGCAGGTAAAGAGAATAGAGGTGCTTTATTCAACCCTCTGGGAAATGTATGTTTTTTTCATAGCCCATCTTGCTCTTCATGAGACACACATACAGGTGACTGCAAGTTCTGATGTCAGAGAGCAGCATCCAGAACAACTGATTTACTGAAACTGTTAAAGGGTCTTGCTCAAAGTCCTAATGTCACTCTGCGGCCATCAGGTTTGAGCCACCAACCATCTGATAACAGACACAGTGTCCTGACCTGCAGAGCAACACACTGCCCTGCATGAAACAGCACATACACCTTTGGAATGTCAGTTGAAAATTAGGATGGTGGGAAAAGATTCCATCGTCGCTGTCCTGTCGCTGACCGACTTCGTTCATGATTCCTTTTCCTTATTAGGAAATTGAGCAACACATACTGGACAAAGTTAGCTTCTGTTAACAAGGCTAAGAAGGAAATAAATCCTAAATGAATATGTGCTTGAAAATCCAAAATGAAAACACTACAATTCTGTTATTGAGAACACATTTCTTTCTCTAACTTACTTGGCAGTAAAGGGTGAGAAAGTGGCAAAGTCGGCACGTTTTTGCTGCAGTGAAATTCTTGCAGTGACATTCTGTACCAGTTGCAGACACCTTAGCTAACTGTTTGTACAAAAGATAGTAGAACAGTACAGTAATCTAATCTAGAAGCACTAAACACACTGAACTGCTTTTTCACATTTTGCAGTGGCAGCATTATTCAAACTTCTCTGGCATGAGTTATCCTGCATAAACTGCAAAACGTTAAATATATATATATCTGAAAAATAGGCATTTCAGTGGTTTGTCATTCCAAGGCTTGTAGCAGCAGCAATAATACAGGAGAAGTCATTTAGATTAAGCTTAAAGCATCAAAATACATGTTGGAATGCCCTAATTTTGTCTGTGCTTTATCCGTATTCAGCAGACAGAAGCTCTGTGGTTTCCTGTGTAGTTGATAATTAGCATTATTCTTTATAAGGCTTGTGATAGACACATATAGGTGGCATAGCCTCTGATATAGTAAGACTAGGTAACACCAAGCTAGCTAACAATGATGTAAAAAACAGAACTAATGCAGAAAGATGATAAACAGCCCCAACAGAAAGCCAGATGCAAGAAGAAAGTCCCCTCTTTTGACACAAGATGATGATTTCCTGTTATGGTGCTGTTTAAATAAAGGAACATACAATATTAGTAAGTTAGTTGAAGACAGACAACAGCTGATCAGCATATTTCTCTATTTATGAAGATTAAAGTTTCATATATACCTGCAACTATATAACTGGGATCCAAGCTTATTTCTGGTGCTGTGACTTAATAGATAATGCTGTGACCTCACACCTAATGGGATATCAGTTTGATTTGTGTTCTGATTGGGCCGCTTCAGTGCATGGGTTTACCAAGGCTGAAGCCCAGGGGCCTCTGCAAGAAAGGGCCCTCAACTAATCTTATTTAGTAAAATGTTACCCCCCCCCACCCCAACAACTACAGCATTGTGAATAGTGGAGGGGGGGGGGGGGGTCTCTACCCATGTTATAATGTGCCTCTGGTTCCTGACCCTCTGGGGGGAGCTTTGCATGTCCTTATTCTTACTGGTGTCCTCCAGCTACTCTGGTATCCTCTCATAGGTAGCACAATGCCTCTAAAATTGCAGAGAGCAGCTTTCTAATCGTTAACCAAATTAGGCTACCTTCTGGCTTCCGGGTAATACAGTAGTTCAGAGCCTTAGTGCAGTGATCTCACATCTTCTGGGTTCTCAGTTTCATTCCTGCTCTGACTCAGTTCTTGGGGCTTGTATGTTCATCTTGATATTGCTTTCCTTTTACAATATGAAAATATGCAGTTTAGGTTTATTGGTTAAATTGCCCTTAGTGTACATGCCCTGTAATGCCTTTGCATTCTGCCAAATGTACTCTTAAGTTCAATGATGCAACAACAAACCAATGAAATTGCATTTATTGATTGCCTGTGTAATCACACTTACCTTCAGCTTGACAGAATGACGAAACCATTATGCATCCGTGCAATCTATTATGTTCATAGAAAAGGTCCCCACAACACCGATTAGGATAAGCGGTAAGAAGATACATGATTATGTATAGAAGGAAAGCATGTAAAAAAATATTTTTTTTTTAAGTATTAATTTATTTCATTTTATTTTCTTTGACCTTGTGCATTTCTTGAGAAGGATAAGCACTGCAGGCTCTGTACAGTAAACGGCTCAAGAAATGAATTGAGACCCTCCTGTGGTGGTAGACAGGTAGTGCAACAGGCTTTTTTTATGTTCGATAAAACCATTTGGCTTTGGCATGATAAGAGTGCGACAATACATAGAAAATCAAATAAGCTTTGATGAAAAATGTAAATGTGCATCCCAGATCAGTCACGCATTTATTAAAATGTTTTGCTTTCAAATGCTGTGGCTGCAACGACCCATGGTTTCCAGTTTCTACAAATGTAACATTTTTTCTAGTAATATACGTAAAATGATGTTTTAAATGAAACCTGTAATTTCAGATTTGATCTTAAATTTTCATAACAAATAAAACATGTGCATTTTTTTCACATCAATACCAGAATACGGTGTTATTTAAAAACAAATACAGATAGACACATACTTGTTCCCATGACGGCTGTAACGAAAGACAAATACCACTGTTGTCATTTCCTACCTTTAAGGAAACCTTGCTATGTGTCGCTTTGCTTCGTCTAATGAAAGTAGCCGCAGCCAGAGCCATTTGCATCCCTACGCGTAAAGCTGCCATCGCTAAACAGGTAGCACGCATTTAACGTGATAACGATTTCTGGCAATCGAATCCGTTTAGTTCAGAGCCCCTTATATGTCACGGTAGAAAAAAATATATTATTTCGTTCCCTCGAATTACTAAATCGTTTCCTTGATTTCGTAAATCGTACCATCGAATTACGAGACGCCTTAACAGGAGGGCAAATTCGTCAGAGTCCCAATTTTGTATGCACTTATAGACTCCAATAATAAACTGAAACCTAGTATAACTTAGTATAACTTAGTATAACTGGATCAATCGACGGAAATTCTCGACAAATACTGTGGCTAAATGCGTACAACAGGGACACTTGTGTAGCATGTCCACACATATAATTCCTGTCCTCATTTGTTGACTTCCTACTTTGTCTCATTATAACACAGGGATCAGACAAAAACGTGTTCACAAATAAACACATATGCATATATAACAGGTCTCTCCACATGTGTAAATTGTAATTTTAACATTTTTTATGTTTCAGTCAACATCTCAATTAGTGCATTTATTACACTGCATTCATGGACAAAACTGTGTATTTAATAGTGCATAAACAGTAAATAGTGAATTATTGTTTTGTTTTACAAAACCATTGCATTTTGTGATTGACCACTGTCTGAAGCATAAAGGTGTTGCTTAACTTTTGTGCAATTGGTAGTCTGACTCTATGCCAAATGAAATATGCTTGCTGTGTAATATAAATAGCCCTTGTTGTACTGAGGTTAATAATAGTTGTACTCCCTAAATGTGCCGTGAATGTTGGCCCCTGTCTTATGTGCAACTTGACACATACTTAGTCCTTAGCTTTATATAAATCTCCCACCGCTTATGTACCTTACAGTTGGATGTTTGACCTCATTGTGTTTCTGCTATTGTGTTTGGTTCCAGTGCTTGTATAGTGCCTGCATAATCCTGTTATGGATTCAATAAAAAGAAAAACTGGTTCTCTTTGCAAAGAAGTCTCCTGCTTATTCCTCTGTTATGCCTCGGTCTGCTTGTCACTTCAATATTTTATTCGTATATGACTCTGCAACATGTTTACAGACAGTCCCCAGATTACAAACAAGCTTTATATTTAAGTCCACTTTGCAAATTGGAAAAGTAATAATACAGTACACAATAACAGTAATTATTATACATTAGTAAAGTAATTCAGTTTTTTTCTGTTACATCAACTTTTTGATTTATTAGTACTACTAATTAATCAAAGTCAAGTCAGTCAGCTTTATTGTCAATTCTGCCACATGTATAGAACACACAGAGAATTGAAATTACATTTCCCACAAACCCTCAAACAGAGAACATAAATACATACATAAATACATATACATACATATATACATACATACAATATACAAGTAAGGGCAGGTGGCAGAGAGTGCAAATCAGACAAAGTGCAAATAGAGCATGTAAGTAAGTGTAAGTGATAGGGAGCAGCTTTGGACAGAGTCTTTATGAGGTAGACTAAAAGTAGAATGAGGTAATAGTGGACCACAGCTACATAAAGTGACAGTGCAGGTCGTTGGGAGTGCATGTCAGAGTTTCAGAAAGTCAGGCAGACGCATTGCAGGCTCCAAACCACACAGTGATGCAGCTCGTCAGGATGCTCTCAATGGTGCCTCTGTAGAAGGGGAACATTATGGGGGCTGGTGCTCTTGCTCTTCTAAGTTTGCGAAGGAAGAAGAGACGCTGCTGTGATTTCTCGGCCAGTGCAATGGAGTTGTTCGTCCAGGAGAGATCCTCAGTGATGTGTACACCCAGGAACTTGGTACTGCGCACCCTCTCTGGATGAACTGCACAGCTCTCACTGTCAGAAAACTGGAACACATCCTAAAAGGCTCCTCACACCCCACTCATGACTTATTCCAACTGCTGCCAACAGGCAAAAGATACAGGAGCATCAAAACAAAGACTAACAGATAGAAAAGTAGTTTCTGGCCTGTCACTATCAGGGCACTTAATGACACTTAATCACCTTCATACAACTTGAGTGCAATAGATACAATCACGTGCAATATGTGTTTCATGTGCAATAAGGTGCTTTGTTTTTTTTATTTTATTTTTTCCATGCTGATCTATGCTGGTTTGGTTCTGGTCAGTGTTGCTTTGGTGTTGGTGTGTGTAGCTGGTAAACCAGCATAGCTGTGCTGCAGTACAGTACCTGCACATGAAAATATTTTGTGCTAAGTAAATTGTTAGACATTGGTATTTTACTGGATCATATTAATAGCTTTATTACGTACTACAAAAGTCATCTGCTACATCTGTATCTCATTAAACGGGACTCTTGTTATCTGGGACCTGATGGATAAATAAAATGGATTTAAAATAAGTTTAAAGCTGTCACATGTCCTCTAAATTGTGGTTACCAGCAGAACTATAAGCAATCACAATGCTCCACTTCACTTTGCAACCTGGTTTCAAGACAAGTCCAAGGACGTTAAATGACAAATATTTATTAATATGCATAAAACAGATTTTAAAAATAGGATATGAGTAGATAAAGGTCAGTATAAATACCCAGTTACATTAACCTATCAATGATGTTAAATGCCCTTCAGCAATTTATTTCCCATGATACTTTTTGCACTAAAGTGATTAACTATTATCACTAAGTCAATATAAGAAAACCCAGCTACGAAGTCAATCTGACTCTTAAAGATTAAACACCAGCACAAAAATAACACTCATACCATAATTCAAGAGCAAACTCATTTGTTTCTCTTTATCTAGGCCTATGACAAATAAAAACATACATGCACAAAATTTTAGCTCAGACATAGATATTATCTGATATAATACATAGCCATTAGTACTTTCATAGTAAATTTCCCTCCATACATCTCCTGTTATGGCTTATTGAAATAGGTCTGTTGTGCTTTGGAGCTATTCTGTTGAAGCAAACAGCATGAGGTTACGTGCCCCTTGCCTGTAATGCAAGGACATTGCCTAACACTCTTGCACACACTAAGGGCAATTCAGAATCAACAGATTAACTCCTGAAGTGTGCTGTTCCTGAATCACTTTAGACGCTATTAGTGCTCAGCACAAGCTGTAATCCATTCACTCGTGACTGCCTCCCTTCCTGTATAAGTTGTCCCTTCTTTTCTCCCCAGCCACCTCTTTCACTTGGACCACCCTGAACTATCTCTACCTACATCTTTTATGACTGATCTTCATTCCTTCTGATAACAAGCACCACATTTGAAATCGATGGACCAAAACCCATGTAATCATCATACGACGTAAGCAGTCAAACATGGCACAACAATATTATTTAAAAATCATTGAAATACAGCTGCGATAGGCTGGCCCCTTGTCCAGGGTTGTTCCCTGCCTCGTGCCCGTTGCTTCCAGGATAGGCTTTGGACCCCCCGCGACCCAGTAGGATAAGCGGTTTGGAAAATGGATGGATGGATGGATGAAATACAGTATAAAATTTTGATTAGACAGGTGAAATTTGGCCTATAAGAGGTATGTAGCAGGACTGCATAGAATATACTCAGCCATCTACTCCAGGGTGTACCTCAGTCTTGTGCCCCATACTGCCTTGGATAGGCTCCAGGCCTGCACATTATCCTGACCAGGATAAGCACTTGGATGCAAAGATAGGTAAATTTAAAGAGATGCATAGCATCATTCCCTTTTAATTCTACAAATGGCTGTGACAAACTTGTGTTGGTTGTACTTGTGGTGTCATGGTCCTTACTCTGTGTACTTACCTGTGTTGTGGGTGAACCTCATGTTTTTTGGCTGCTCACCTTAGGTAGAAATTGTCGCAAAATTTTATCAGTACCAGATCATCAGTCATGCAATGTGTCTGCAAAATCAGGAAAAGATATGACAAATACTGTACTTTGAGTTACCATAATGACAAGATCAGTGTCTGAGGCTGCCATTCGGTTTGCTATCATGTAGCGCTGCTTCAGTTTTGGTGCGATTTGTATTCAAATTTGATCAGTCCCAGATCTTTACAATGTGTCTGCAAAGTATGAAAAATGTTAAATACCATTAGATACTGTGGAAGGAAAATAAAATCAACCTCTCTAATAGTTCCTAGTTCAACCACTTGGTGAGTGAAGTTTTCTCCTTTATTTAGGCAATCCAGCACAGCAATGGCACCAGGTACCTCAAGCACAAAGAGTAACCAGTTGATAAACCATAACACTACTAAGTCCTGATTGGTCACAAAATACCAACAAACCAAACTGAAACATTCAACAAACATAATCCTGCACCTCTATTGGTCTCTAATTATCAGAGTAACATTCACCCATTTTGCCCATTTCCTCAAAACATACTATTCTTCACTGCTGCTAGACTTGGGTATGGTTATGTTATGGATATGTATACACAACACTGCTAATATATGGATGCATAACTACGGATACATGATTAACCCTACTTATGCATATTAGGTACCATCTAATATATGGCATATAACAAATTGCGAGTACTCTAGATCTATGATATTCCTTAACCAGTTGGGACCTGGGCCTACTATTACTATTTTTAACTTTCTTACTACAATACTTTCTGAGCTACTACAGTAACAAGATAATGTGTCTGAGGCTGTTCTTCTCTTTGACACTTGACACTTGATCTCTTTGAAAAAGATCTGCTAAATATTTTTTGAGTTACTGTGGTAACAAGCTGAAGTGTCTGCGGTGGCAGCAGACTGCTCTCAAAACCATTTGAGTTACTTGTCTGGGGAATACAATAACATTGGCAGGAACTGACGGCTTGCCAGATGGATAGCTTCGATTACTCAGATCTCATTACAGAACTATTATTCTGTTTTTAGATTTTGACAAATGTTGAGCTCAATAGAAAAAAATGGCTTTGGGACTTTTTCCTGTAAGGCAGTTAGCAGGCAAATTAAACTTAAATGTAAATTTAATATAAAATGAGGAATTAGGCAAATATGCCCCATTTCTCCTAATAGGAATGCTAACAGAAAGGTCATTGTCAGGCATTTACCCAACGCCACCACCATTTTATTTTGAGACTGTGACCAGATTCCTCTTGTTACGAATATTTAAGCTTTCTCTAACACATCAGTTTGCATCATTATATTAATAAATGCAAGTTCATTGGCATGACAGGAACTCAAAGTACTCTGTTAAACTATACATATGACTTTCACAACCAAAATAGTGCACCCCAAACTGGGCCGTGCATCCACAAGGGCAGGTTTTCTGTCCACTGGCCTCTGAAACCTAAAGACAGCTCACTGCAACAGGAAACAGGAAGTCTGAAACACAGAAGCACAATGATCGTGACAAATATGACACAAGGGGCACGTCGCCAAACACATCAGCTGTAGAACTGTTGGCTAATCAGGACCATGAATCTAGCAATAAGATGCCAGCTTAAGAACACCAAAGACAGGAATAGCAGGAACTCTGGCTTTTTCTTAATGTCCATGTTGTTTTAAGGTTATACTCAAGTACAAAGTACTAGGATGCTGGGAGTACCCAAGCTATGCTGCTGCACGGCGGAAGTAGCAGTCAGAATTCATACTAGGCGGAATTGGCACAATGAAAATAAGTTGAGGACAGGAAACAGGAGCCCAAGGAACACAACTTGGATTTACGGTCCTCTTCGTTTATATGTCTGAAAGTCCGTAAGTTCATAAGTAGAGGAGCATCTATAATTTCAGTAACTTTGCTACTCAAACACTGTGAGCCCCGCTGAGCAGGACCTCCATTTTGCATTTGCTGAAATGATTCCTTTTCCCCCCATGTTTTTGCCATTCTCTTTTGACAAAGCACTTAACGGAAGGTGCTATATATATATATTGATTTGCATATTCAAATAGGCATAATTCTAGGGGGAGTTGGGGTAGGACTGTAGGCTCATGCATGTGCCTTAAATTTCACATTGACTGGTATTCATAAAGGGAATGTGTGATTTTTACAGTATGCATCTGATTTTTTTCTGTGTTTGCACATTTCTAGTTTTACTGTGAATTCTATGCAAGGCATCATACATAAAACCCCAGATCTGCACCTGTCTTTGTATGTGTCACCACTGGCCTGGACTAGGAAGTGACACAGATAAATTCCCCCTATTATATATTTAGCTGAGGGGTTGTGGTGAGCTTACTCACGTAACATTGGTGCAGAGGTGTTGGCTCACCAGTGGAGCAGCAATGTAAAAGAGGTGTGATAAGGGAAGAGGAAGGAGTCAGCGATGCAGCATGGGAAGCCCCTAGGGGGAGACCCTTCCTGATCACGCTACCAAGTGTTCCAGAAACCTCTAGGAGTGCAACAGGTGCTTCAACCAAAAGGGAGGATGGCAGCAGTGAAGGGTTGGCACCATACCCTAAGACCATGTGGGTTGCCCATGAGCTGTGGCAGGGGGGCAGTAGGGCAAGCTAAAAACCCATCTTCACCACTTAGGAAGACTGCTGCCCCACTTCACCCATGCAGCACAGCATTGACACGGGAAATGCATGCTCCCATCTGTCTGCAACCTTACTGGCAGACCCTGGCAATGTGACAAGCGGCACAGCAATGAGGCAGCAGCACGAGTGTTCGTGCCTTTCGACAGTCTGTGGGCAGCACTTCCCTTGTGAAAAAATAGTATACCGTTATTATACTTAAGCACACCCTCTTTAGAGAATACGTCTATCAGACTTTTTTGACCCAACTTTATGTATATTTAATATACTAAAGTTGTGATAATGGTATAAATTTAATACCTTAAAAATATATTCAGTGTATTGACTTTATACTTTTTTGACCCAGCTTATTTCATACTTAAATATACTTTAAATAGATTTAATGTAATGTACTTTTAAACATACTTGTAAGATGCTGAAAATATATTGCCCATATACTATTTACATGATATGTAAGCATTATTAGTTTAATTTTACTGCAGTTTAAATGTTTCATTAGCATGCTAAAATTGCACATACAGTACATTAAAGCTAGCAGTGAGTTGTTAAATGCTATAAAAGGATCATACTTTAAATATACTACAACCATTAAATATGCATATTAATATGGAAAAGTTATTCCGTTAAAACTGGGAAGAAAATTCTAAACATTAACAAAAGTTTAGAACAAAAGTTTTTATTAAGTGCATCAACCGCAACATATAAATCAAAACAACAAAAGAACAATCAGCATCAACACTTTACTTGCTGTTTTTTTCTTTTGCAAAGCTCTCGTTATTGCACTTTCTCCTCAAAATATTCTTCACCTCTTGGGCAGAGGTCCCTGGGAAATGTGCAATGACGCAATCTGTTGAGAAAATTCCAGATCAGTTTTACCGAACCAGACAAATTTTGAGCAATAAATCAAGAGTTTCAAATGAAGGCAAACCAAAAATATGAAATCTCATCTGCAAAATCTGTATGTACAAAGGTCACCCTTTGTTCACAATCAGTCCCCTAATTAGAGTTGCAATAGTAACTTGTACACACAAAAGGGCTTTCTGAACATCACTTGCCTAACATCTGGATAATGTATTTCCGCACATCATTGGAGCTATCAGGAGCACTGAGTTTGGTTGAGATCCCTCTCTTTTCACATTTACAGAGCTTTTCCAAATTTTCAGTGTCATGGAACTGATATGATTGTGAATAGATTTGTTTAAAAGACATACTAAGACTTCACAGAAATGCAAATTTTACAAAACCTACAATAGGCAACTTGCCTAAATTGTGCACAGGACATACTGTATCTATTAATGCCTCAACCTTTTCAGGGACTAGCTGCTCTTTCTCTGGCAGGTCCTTATGATTGCTTGCATGCTTCCCTGTGATCGATGAGGATGCCAATGTCTCCTTCCCGAAAAGCAGCAGTGCCAGCTCTTGTGTATAAAGTGACATCCTGGTTTTGCTCAAACGACCAAAGAGCCTTTTCTGGACTTGAATGTTGGAATTAGGCAATGTTACCTGAAAGCAAAATGTTATGCTTAATTTTTCTTTATGGTTAACTTCCTTTTAGTAATGTACTTCAGACCTACAATCCCATGTCCAACAAAGGTTAAGATGCTGTGTAAAGCAAAATATGGGTACCCTGTCTATGTGCTAATATTGTGCTTATTAACAATATTTCCCATCTTTAGAACTTAACATGTAAGGTTAGCCAAACTTTATTATAACCATTCATGTTTTGAAAAGCCTGAATGAGAAATAATACAAAAATTACCTAGTTGCCATGTTTGCTCATTTAATGCAATGTACAAACAATTACACTTTCATTGGTACAGAACTAATACCAATCTACCATGCCAGGAACTGCAGCAAACTGAAAGTTCCAGGGGGGTGGCGAGCTCATATGGCCAGCAGTGATGCGCGGGTCAATGTATAAACAACCCGAACCCGACCGACGTTTTCAATAACCCGCCCGCAACTC
>JAABNY020000136.1:21313635-21325926 GCA_015164015.2 Brevimyrus niger
TGTATTTTTGTGAAGGAATCGTCAGCCTTATAATGGAAACTCCGCAGACAAATGGAGGTGTGTTACCTGACCGTGATGGCCTAGATTTAAGAGTTGATGGCAAGTATTACCGGGGGGAAAACAAATCGGAGAGCGAAAACAGCACGAGGGTTCCTGTAATGAGCTGCGGATCATCGGTGTGCGCACCTTCTTCATGCAATGTGCGCCTCTGTCTACCTGGAATCATGGATTCAGAGGGGCGAGTAGATGGATCCAGGCTACGCACGTACATTTTCAAAAACGGTAGGTCAGGAGCCACTGCGTCCTTTAATGCTTTGTGACATTAAGTCGTTTCCTGGCTAGCTATAGCACATTAACCCAAAACCTTGCAACTGTTCTCTGGGAATTCATTTAAAAACGGTTCAAGAGTAGGTCTGATCGGTTTTCATTTACGGCATGAGACGTCAGCTATTTAAAACGAAGACACTGCTTACGATTGAATTTGCTAATGTGTTCAACGCACTGGTTTGATGGTTTACTTTTGATAAGAATTTATCTAAAGTATATGGGGCTAATCCTACTTAATTAATAATGGCCTACTTTTATAAATTAAAAGGTATGCTTTTTCGTATAGTTGCATGGAATAAAATGATTGGCAATTGCCTTTGTGTAGGCCATATGCATGTTACCATATTTTACGAAGATTTGGGCTTAAAGATTCTCCTAATAGCAATTGGACTTATACGTGCCATTTGTATTTGCATCTATGAA
This sequence comes from Brevimyrus niger, assembly GCA_015164015.2. Classification (NCBI taxonomy): domain Eukaryota; kingdom Metazoa; phylum Chordata; class Actinopteri; order Osteoglossiformes; family Mormyridae; genus Brevimyrus; species Brevimyrus niger. The sequence goes on from JAABNY020000136.1 coordinate 21,314,386, forward strand.
TACATAAAAGATAATGTACTGTATGCAGTGTGCCATTTAGTGATAATTGTTTAAATTATATAATTAATAAATTTGGTAAAGAAACTTTTACAAGTCTGTCTCAGCACAAGGAAGCCCATCTCTTAGCTGCTTAACCGGGGGCTGGAGCCTGTCCCAGGTATCCTAAGGCACAAGGCAGGGGTACGCCCTGTATGAGATGTCAGTTAGAAGGCCCATGCCCAGTAGACAATGTAGAAACATCATTGAGTTAGCCTAACTGCATGTCTTCAGACTGCTGGAGAAGACCAGAATACCTGAAGAGAACCTGTGCAACACACTAAGAACAAGCCGGTTCCGGTTTCCTAACCCTCAGTGGTGGATGTCTCCAGCAGCAGTGACATTCCATGTGCCACCCTGCTGCCTGGTACAAATTAATACTGTTGCCCCTCCAGATTAGAAAATTTGACATTCATGTTTTTTTTTTTATTATTTGTTGTTAGGCCTGGGCGTTATGGACCATAATTCATATCCCGGTATATTTTGGCTCAGTCACCATATACAATGTATATTCCGTTTTTTTTTCTTTTACACAGTGTTCAGTTTAATTCAAAGTCAAAGGCATATGTGATATTTTAAGAATGTTTATTATAACAGACTGTTTATAACTGAGACGTTTTTTTTATTTTGAAACAGTTACTGAAATAAATATGTCACTATTATATAAAGAAAAGATTGAAGAAATTACTTTTAAAATTAGACTTGCTTAACAGAAATCCACAGTTATTATTATTAATTAATTGTTAATATAGCCAGGGATGGACATAACTGGTACGCAACGTATTTTTTGTGCATTTGCGCCGATAAGACAAAAAAATTATCGTGCATTTTAACCTCTATACTGCAAATGAAGTAGCATATAAAAGTTAAAATGCACAATAATTTCTTGCCATATCAGCACAAATGCCTATAAAATACAAACGCAGGGCTCTGACTTGGCCATTCCAGGACTCTCCACTTCTTAGTTTTTAGCCAGCCCTTGGTGGATTTGCTGGTAGGGTTAGGATCATTGTCATGTTGCAGTGTCCAGTTCTGCTTCAGCTTTAATTTTTCTACAGATGGTACAGTATGATTTGTCTGGAATTAAATGCTTATTGATAAAGCAAAATCGATTTTTTGATCATCTCTCGGTTTTATTACTGATTTATTCAAATCATGCCAGTTATGCAAACATGTTGCTGTGGAGCTAAATATGTGGTAATAAAAAAAATATGTTGTTATGGAGCTAAATATACATTTATAATGTAATAAAATATATTGGTTAAACAATAATAAAACATGTTGGTTTTACTGTCAAGCTAAATGTCAACAATTTTGTACAATATTGTAGTTTTATAATTATTAATAAAAACACATAATTTTGTAACATTTGAATAATATTTTATTGATGCGAACGCTTGCTGATGTTTGAAGGGTGAACAAGAAACTTGAAATTGCATAACAAGCATAACAACATAGCCCGTTAATGCATAACTAGAAATTCAGTTTCACCAATAATGTCATATATGTTTATTTTCCATAAAGTCACACTCACTTTCTGTCAAGGTGCTTATAATTACTAATTCGTGTTTTGAGAAAATAATTTATGTAAATCCTACAGACAACTGAAACCATAATGATGTGTCATGTGTCATGACCAGACGTTAATCAAATGCTTTCTGTCATTGACGGAATATTTTTAATAATGAAGGAAAAATCTTCCATCAGTCGTCCATCAGTTTGACATATAATTACTTGAAGGCGATATATTATAACTTTAAGTAATTCACACCCCTGTCCAGTTGGTGTTGCATCTAGTTTTTAACTTGTCTAGTATTGTCCTTCATCTGACGTGTATGACCTGCTTGTCTTAAAGCGATAAAGTTGCTGATTGCTTCACCACACCATGCTAACTTGAAAGTTAAACAAGTGCAGGGAAAGAGATAGAAGTAGAATTTGCTTGCGTATCCATATTTCTACACCAGAAATTTTGATTGTTTAATCATGGGTGCTGATGGTGAAATTTGCCAGCATCTCTTTGCGGAATAACGTTACAGCGTTTTTTTTCTGCGGAATCAAATGACCAATCTGCTGGCGAGATTTAATAATGAGTCATAAACATGTCGGTCGCGATCAAACAGAACGACTCGTTCATCCTTCACTGTTTTGTGTTGCCAGTGTACTTTTGTATAAAATTGCATGTGTAAATATTAACATTATCAGCAGCTAATGTTCAGCTGTCACTGTGGAAAGAAAAATAAAAATAAAAAATCATTCATGTACTTCATGTGGTGTTCACCTTTTCTCTTCATGCCATTATAGATGGATAATCTGTAAGTTTGTTCTGTGTGTTTATCATGAAAAAAATGAATGAAAATTAAAATCAACTAAATATGTCTTATAAAAATTGTAAAACTGCACAATTTTTAAAGACCCTGTTTGTCAAAATTATGAACGAGAAATTATAATGCAACCTCTGGTCATGACATGACATTGGCATTTATGTTAATCTTAAATTGCAAAGTGTGACTCACTTTAGTTAAGTAAGTTTAGTTAAATCCACTCATTTATTTTTTTAAATGTATAAAGCAGTGGATTTAACAGATTCTTAAATATTTAGATTTTCAACTTCACATTGTTTGCTGTTTCAAAGACACTGTCTTTGCTTTTTGTTGGAGTGATTTAAACAGTATAAGGATAAAAACAATTATGATTGTCTCAGAGAAAGTAGGCAGCTCTTTTGCAAAAGCAGCGGAGGTAAACTTTAAACATGTAAGAATCTATAAAAGAAATCATTTAAATTGCAAAGCTTGCTAAGATTTTTTTCCTATGACAGAGTAACAGTAAAAATATTTTAGCAAAACTTTAACCCCTGCAATATAATGTACAGTAGGCCCTTGTGCATTCACGCTTCATGATTCGTGAATTTACAGATCTGTGAAAATTTCATTGAAATCAAACTTAATGGCATCCACGATTTTTTCACATTTTATTAAATTACACCTTGATTACGTATATGACTTCTGTCAATAAGTTTACAGTCCTGTTCATTTACTCATCATTCATACAGTGAATGCAAAAGAAAAAGGCAGTCTATGCCGTGTTCTATGAATTAATAAGGGCAACAGTATGCTGTACTGTAAATGTGCTAATGTGACAAATGTCTGTTAGGCGACACTGTTCTCTATTTTTACGTAAAACATTTGTTTTTTATAGGGTAACATATTAAGCTAACTTTTAAATTAAAATTAAACTTGTTGGGAGCATATTTAAGGTTTAAACTTTAGAAATAAGCACATATTAAAATTTTTAGTGACTACCCAAAATCCGCGAATCCTCCTCATTCGTAACAGGTTCTGGAACATAACTTGGCAAATGTCCGAGGTCTTACTGTATATACAGAATTGAAAGTAAGAAAAAGTCTTATTTTAATTTAGCTGACTGGCAGTGAAAGAGTTGGATGTGCATTACATGCAATGTTGGTTTTAATATTTCATGTCATCCAGCCGTATAATATACTGCAGCCATTTTTCAATTCAGCACAAAAAGCCCACCTCATGCTGTGTTATCATTCGGCACCAGTTTTTATGATGGCGGAAAATCAACACCTTGCGTTTCTTGAAGTACTAAAAGTTCGGTACCTGGTGCAGTTAGACAAGGTACCTAGTTAATGTGTCTTCTGATAGCTGCTACAGCCCATGCTACTTTTAGCCCCAGTTGCTGGATTTCCCCTCAAAAAAAACATACTCTTGCATTAACTGTATCAATCAATCAAAACTATGGGGTATACTGAGAAGTGAGATTAACATGCACCCTTCAAATCCAATTAAATATTTGGTATATGGCCAGGAAATTGACAAAGGTGTTAACATATTTTAGAATGACATCCTTACTCATTTATAATTACACCATTCAATGTGCAATGAGTAGAATAAATGGACTAATAACTGTAAAGCTACATGAGATATCTCCTGCCAAGTGTCGTTTAAGCCAAGGACAATGGGGGACTGTATAAGACGTTTCAAGGCCTTAATTGTTTCAACTCAAATTTAATGCCCGTGGGATACCCTGTAAATACCACCAGTTCTCCTTTTTGTCCGAAATCCTCCATAAATACTTGGAGAGAAATAATTAGTAATTTCCCTAAGATTGCTACAGTTTGGGACAGTCCCACACAGACTGTGCATTTGCGCCTTCTCATGTAAAGGGGACACAGAACTGTTAGTATTTCTGTGTTCAAGCACACATGATTCACATGAGAAGAGTAAAAGATATTTTGTCAAGGTACAGGAGACTGGCTGTCTAAAACATCTTTAAACTGATGAGCAGATAAACAGGTACATTATCAAGAAAAAGTATTAATGTCTGACACTAAAGTATAATAAAGTTATCACAGTTGCAAAGTGTTTCTGTTTTACAATGAATTATTGAGTTTGCACCATCTATTACAAGAAAAACAAATACCCTTATAACTACAACAACTCCACTTAATAAGTAACTGGGTAGATTTCAAAATGTACAGTATGTGGATTCTTTGTGTGTCATTCTGTTGTGGTCTAGTGGCTCAATATGGTGATCTAGCATTTTTTTTATATATGTTTTCAGGTGGAGTTTTTCCTTCAGAACGTGGCCAAGTGTGGCGTTTCCTGTTTGGCGTGTACCCCTGTGGTTCCACCATGTCAGAACGCTCTTTGCTGCATGAACAGTTAGCTGTGAGATATCGTGTTATGAAGAGGAAATGGCAACGGCTACTTCCGGCTGCTGTGTGCATGCGTCTCAATGGCACAGACGGTATTCTCCATGTTTTATGTCTCTGCTAGTGTGCCTAGTAGATTGTACCAAGGAACCGTCTTCTCCCAGTTATTCACTCATGAATGGTGTACAATGGATGATGCAAACGCTACAATTGATGCAAAGAGTCAGGTTAGAAATTCCTTTATAAATTAGAATAGTGATACTTTAGTCATCCCTGTGGGAAACAGTTTCACCCATGTTGCTTTCCATGAGACTCATAGACATGTACAGGTAAGAACAAGCTTGGGGTCATGGGGCAAGGTCAGCCAGCACCCATCACCTCCAGAACAGTTGCAATTAAGGGTATTGGTCAAGGGCTCAATGGAGGTCACAGGATTTAAATCAGTGACCTTCCTACAAGCAGTGCCACTATCTGGATTGTTGGGCCGGCAGGAGTACTCTAACTAGTTTTTGGGCAATATAAGGGGGTATGGGGTTTCATTGCTTTAGACATTGAGATTGAGAAGCCTGAGCCAGCCCATCAAGCAAGTATAACTGATGGCAAGTTAAGGGCTGCATGCCTTTGTTTTTTAATGCCTCTCTGCATAGTACAGCATGTCCACGTAGGTGTGTGATCATATGCTGGTCACCAATGCTGGTTCCTCCTTTTAGCTGAGCTGGTGGCAGCTGTGAAGTACTTCGAACAGAGGAAAGAAAAGGTGAAGCAGCAATGTGAAAATCAGAGCCAAGAGCTCCGGGAAATACTCTCCTTTCTGGAGCTACAGGCACAGGTAAAACTATAGCGACTATAAATTTGATGCCTTTCATTTGCAGGTCTGGTTTTTTCTATGCCTATTGTTTGACTTTCCTTGTAATGTCAAGTGTCAAGGTACATTCACTGACAAAAACAGGTTAAGTGGGGGATCACCCAGAAGTAATGGTCTGATTTGGATATAATTTGTTACACGTGCAGACCAGAAAGGGTATGGAATTGATTTGATTCGAAAGGAGCTTGCACACAGAGGATGCCTTGTAGACGCATTAAACAGCATTACCAGCACTTGAGGCCAGGTGGTTGTGCAATTCCCCGGCTTGTGAGACATGCAGATTTCCGATGTTGGAACCAATGGGCACGTGAGGGCACCCGCATACATTATGAAGGTATCAAGGTATTGTGCGGCAGGCATTACAGAACCCCATAATATCTGCGCCTGCCATCCGGACACAGGTATTTAGCTCAACACCCCATGTCATCCCGCTCATCTCGAAAACTGGCATCAGCCAGTCTACAGGTTCACCATCCTATGCGTGGGCTGCTGTCAACAACAGCACAGAGATGGCTCCGCTTGGAGTCACGAGTGGTATTGTACCATGTTCAACGATGAATCTCAAGTTCTGCATTACCACGGACGACTGTCGTGTGCGCGTATGATGGCACCGAGGGGAAAAGACTTCAGGTCATCTGTGGTTGTGATTCACTGGACACTGACAGCACAGCAAAGCGTCAGTGACATCTTGCATCCGCATGTCTGACCCCGCCAGAGATAGCACCCTGGTACAGCATTTTAGCAAGACAATGCACATCTACACATGGCACATGTGTCTATGGACTGCCTGCGTCATGTTGAGGTTCTCCTGTAGCCAGCCAGGTCCTCCAATCTTCCCCCAATCAAAAAAATGTGGGATCAGCTTGGATGTCAACTCAGACCCAGTGCCAGTTTGCAGGATCTCGAGGGCCGGTTACAACAGCTGTGGGCCGACTTGCAGCAGAAGAGGATACAGCAGCTGTACGACTCCCTTCTGCACTGTATCACCACATGCATCCAGGCCCATAGGAGCTCCATACCTTACTGACACACCAGCAGTGTGCCCATACTGCCAATTATGTTAATTTGATCTGATATTATAATCATTGTGATATGGCCTTTCACCACATGCCAATTTATTTAATTTCCACCACTACGCCTGGTGCTTAACTTTTTTGTCACGAGTATATTTTCTTGACAGAGTGTATATACTGTACAAGTATACTGGTATGTATATAAATATACAGATATGTATATGTATGTATATTAGACAAGTATGTATAATACAGTTGTGTATATAAGTGAGTGAGCTAGACAGGTAATGATATGTAAAATATTTAAATGAAATGACTTAGTATTATTGCATAATAATAATAATTATAATTATATTTATCCTTTTGGATATTTTTGCTTGAAATATATTTTTTTATTGAGCCATTATTTCACAAAATATATGTATCCTGTTGTGTTGTGTTGATCTTGACTTGATTTTGATGTGGCTCAGCCAACTGAATGTCAAGTGATATTGTCAACAAAACTTTCATCGATGAACTGCAAAAAATTGACTATGAAATATGATGTTGATTATGTTGTTTATTTGAAAGGCATACTTTCCAAAACTATTTTTTGATGTGTGAGCACCCGCAATGGGTTGGTGGCAATTGCTGTATATATGTCTAAATATTATGTTTTATAATATTTAAATGAATAATAGATTAATCATCAATTTAATCAGTGGATTACTCGATTATTAATATATTCAATAGTGACAGTCTTAATGTAATCCATGGAAGAACTTTTGTTACATTTGCAAAACTCACTAAGTATGGAATGAGTGGGTTTGAGAAACATGTTCCTTCCCATACACACACATTCAGTCTTCTGTTTTTTTGGAGAAGGGTAACAAGTTATCTAATATGATACCTGGATCAGTATATACCTTTAGGAAAGCTTCCCATAACTGTTTCTTGCTTCCTGGCTCAGGTGATGTTGGAACGTGTCTCCTTTGATTTGGAGGAGCTGCAAGAAGCAGTACGCATCATTGACAAAGATGTTCCTCGGACAGACAGGGACCTTGATTACTACATGTAAGTGTCATCAATTCCATCTTTTAACATAAAGTGATCGATAAAAATCACAAACTAATTAATAAACTAGTTAACATGTTTTGGCAGAAATCTCAGTAACACTTTACTTCAGGCCATGTTTTTAGCAATTTCTAAATTGCAATGGGAATGTCATGGGTTCAGTGCGATGTGGATCAGGTGGCAGCCAAGGGAGACCATGGTGGACCGATCCCCGGCTGACAAAACTGTTTTTTGGGACATGGAATGACACCTTTCTGATGGGGAAGGAGCCTGAGCTTGTGCATGAGGCTGAGAGATGCCGGCTAGATACAGTTGGGCTCACATCGACACATAACATTGGCTCTGGAACCAGTCTCTTAGGGGGGATAGGGGCTGGATACTCTTTCCTTCTGGAGTTGTGGCGGGTGAGCAAGGCCGGGCTAGGGTAAGGCTACTGGTGGCCCCACAACTCAGTGCATTAACTTCTGAGTGTACCCTGGTGAACAAGAGGGCAGTCTCCCTGCACCTTCAAGTCAGGAAGAGGTCTCATGACTCTGGTCATTTGCACCTATGTGCCGAGTGGTATTCTGTTGTTGCACATCTGTGCAATACATGATTTGTCCATAATGAACACCATGTTCGAGCATAAGGCTGTCCATTAGTGGACACGATACGAACGTACCTTGGGCTACAGGTCCATGATCGATTTTATAAACGTATCAGCTGATCTGCGCCATTCCGTCTTAGACATTTGGGTGAATTGGGACAATTAATCACAACCTGGTAGTTAGTTGGCTCAGCTGGAAGGGGAGGAAGCCAGTCAGACCTGGCACACCCAAGCATATACAGTAGTGAGGGTCTGCTGGGATTGCGGGAATACAGGGGTGGGAACCCCCAAACCCGATGGTGGACACCTGAGGTGAGGTGAGCTGTCAAGCTGAAGAAGGAGGCCTACCTGGAATTTTTAAAAACGCGGGCATGGGACAAGTTTAGTGAGGCTATGGAAAGTGACTATCAGTCGGCCTCAAAAAGGTTCTGGTAAACCATATGGAATATCAGGAGGGGGAAGCAGCTCCTACTTCCTACTGTTTATTGTGGGGATGGGTGCTCATAGGTGTGAGCCAATGGTGTGTGAGTGTGCCCAGCGATGAGCTGGCTCCCCATCCTGGGTTGTTCCCTGCCTTGTGCCCATTGCTTCCAGGATAGGCCCTGGACCCCCCACAACCCAGTAGGATAAGTGGGATGGATGGATGTTGTAGATTTTGCGTAACACATTGTTCGATGCTAACAATGCTAAAGTTTAGGCAGGAGTTTGGGGTAATTGGTAGTTTTAACTGAGGACTATAACACCACAATTTGGAAGTTGAAACTGCAATTGATTGTTTAGTGCAGACATTTTAAGTACAATGGTACCTTGGTTCTTGAACTTAATCCGTTCCGGACTCCGGAACGATTACTAAAAAGTTTGAGTTCTGATTGAATTTTTCCCATAAGAAATAATGGAAAACCAATTACAGTGGTGCAGGAGTCCGAGGAGGCAAGCCGGAGAGCCAAGTTGATGGTATGATCAAACGGGTTTTAATGACAAACTGGACACAGACCGGGTAAGACGAGCATGTACACTAACAATGGCACTAACATCAAGAAAGATCTAACAAGACTCATTCAGACGCGGACTAAATGCACAGGACAAGCTGAACTTAACAAGCAACATGTGAGTACAATCAGGAATTAACAGGAGGTAATGAGGGTTTGTGGCACACACGAGGATCATACGGAGCTGGGTGGGACAGAACCCCCCCCACCCACCCAAAGGTGAGCACACCGGGCACACCGGGAGGGAACAGACAAAACGAGGGACCAAGACCTAAAAAAACAAAAGCAAAACATAAATGGGGTACAGGAAACAGGACAGAGACACAAAACAGGCACAAAGGCAAAAGCCAAGACAGGACCTGACAGAGGATAGGAAACGCATACAAACAGATCAGAGAGGGAGACATAGGGGGAACACAAGCAGGTGGAACAAAAGGACCAGGAGTGAACACAGGACCCACAGGAGGAGGAGGAACTGAAACAGGAGGGATGAAGGGACGAGGAGCAGACAGGGGAGACCAGACAGGAATGGATGGGGGACAAATGGGAGCCCGGGGGAGCAACGGGCGGCAGCCGGAGGGGCCGCAGGCGAGAGGGAAGAGGGAGCAGGCGGGGGCCACACAGAGGCCAAGGAGACGGGCCGAGGGAGGAACGCAGGAAGCAGGAGGGAATCCCAGTGCAGACAGGCAGAAGGGGGAAGCCGCAACAGGCGAAGCCGGCGAAGGCACCATCCAATGCCCCGCCCAAGCAGGGGGACCCGGAGGCGGCCGACATGGAACTGGAGGCGTGACCAAGGATCGGCATCAAGGGGGGACCCGGAGGTGACCGCTGACACCTAGCCAAAGGAACCAGAGGCGGCTCCGGAGCCCCAGCCAAGGTGTGCAAGAGCGAGGCAGGGGGGCAGGGCAGGCTGTTCCTGGGCCTGACGCCTGTGTCCCCTTCCCTTCCGGGACACTGAGAGATGGGGACCTTTACCCCTTCGGGGCACAGGCACAGGGATCTGTTCCCCACCAGAGTTCCTGGGGTCCAACAGGTAGATCTCCGAGTGGTCCCATTCGAGCTCCTCCTCCTCTTCCATCATGAGGGGAGGAGTGATGATGTTACTGTCCGGGACCTCCTCCAGGACAGAGGGTTCTGGAAACGGCTTGTCCGGGACAGACTGTAGTACTTGGTTGTACTTGGATGAAGATCAAGTTGCATTTTATGACAAATTGGTTTACTTTTTCTTGACACTGAATAAAGTGATCTACTTTAAGATGCCCTTTAGTCTTACCTTGATAGCAATGTTTATGAAAGTACACATTAGCCATGGGTTAAATTTTAACCACAGGGCCAACAGAGATCCATGCAAGGCCTTTACAGTAGCAATATCATTTAGATTTTTACTGTGTTTGTATTAGGTTTTCTACACAATATACACGTTTGTCTTCCTGCCTTTGTTTGCAATTCCACAGTTATTAAACTATGGGATATTTCACCTCATGTGTTAATGCTTATGTGTACAGGGGAGAAGGTTCCAGCAATCTCCTGGTGCTGCGTGAGATTCTGATCACATTTGCAGCTTTTCATCCAGGTATCCTACCAGTTTTCCTTTTATTTACACTCTGCTTCTTCACCATTTATCATGCAGCTATTGTATTCCCCAGACTCTGAGAAATACAATATCTTCAGCACTGGTCCGCCACTGCAGATGCTTTGCTTGTTCAGATGATTACTAATAAACTATTTGATGTTTTTCCAACTTTGCACAGGGATTGTATGGATGAGTAATTGTAAATGACAAAATGTTGAGAATCAGAATCAGCCTTTATTCGACAAATGTGCTGGAGCACACAAGGAATTTGTTCCGGCAGCTTAAGACTCTCTCATACACTATACAAGCTATACAACAATAAATTACACTATACAACAATAAATGACACTATACAAACAAACAATCAAACAATATGGTTCAGTTTAAAATTGAAGCAGGATCGCATAGTAAGATAATATACAAAATAAAGTGTTGTTTTGATCCTTGATGCCATTAAGATAACTCAAAAAGTATTTGACCATTCATTTTTGCCGAATTTTAAGTGATAAAATTTTGAGAGATCTCCCCAAAACTGAAGCAACACCACTTAGTGGCAGCAGAGGGAAGTAAGTAAATTGTATTTATAAAGCACATTCAAAACTCAGGTTTTCACTTACCTGTACCAAAGTGCTTTACAATAATAATGATAGTAAAACAAATTGAAAAATACAATAAAATATCCATCCATCCATCCATTTTCCAAACCGCTTATCCTACTGGGTTGCGGGGGGTCCGGAGCCTATCCCGGAAG
>JAABNY020000136.1:21326026-21337934 GCA_015164015.2 Brevimyrus niger
CTGGGTCGCGGGGGGTCCGGAGCCTATCCCGGAAGCAACGGGCACGAGGCAGGGAACAACCCTGGGCAGGGGGCCAGTCTATCGCAGGGCACACTCACACACCAGTCACTACAATAAAATATAAAAAATAAATTAAAAAGAGAAATAGTAAAATTACAAAAAAATGAGAAAAATAAGCAAATAACCAAAACATCACCCGGGGAACAAACAAATAACCAGGATAGGAAGTTACAGAATTAACAGCAATGTAAGATTTAGATGGCCGGGAAGGCCAGAGTGAAAAAGTAGGTTTTCCGTTTAGACTTAAAAACAGAGATGGAAGGAGCACATTTTAAGAAGAGGCAACTGATTCCATAGGCATGGGGCTGCAACAGCAAAGGCTCTGTCACCTTTTTCTTTAAAACGTGATCGGGGTATGTATAGGAGGGCTTTGTCTGTAGATCTGAGAGATCTGGAGGTTGAGTTTAAATGAACGAGGTCAGTGATGTATGATAGGACCTGCCCATTAAGGGCCTTTAAAACCATCAGTAAAACCTGAAACTGTACTCTAAAATGTACTGGAAACCAGAGTAAAGAGGCAAGAACTGGAGTAATATGGTTTTGCTTCCTACTAGCAGTCAACAGACTTACAGCTGCATTCTGGGCCAACTGCAAATGTGATAGCAAGGATAGAGGGAGGCCATGGTATAAAAAAATTACAGTAGTTGAGGCGTGATGTAATGAAGGCATGGATGACTTTTTCCAAATCATGATATGACAGAAATTGAGTTTGGCAATTATTCTTAGCTTATAGTAACAATTTTTAATAGAGCTGGTTTGTATGTCAAGTTGAAGGTCTGAGTTTAAAATAATACCCAGACTATTCGCACGGGACTTGACATAAGGGGTGAGATGGTCTAACCTGCTAGCAAGAGTGATAGTGGATTTGTGAGTACCAAAAATAATAACTTCAGTTTGATTACTTAAGTTGAGAAATTTATGTGCCATTCAGATTTTAATCTTCATAAGGCAGTCAAGGAAAAACTGTATGGAATTGCTAGATTTTAATGGGAGGTATAACTGGGAATCATTGGTGTAAAAATAGAAGAAGATTTTCTGATAATAATACCTATTGGCAGCATATACAGACAGAACATGACTGGCCGCAAGATAGATTCCTGAGGAACCCCGTAAGAGACAGGGGCAGGAAAGGAGCGGAACGGCTTTAGAGAAAAAGTCCTATGGTGAAGATAGGAGCTGAACGAGTGTAAAGCTGTGCCATTGATGGCAACCCAATATTCAAGGCAGGCCAAAAGAATATTAGGCATATTATCAGAAAAGAGTGAAGGGTGAAAGCAGATGACATTTGACCTTGTGAGTGTGATAAGTGAACAAAGTATTTTATGGATCTTATTTCTGCAACCCAGAAATATTATATGGATAAAGGTCTAATCTGATTTAATTTTCGAGCAAATTTCCCCAAAAATGAAGCGCCAGTGCTGTCTGGCAGTACAGGAATGAAATTCCAACTATATAAAACAGTAATTAAGTATTTTATGGATCTTTTTTTAACTTTACAGCCACATTGTAAGGGTACCGAAGTAGAAGTGATCAAATTTTGAGCAAATTGATGCAGCATCATATATTCATTACAAAAAAAGGGCAGTTTCAGACATTGGATCCCTTTAGCATGACAACCATCAAAGTATTTGATGGATCTTTTTCAATCTTTCCTGACAAGTAACAGTGAAGATCCAGACCTGATAAAATTTTGAGACAAGCGGCACTGAAATTAAAGCAACACCGCATAGTTATATCAGTTCGTTTTAAATGTTTTACTTTTTTTTTTTTTTTATCTGATCCCACTAATTTGGAGTGAAATGAATGTGGCTGCAACAAATATGAAATATGTGAAACTTCATATTTCAATTCAGAGTGAACCATATTCATAAGTACACCAAAATACCATGTTGTTGGGTTGCAGCAATTTAAACTGATGGAAATAAACAAGTAAGATATGGGATATTTAAGAAATAGTATTGATCAAAATACTGGAAACTGATGAGCAGAATGAACACTTAAAAAGACAAGCAAAGAAAATGGATTTTTTTTTTCAGCCAGCGAAATCATTAACACCAAATAAATGTCACAAAACAATAATGTGATCACTGTATTTTGCTGTAAATGTAAAAACATAATAGATTATGTTAACGTCTGGACCATTAAACTCATCTAATGGGGTAGGTTTATCTTTCAGTTTTATGTAACTAACAGTCAATCATTTAGATAAAAAATATTGCATTATGTATTTAAGTAATTAACATCCAATTATTATTGTGTGTGTGATGTCGTTGAAAGACAGTGTGCTCCACTTCCTCATATACTGTAACAGTGGTTGCAGTTGGCCTCTGTGCTCTTTATGAGCTCTGGCACCTCAGAGGTGGAAATCAGCATTAAGGAGGAATACTGTTATGTTGAAGAATGAATCTGATAGTTACTGATGATGGATCTTTCATGATATTATCATGTGAATTATTAATACAATATTGATATTTCTTTTTTAAAATATCACGTTTACTGTCAATACGGGTATCTTGTGACACCTAGTTGCATTAAGTCACCCAGAGTGCTCCAGGGATGCCTGGTAAATAAACTGACCCTGTGTGGTGTGTGCGTGTGCGTGCGTGTATACTGTATGTGTGTGTGAGAAAAGGAGAATGATTAACCATGTTTAATCATTCAGAACATGAGTTCAGTCATTAGGCAGGAAAAAAATCAGTTGTTCCTTCATGTTTTGTGGTCAAACAATTGGCATACTCTAAATGAAATAGCCAAGAGTTTAAAACACTTAGATTTTAAAATATTATTTTTGCTGATCAATTTATTGCATATACTGTAATAAGAACATTCATTTTTATTCAGTTATTTTATTAGCTATAAGGAACATATCAGTGTAGTCTTTTGAAAAATGTAAGGATTACAATTTGCATCCATCTAGTAAATTGGACAATCACCATAAAATGCCATTTCGGACTAATATCAGATGCAATTTCTCCCATAGTTTCAGGCAGTGCAATTGTGAGCCAAATTGAGTATTACTTGAGCATATTAAATGAAAGCAAGACCAGACCTCTTTATATCCCATTAGTGTGTCTATTACAGTTCTTATTGTCATGCTACAAAATTTCAGTCATTGTGGGAAAAAATAGAATAGAAATATATAAATGACACTAAACATGGACATTAAAACATCCATAATGGAGTACAAGTAACCAGCTAATTAGTAGGAAAGTTGTCATAAAGGTGGAATGTGCAATAAATTAATGTGTATACTTTCAGAACTACATATCATGACTAAGACTCACAGTAATCAGGTGAAGACACGCATTAACTTCCACATTTCCCTGAGATACATGCAGTACTTCTAAGAATTGTACAAATTGGCAAGTGTGGGATGAGTGTGGATTAGATGGGTAATATAATGCCACTATTTCTGACCACGCCAGTTCTTAAAGTGCAATACAGTGTGTATTCTTGCCTCGGTACATTTAATAGGCTTCAGAAGGTCTCTGCAGATTGTCGGATTGTTGATTTATGAATATATCATTCAAGATATTAAGCTCTTCTTCCATTTAATAATAATTCTTAGGCCACTTTAAATTAATAAATTGTTTTACATGACTCAAACTTCTAAAATATTGGTGAGTAGGGGACTTTATATTTTATATTTTTTGCGAAAAAACGAACGGCAACAGAGATATACTAAAACTAGAAAAATAAACTTTAATTTGTCAGTATCTCAACATTTTAAACTCTCAACAGTTCAAACAATTACAAGAAAAAAGAAACCTTCAAAACAAATGCCTAGTCTAAGTGTTTAATGGTCTTGTCACAGAATGCACGTGCGTATTGACCATCTCTGGCAGTTTTTGAGGTGAAAAAAATTGATTTTTTGAAAAATATAAAATATTTTTAAAAATCGAGGCGGCACCAAAAAATTGAGGCGGGCAGCCATGTAAAACAATTTTAAGTGGCTTTATGTATAATTATTGGAAACAACAAATGTTATATAAATCATTTAAAAGCAGAATTCTGGTCATTTCTGTACATTTAATAATCCTTGCATTTATGCTTTTTAATCATGAACCAATTTGACTTCATAAACACATAAAATGTATTTCTACTTCTGTTCTGTATTGCCATGGGCTCAGAGGTCAGTTATGCCCAAGGAATGAATGATCTATGCAGTCGGTTCCTGGAGGTTATGGACTCTGAGGTGGACACCTACTGGAGCTTCTCCTGCTACATGGAGAGGTTCTCTCGGGACTTTTGTGCAGATGGCCTGCATCGGAAGATTGGTGTGTCTATAGAGTTCTATTTGTGAAAATGAAACTTTTTAAAGGAATTTACAAAAATAAATTCCCCATCCCTGGATAAAAAGTTGGAAGATACACTATATTGCCAAAAGTATTGTGGCACCTGCCTTTACACAGACATGAATTTTAATGACATCCCATTCTTGATACATAGGCTTTAATATGGAGTTGGCCCACCCTTTACAGCTATACGAGCGTCAACTCTTCTGGTAAGACACACTCCTAAATCTTGTGGACAATTTATGGGAATTTTTACTATTCTTCCAGGACAGCATTTGTGAGGTCAGGCACAGATGTTGTATTAGAATTTAGTGATCAGTGATCAGTGGTAACACACCACAGCAAAGCACACAACAACAAAATGTGTCCTCTGCATTTGACCCATATGTGACTTTTGTGACATAGCAGGGGGCAGCTAATTCAGTGCCCGGGGAGCAGTGCTTGGGGACGGTACCTTGCTTAGGGTACCTCAGTGGTGACTCTTTGATTTTGATTACAAGTGTGCTTCCCTAACCATCAAGCCAACACTGCCTGGCTGAGAAGGCTTGGCTTGCAGTCTCCACTCTAATTCATCCCAAATTTGAATTGAATCAGGTTGAGGTCAGTTCTTCCACACCACACCAGATTCACTCCATGTCCTTATGGACCTTAAATTGTGCATTGGTGCGCAGTCATGTTGGAACAGGAAGGGACCATCCCTAAAGTGAAATTACCCAAAATGGCTTTGAATGCTGCTGCATTAAGAGTTCCTTTCACTTGGCAGAATATAGTCAGGCAAGTACCATTCTCCTGGCAACCACCAATCCGAGACTGGTCCATCGGATTGCCAGACAGAGAAGCATGATTTGTCACTCCAGAGAACATGTCTCCACTGCTCTATAGCTCAGTGTTCTTTACACCACTGCATCCTACTCTTTGCATTGTACTTGGTGATATAAGGCTTGGATGCAGCTGCTCAGCCATGGAAACCCATTTCATGAAGTTCCCTACGTACTGTTCTTGAGCTAATCTGAAGACCACAAAAACTGTAGCTATTGACTCTGCAGACAGTTGGCGACTTCTGCACACTGTGTTCCTCAGCATGCGTTGTCCCCACTCTGTGATTTTACATGGCCTACCACTTCATGGCTGAGTTGATGTTGTTCCCAATTGCTTTCACTCTGTTACAATACAACTAACAATTCACTATGCAATATTTAGTAGTGAGGAAATTTTACAAATGGACTTATTGCACAGGTGGCATCCTATCATGGTACCAATATTGAATTCAATCAGCTTCTGAGAGCGACCAATTCTTTCACAAATGTTTGTAGAAGCAGTCTGCATGCCTAGGTGCTTGATTTTAAACACCTGTGGCTATGGAAGTGATTGTAACACAATGAATTCAATGATTTGGAGGGGTGTCCCAATACTTTTGGCAATATAGTGTAGATGGATGGAATTCTGAAAATGTGTCACATTTTGATATGTTGCAATTGTGTATTGCTGTAAATATGATGCTACTGTACACCGCTTAGAGCTAGAGGCCGAGCTACTTAAGGAGCTGGATCCCCAACTCCACGCTCATCTGGTCACGGACAGCATGGATAAGTTCACCTTCTGCCACAGGTAGCCCCCAGTTTTATGATAATTGTAACTTTGCTATGGATATGGCCTTCGTTTGCAAAGCAAAACAATGTCATTAATCTTTTGTAAACAGTTTGATATTCCAATTTAGTAATTTGAGCAGTTTTATTGTTTGGTATAACCCATAATCTTCAGTCATGTACAAAATGGTCCATTTTGCTATTTTCAGCATTAGCAGTACAGGCAGCCCCCAGGTTGAGAAAGCTCGACTTACAGACAACTCGTACTCATGAAAGGACTGCCATAAAGCCTATTTTATATAAAAATTTGGGTTAATTACAATAATTGGTAACAAAGGCATGCATTACTTTGTGATCCTCATTATAACATTACATAGCTTCCGTGGTTTATTTGCTCAGTGTACAGTACAGTTCTGTATGTAGTTACTTTTATTATTACTACATTATTATTATTGTGTACTGAATTATTATGTTTCTGAAATCAACTTAAAGATAGACCTTCAAAATATATTATAATAACATAAAAATTAAGGTTGCTTTGTACTCCCTATGACGGTATATGTGTTACTCTTTTTCTCTATGTGAGACTAAACAACAGACTACATCTTAAGTAAATAACTAAGGAATTAGAATTTTTATTGTTTGGTTTTTGTGTTCAGCTAAATTGTACTCTAGTACACTTTGTATTATTGTGGGGTACATGTTTTTCCACAGTATAGGTTATTAATTTTTATGCGTTGCTATTTTTTTCTAATTGGCTGTATTTGCAGCACCATGTTTGTTTAGGGCAGCTCTGCTGTAATGGATAGTTAATACACTGGAATCATTTGATTAATTCCCGTCAGCTTCATTTTTCACATCTCCTGTCGTCGTCATCCTAATCGATTGTCCATCATCCATATCTTTCTGTTTGCTGCCCAGGTGGCTACTGCTGGGCTTCCAGCGGGAGTTTGAACACAAGGATGCCCTGAGGCTCTTTGAGATCCTGAGCTGTGACCACCTAGAGCTCATCTCTCAGCAGGTGGAGAAGGCTTGGTATCAGGAACGGCTGGCCTGCCAGTACAGCCTAGGTTAGGTCCTTTCACAAAAGTACAAATTCTGAGTAAAAACCACGCATTGACCTTCAACTTAAAGAGGAGGCTTTCAATCTTCAGCCCAAGTTCATGGTAGCAATGTATAGTATGTTTATAGGATATATGTTTATATCCTTGTTTTCAAGGTACTGAATACAATTTTATTCAAAAACTGCATATAATTATATATCAATACTCCACCTGTACTGTAGTCATACTGATTATGACTATAATACCACCTTAAATATAAAATGTAAGTCTTGTTGGCTACATTTTGTGCATGTTGTCTTATTTGTTTAAACCAAGAGCAAGGAGATAATTAGTTCCTGAAAATGTAAACAAATACATGATAATTTGACAGTTCTGGATTTTAACTTGTGTATATCTTTTTGTCATTTGCGTGAAACTAGAGGACAAACCAGTATTAGAGCGGACTGGCATCAACCAGGAGTTCACGTTTGAGCTGTTCATCTGCGCCACAGTTTTATTGGAACACAGAGAGACACTCCTGAAGTGTCAAAATGAGTCACAGCTGATCCATTTTGCTAACAGGTGTGTGTGTGTGTGTGTGTGTTAGTGAGAGAGAGAGAAAGACAGAGAGAGAGAGAGTGACCTGGAACTGAGTGAAAGATACTTTCACGATTGTGATTAGTATTGAAATTTCAATTTGTTTCTTTCATGTTGACTACAGATCCTTAAACCATTTTCCTTTTTGCCCCTGCTGTAATTCTCCAGCTAACTCTCTACGTCTCTCCCTGTTCCCATGAAGCCTACAGGGCATGTTGGATCTGAATGATACCTTGAAGAAGGCAGAGGAACACTTCTACAACTACTGTAAGCGATCTGCCTGCGACCCCTGGAATGGGCCCTACCAGCCTGGCAAGAATAAAGAGGAGCCCTTAATCCAGCACCTTCGCAGCTTCTTCTCCTGAGGGCAGAGACCATGTCTGTTGCAAGGGTGGAACCAGTGCTGCTTTTCTAGAAACTCCTGTCTTTCATGTGCTCTCTTGCAACTGTGAACATGTTAATATCCCTGGACTAATGGTGACATAACACCATTCTGGATATTACACAGCATTGAAAGAAAGGTCGTTGGCATTACCTCCTTATTTTGCGGAACTTAACAGAACCCATGGTGTGCAGCTCAATGGGTTAGAGTGCTGTGCTTGTGATTGGAAGGTTTCCAGTTCAAATCCTAGGATTAACAGAGTGATTTCATCATGGGACCCCTGAGGAAAACCCTTTACCCCCAAATGCTATAGGGATTGTCTCACCCTGCTTTCTCAGAACTAAGACAACTTTAGTTAGAAACACCTGCTAAATTAATAATGTGTAACATATATTATACTTCAAACTGTCATATGATCATCAGTAAATTTAATAGTGAAATCACTTTTTCAAAGTTTGTAACGATATATAAGAAGCTTCAGTTGGACGCATGATTCTCCAGTCAGGCAAGAGGTGACCATGCATCACTTACTGCAGATTTAATATTAGCATGAGCTTCATATGCCAAGCTTCCGTTCCTGAAATAGAAAAACTAGGGCTGGGTGGCACTTGTTCCAGAAGAGTCCAGACCTCTGCTTATATGTCAACTACACCAAAATAGCCATGGCACAGAGCTCCTCACTGACCTCCCTTAAGGGTGTAAAGAACATAAATGGAGCCCTTTTGTGTCTATTTCCCATTCACACTTATAGAAAATCGAAGGCTGTCTAATTATGATCATACTTTTGGGCAAATGTACTGCTTGTGAATGTGGGATGTCTCATAACTTTAATTTATTATATGTAGACTATTGTAATTAAATTGTCTAAAATCATTACTCATTTATTCTGTGGATTTTAGTGTGATTCCAATGTATGTTCCTTTGGGAATATGCTTATTACATGGCAGCGTGTGGATGGATCATGCCGGAAAGGTTTGAAGGGTTAGGCTGGGTTGCACCTGTTATAATTCCTCTAAAGTCAGCCTATTCTATTGGTAAGTGTAAGCAGTTACTGAAACTGAAGACACTTTTACAGCGTTAAGCGGTGTTATACTGATTCAAACATCATAATATTTATCTTGTACCGTTTCTGCTGGATTATTGTGTCAGGTGGGTGTTATCAATAAAAGACACCATGATTAAATTTACTGCTATTTTTGTGTTCCTACATAATTTTCAGTCCGTTTCTAAAAAAAAATATCTGTAAATGACAACAGAGTTCTTTTAAATCTCCATTCATCCCTTTATCAATCTTCTAATTGCTTGTCCAGTACAAAGCTTTTACACAAACTTATGAAACCTGCAGTTTCTTAACCTTCAATAAATGTAGTTTTCATACCATTACTACAAGAAGGACAACTTGTTACTTCAGCCATTTTAAATTGCCTTATAACTGTTGGGGGAGCACCCCCCCAAGGGCCACTTGCTGCAGGACTACAAAGTGACTATCCTCTTCAGCAGCATTTCCATTCTCATTTGCTGTGACGGGGCTGGTATCTGCCCTCCTATTGGGTGCTGGAGTGTGTGAGCTAAACAGAAGCAGGCCTGGAACTTTCTCTGCGTCAGCTGAGTGCCAGAGGAATTTCAGTCCTCAGTGCTTGTATATACACAGGGCGGCACAGTGCAAGACTGAGAGCAACACATCCACTTTCCGAGCACAGAGAGTGAACACGGTTTGGACCAAGGCAGACCACTGGCTAGTGTGGGGGCAAAAAGCTTACTGCTGTAATTATCCAAATCTAATACAACTGGCCAAACAAGGTAATGCTTCATTTACAAAAACCCAAGCTTTACTTACTGGGAAAGTTTGCTCTTTGCTTTGCTTGTTGGCAAATGACAGAAAACATTCTGCCTTTGCCAAAGGGAGCAGCTCTTGCATGTTTCTGTTGGTTAAGCTGTGGAAAATTCTAGTAAGAAAAATGTCTGTCATGTTTGGGTGAAAAGTGACCAAATGAGAACTTCTAAAAAAATTTTTTTTTTCAAATTGTCTAGCTGTTTTATAACAGTTATTTGAAATAAGCTTGATTAAATTAACTGCATGAAAAAGTTTGAAGGTGACACTGCCAAGTCATTAAATTAGTTTTGAAAATCATTTTCATTCTGTGTGTTTGGTTCACAAGGCCACTGTTTGATAGATGCGGCTGTGCTTTCATCTTTCATGTTTTGGTATATATTCTCCTTCATAAAGAATCACTGCACGATTCAAGCATGATCATTGTACACATTTGCTAAAATAGTAGATTCTCCGTAATATTTACAAAAAAATGTGTGAATAAATATATATACCGTTTGTACAACAGAAGCATTATGTATGAATGTATTCAGTAAGATGAAGTCCCGGTTGACAACAATAGAAAGCAGATTTTATTTTGTAAGTACAAATTCATTAAGCATTATGATCCTTGCATATGTAACCATTCCTTCTCCCCAGAGATCCCTCAAGAGGGCATAAATACTTAAAAAAATGCTGGGTGATGGTCTGCATCCCCCTAATAACAATCGCTTCTTGTGCTGGTTTTATCATAACAACGGAGCCTGCTGTCAAGTTATAGAGATTAACTGCTGGGCTTCTGTCTTTCTGCAAATGACTTAAAAACAATCTTCATTGTATTTGGATTTTATTGGATTTTTCCCATTGTCCATTAGCATTCATAGTTTTTTTTTTAATATGAATCATTATATATTTTTATTTTCAGTTTTTAAAACTAAACTCAGATTCCGTTTTTTGCAAAGTGTTAATTGCATACCCTTACAGTTTGTTGTAGCAGTTTAACTGTATGTAATGAAGCAAATCTTATTTAATGTTAATGATTCAATCATTTTAATTTTTCCAGTTTTCCCACAACATTTAGTTAATAAGGCTGGTATTGCATGGCATTGACACAAAAAGTTTTGTTGGCAGCAGAGGAGCTAGCAGGGAGTGGCCAGACCCATTTGGCATAGACAGAATTGGAGCTGTTTTTAGCTGATACGCAGCAGGGCATGCCACACCCCTTGTGGCTGGAGTCGAGCCACATCAGCTCTTTCTAGAATGATACTCTTTCTAGAATGGAGTTCTCAGAATCACACTTAAATGCAAACACGTGTCATGCAGCTATAATCCTAGTAGGCTCACAGTTAGATCCGTAAGTATTGAACATATACTGTACATGCTAAAATTGACCTCAAAAAGAGTCCCATGCTTGGTTAATACTGGTGCTTTTTATGTAAAAAAAAACAAAACTTCAAATGTAACATTCATCTATTTTTTTCAGACTGATTTCCAATTATCACCCTCTTTTTAAATGTCTTTTCCTGAATTTTTGGCCTTTTGTTAAATAGTTATCCGAGATATAATTGTGCTTTCGGTTTAAATTTATATGGCTTATGAATCAAAAGTTGTGGGTTTGTTTTAAACAACAACACTTGGTTAGCTAAACAGCTTATCACAGAATACACATAAAGAATAACAACAAAATCATTTTAAATATCCATTTCTGCACTCAGTCAAATAGGCCACAACCAAGTTACTGTGAAAGTATTATGCTTCCAATCAATTTAGCCAGAATACTGCATATAGACTATGAAGTAAGTTCTTTGTTAGTGGTGTACAAACAGTGCCCTTTTTGGGGGAATGTGCTGACGGCAGGAGACACCCAGGGCCAGCACAGAGCTGCTAACAGGCCATCTGACTGGATACAAAACTAGACTCAGCCCCGATGTCAGAGACAATGTGTCACACTAAATGTAGTGAAAAAAAAGAGGCTGAGGATCATAACATGAGCAATATCAAGGCTAAATATATATTTGTTAAAATGGTCTTATTTTCATAGTGTTATGAGGCAGTGTGTAGTGTCTCGAAGTCTGTACCCATGTTGTTAGCAGAGTAATTATATCATTGCTGGGCTCATAACCCAGGAGCAACTC
>JAABNY020000136.1:21337944-21348750 GCA_015164015.2 Brevimyrus niger
ATACGAAAGGCTGTGGGGAGGTTCGGAGATGGACAGAATACTGGATTGAAATCTGTTATAGTGCTTATTTGTATTATGCGTACATATTATGGCTATATTTGCTTTTTATATGTTGTTCGTGAAAATTTTATGACAAAGTTTATTCCACTAATTTCTTGGTCTAAAAACAAGTCAGATACTCATGACCTCTGCATTTAGTTTTATTTCACCAATGCACTCTGTACTCTTTTGTTAATATGCATGCAGCACAATGGGCAGGGCTCAGTCTCAGGGGATTCTGTGTTGTCCATGTCGGTCACTAAACAGCATGATGGAGCTTCTCTCTGTCCAAGTCACTCAGTGTCAGCATTTTTTTCACAAAAGAGTCACAATCTTTCTGTAAACCCTGCATCGTGTTAAATCATGTTAAACAATTTTAAACTGCTTTCAAAATTCAACAATACCATAATGGAAATATTGGAATACCACATACTTTCAAAAGCAAGTAATTACTTACAATATCAGATCACAAACCATTTTAGATGTACTTTATGATGCTAATAGAAGCATTAATTCAACAAAAAATAATAGAGACAATAAAGTGGAGCAAAAAGCAACATTTTTTCACGACTCTGGTAACTCTCAAAGGAGAGCTTTCAGCTACCAGTTCCATAGCTTAATGTTAACACGCTGAGTCACCCATATCTAGAGAGCCACTAAGCCAAAATATGTGAACATTTAAGCATGTACCAGGACTTGCAATTGGCAAAAAAAAGGTCTAATATGTTTCTGTGATTGTGTACTAGATGAATCGTTGAAGGTTGGATGATATACTGTAGATTACTGTAGGTTAAGTTTCAGTGGTATAGTAATAACTTCATAATTTTCATCTTGGCACAGCATGTCTAAGGGTCCAGCTGTTGGCATTGACCTGGGAACCACTTACTCCTGTGTGGGCATCTTCCAACATGGCAAGGTGGAAATCATTGCTAACGACCAGGGCAACAGGACTACGCCCAGTTATGTGGCCTTCACAGACACTGAGAGGCTGATCGGAGATGCTGCCAAGAATCAAGTGGCCATGAACCCCAACAACACTGTGTTTGGTAAATATCTCAAAAGGCTATCACACAATATCTGCTAACCTAGGCAAATGCATGGCAGTCACAGAACATGAAACACACGAGGGCTAAAACAAGAGTTAAGACAAATGATAAACAGGTAAGATAAACTAGGGAGAGAATGAGGGGGGCACGAATGTAGGGTGTGACACATTATAATGCATGATAAAGGTATCTATGATGCATTATACATGACTGCTCTAAGTAAAGTGCTACCCATTATTTTTAATTCCATTTTCTTGTGATAAGGGAATAACTATAACAAATATAGCCTAATGTTTAGCATGCTACAGCTACTGCTTGTCATATTTTTATTAAATCAAGGTTGAAGCAGCTTGCCTTGCTTTAGAAAATTTCGAAAACATTATTGTTTGCCATCTAAGAAGAACATTAAGGAGGCTCCAGCTTTATAGGCACAAACTAAATTAGCCTGGTGCCACTTGTTTTTTAGCATTTTGTTCAGCATTTGTTTTGATATCCCTCTGTTTTTCAAGGCAGTGATGATGGCATCTATGGTGTAGATTAATGAATAAAACACATAGTTTTCCACATGATTACATCCATCCATTTTCTGTGCCTGCCTGTCCAGTGTGGAATCATGGCAGTTAGGAGCCTATCCTACAGTACATGGCAGGGAATAAGCCAGGACGGGGCACCGACCCATCACTGGACACACACACAGTCACAAACAGTCACATCTGTGGACAATTTGGCAACACTTATTCACCTTAGCATGTTTTTGGACTGCAAGGGGAAACCGGAGAACCCAGAGGAAACCTCACAATGACACGGGGAGAACATGCGAAACTACACACATGTAGTGCCAGAGTAGATCCCAAAGGAGTCAGGCAACAGTGCTATAACCACTGTATTGGCCCAATAAATCATTCTGCTCTCATGAAAAAAACAATGTCTGTTTTTTCCATTATTATAAAAAAACAATGTCTGTTATCTTGAGAAAAAATAATACAAAAAAAAATACAATAACATAACCTTTCTTTCTAACCAAGCCCAAGAGAAAAATTAGACACAAAGGAAAAGGCATTTATCCCCCTTCTGGCATCTTAGATTTATTTTTACAAATTTAACCAAGAATGCTTAGCCAAACATTCAAAGTACTCCAATCAAAGGCCTCCATTCCAACTCCCACCAAAACCATCTCTCCAGCTCTCCACTCAGATGTTGAGATCCCTCGTCTTCCTTTGCTCCCAGGAAACTCTTATATATCTCCCCTCTCCCCAGGTTTCATCCAGCACCACCTAGGGGACACAGACATAAACACACACAGGCACAGGCAACTACCATAACACAATATTTTATTCATATTGTTAAATGTCACATGTGTGGTCCTGTCTTGTGTTTTGTTTGTACAACTCAGGGAGCTGCTATCTCAGTCTTGTTGCACTGTGATGTACGATGACAATAAAGAACTGAATCTTGAATATGTAATGAAACACACATTATTGTCTTTACAAAGTATCTATTCCTATAACTTAATCATCCCACTGTTTACTAAGAACATTTACATTTCTCATCCGACTTGCCCCACCCTAGATGCTAAGCGTCTAATTGGCCGGCGCTACGATGATGCTGTTGTCCAATCAGATATGAAGCATTGGCCCTTCAAGGTGGTTAATGATGGTGGGAAGCCAAAGATGGAAGTGGAGTACAAGGGTGAGACGAAGACGTTCTTTCCTGAGGAAATTTCCTCCATGGTGCTTACAAAAATGAAGGAGATATCTGAAGCCTATTTGGGCAAGGTATGCCTGTGAAGCTTCTACAATTTCAAAAATCACTATAGGACTTGTATATTAAGACAAATTTAATGCAATATTTAAGCAGGCAATACAGTTCATAATTTTTTTTCCTACAAATCAATGGAATAACATTGTTCAGGCATTGAATGTTCACACAGAAAGAAAAGTTTTAGAACTTTTCGGTTTAATAATTAACTATCAGATTGAACTGGAAATATACAAAACCTGTAATACAGAGATCAAATGCATTGTAAATTAGAGCGACTTATTTAAAAAAAAACTACTTAATTACTTAGCAAATTATCTATGCACTTATATGTGGTCTATTATTTGGCTAAAATATATAGCTGAGACAACATAAAATAAAACATTGCAACGTTCTTTTCCACTGTCAGTCTATAACAAATGCAGTTGTTACGGTACCTGCATACTTCAATGACTCACAACGGCAAGCCACCAAAGATGCTGGAACCATTGCTGGGCTGAATGTCCTACGAATCATTAATGAACCCACTGCAGCAGCCATTGCCTATGGGCTGGACAAGAAGGTACACTTATCTTGATTTAAAGTATAGACCTCCAGATGATATCCGTGGTCCTTTTTAAATGCAGAATGTCTTCCATAGGTTGGTGCAGAGCGCAATGTTCTGATTTTTGACCTTGGTGGGGGAACATTCGATGTGTCCATTCTGACTATTGAAGATGGGATCTTTGAAGTCAAGTCCACTGCTGGGGACACTCACCTAGGTGGGGAAGACTTTGACAACCGAATGGTCAACCATTTCATTGGGGAGTTCAAGCGTAAGTTTAAGAAGGACATCACCAACAACAAGAGAGCAGTCCGTCGCTTGCGGACAGCGTGCGAACGGGCCAAGAGAACCCTGTCCTCCAGTACCCAGGCAAGTATTGAAATTGACTCCCTCTATGAGGGAGCCGATTTCTATACCTCCATCACCAGAGCTAGGTTCGAGGAGCTCAACGCTGACCTTTTCCGTGGTACCCTGGAACCTGTGGAAAAAGCTCTTAGGGATGCTAAAATGGACAAGGCCCAGATCCATGACATTGTCCTAGTGGGCGGCTCCACTCGAATCCCCAAAATCCAGAAGCTGCTGCAGGATTTCTTCAATGGCCGTGATCTAAACAAGAGCATCAACCCAGATGAGGCTGTGGCCTATGGTGCTGGTATGGCTCAAATCTGTTATTATTTACCTATAGTCAATAGTGAATGTCAAAAAATGCAGTATAATATTATAACATTCATCAACTCACATGATATATACAGTTACATTACTTAATTGTTGTTCCCAGCTGTGCAGGCTGCAATCCTGGCAGGTGATAAGTCAGAGAACGTCCAGGATCTTCTGCTTCTGGATGTGACCCCTCTCTCTCTGGGCATCGAAACTGCTGGAGGGGTCATGACTGTGCTTATCAAGAGAAATACCACTATCCCGACCAAGCAAACACAGACCTTCACCACATACTCTGACAACCAGCCTGGAGTACTTATTCAGGTCTGTGGTATGTCTTAAGTCTAAAATATATCTGCAGACAGAGAATCACATGGCTGTATCTCAATACATGATTTTAAATACGGTGTAGTTGGGGGTTTTTGCCCATTACTGTGTTTCTGCTATGATGAACAAAAAAAGAAAAAGCATCCAGTCAGTAGCAGTTTTCAGGGTTAAAGAGACTATTTACATAGAGAATGTTCAGGTTCAGATTCATTAAAGCCAACTTAAAGGTTACAAGAGCATAAAAACATAAAAATTTTACAAATGAGAGGAGGACATTCGGCCCATCAAGCTCATTTGGGGAGAACTTTTTTATTAGTTCAGAGTTACTGTAAGAACGGCATCCTACCTGATACTATGAATGTACTTGTAATGTATTTAATCTGGTGGTCACTAAGTCAGTATCTTTAAAATAATTTGTACATGATCAGTAATCTTGAGTGTGCCATTTTCTTTTAGATATGGTTTAAATATAATTTGTGCAGAGCTACATATTCAATGGATATTATTTTTGTGTTTTATGAATGTTCTGGCCCTTCAATTGATATTCTGGTTTCCCTCTGGTTTTTGTTCAGGTATATGAGGGTGAGCGAGCAATGACCAAAGACAACAATATTCTGGGAAAATTTGAGCTGACAGGGATCCCCCCTGCACCCAGAGGTGTCCCCCAAATAGAGGTGACCTTTGACATCGATGCTAATGGAATTCTCAATGTGTCAGCAGCAGACAAGAGCACAGGCAAAGAGAACAAGATAACCATCACCAATGACAAAGGTACATAACATGAATGTAGATGGAATTGGCAAAATAGACATTAAGTGGAAACTTTTTGAATGAGAGACATTTAATAAAGTGTGATTCTGAATATTGGGAATGCCTTTTCAGGGTACCTTGTACATTTCATGTTCACCGTTACCGCTGCAGCAAGAGTTCACATTAATAAAATAGGATTACAAATCTTTCACAAAAGTGTGTTTTTATTATTAAGAAATCTTTACATTCAGTTTGGTAGTACAACCGACATGTTTTAATAGATTATTGTTTATTTAGCTCCATATGTACATCTTTTATTTGTTATTACTTATATAAAACACATTTTGTATATTAGCATCACTAAGCATAACTTCTCTGTAACTTTGGTTGTGTATGTGAAAAAAAACATTGATTATTTATATAGGTTCACTAAAATGAGATTGACACCCATGGGTTAGAAGTACAATGATGTTGTTTCTTTCAGTATATTGCCTTAAACTGTCTAGTTGATGAAAAGGAGTAGTTGAGTACTGCTGCTAATGGGGTGTTCTGAAAAGTATAAAAAATACTGCATAGACTGTAGTAGTTCATTTTGTAATAAAACACCGTCTTCTGTTGGAAGCCCTAGATTCTAAAGAACTTTGATGACTAGGTTAGTAGCTGTGTAAAAAATGCCCTGTGTTTTCTTTCAGGTCGACTGTCAAAGGAAGATATCGAGCGCATGGTGCAGGAAGCGGAGCAGTACCGTTCTGAAGATGAGGTACAGCGAGACAAAGTCACGGCCAAGAACTCGTTGGAGTCCCTTGCCTTCAACATGAAGAGTACAGTGGAAGATGAGAAGCTGAAGGATAAGATCAGTGCAGAAGACAAGAAGATGATCATAGACAAGTGCAATGAAGTGATTTCCTGGCTGGACAAGAATCAGGTAATCTTAGAGGTTCAGCACAAACGCAGGTCTATGATAGTCACGTGGTGATTAACAGATGCTACCTCATTCTGATGATGATAAATAGTTTTTGTATTGTTTTTATTATTTTGACTAAATTCCAAACTATTTTAACTGCTCCTTCTCCCTCTGTACTTTACAGACGGCAGAAAAAGATGAATATGAGCATCAACAAAAAGAGCTGGAAAAAGTGTGTAATCCTATAATCACAAAGCTTTACCAGGGGGCTGGTGGCATGCCGGGGGGGATGCCTGGGGGATTCCCTGGGGGCGCCAGCAGCTCTTCTTCAGGTCCCACTATTGAGGAGGTCGACTAACTCTATTTAAGCCTCTTCACTAGTACATGAGGAGCCACTGATTTCTCAAAACTACCCTGCTGTTTTTCTAAATGATCCTTAAATACTTCTGATTTGTCTTCCACCTCAGATAAGCAAAAAGTATTATGTGATCAAATAAGGCTAAGTTGCTTTTATGACATTTAATAGTCAAACCAAATAAAAATGGTAATATACAAAACGTATAAGACAATGGATTAGGAAAATATATTCTGATAATTTGTCTTCAACTGTTCATCACACACTGCAGCTTATATTATTGTTTCCTTATGAGGTTTTCATATTGCTGCCTATTCCTTATTTCTACATACCTGCACAAAACAATGTTCTGAACACATTTTGTCTTATTCAAATTTATTCTGTCTTATCATATTACACAGTGTGATAACACTGGTGTGGTGTGCAAAAATATTATCCTTTAACACTGTTAGAATGAAAAAATAAAGTGAATTATATAAGGAACACAAAAAAGGCAATTTTTTATATCTCTTTTCAAACAATGTCATCATAATGGCATGATACCGGAAAACTGATCCAATTAGACATTTTCAACAAATTCATGTGTGTAAAAATTTACTGACTAAATGTATGATATAATGAAAGGTCTGAGTATCAAAGTACACATCATATATGCTAATTACCTTTCGTGCATCATTACATATTGTTTGTTTCATCTTCATAAAGCAAATATGTAATGCTAATGCTAATAATAATAATAATAATAATGATAATAATAATAAAGAAATATATTTCTGAAGAATTGAGAGACAAAATCCCAATCCCAATTCTTAGTGGGAAAAAAACAGAAACTCCTAGAATCATGGAGTCCTACTGGTCCATTGCATGCAATTTTTTATATACATTTTTTTGTTTAGTGAGATCTTGTAAGATGAAAGGACAATATTCTAAAACAGAGGGGTGAGCAATAGATGAGGACCAGCACACTTGGTGGCTGTGAAGACATAAAATCTTGGTGTTACAAGTGTTCAACTGCAAGTGAAATTCTTTAAGGCCAATTCTTACTTCACTTTTCCACATCAGCTTTCAGCTATGCGTATGGAGGCTGTAAGAGCCTTTTTCACTGAACATGGAAGGTACTGGCCATACCATGGCATTTGTGTTTGTCCCTGCTACATATTCCATGGTCAACTGTAAGTGAAATCTTTGCAAAGTGGAAGCATTGAGCCATGGTGATGATGTAAAGTAACAGATCGGGGCTGCCAATGCTCTGTTGACTCAGTAACTGTAGAGTTCCATATTTTCTCTCCAGTATCGGGAGCTGGGAGCTTCGTGGAATGGGCTTCCCTGGCTGAGCAGTTTCGTACAAG
Organism: Brevimyrus niger; assembly: GCA_015164015.2. Lineage (NCBI taxonomy): Eukaryota > Metazoa > Chordata > Actinopteri > Osteoglossiformes > Mormyridae > Brevimyrus > Brevimyrus niger. Next base: position 21,345,674 of record JAABNY020000136.1, read on the forward strand.
CCTCATATCACCAAGCACAATGCCAAGTGTCAGATGGAGTGGTGTAAAGTGACAAATCGTGCTTCTGTAGGGTCACACACATACACACACACACACGCACACACAGGTTTGTAATTATGTCTTTGTGGGGACTCTCCATTCATTTCTATGGGGGGAACTCTAATCCCAACACGATGACCTTAACCCCTACCCAGCTCTAACCTTAACCAAAAGTAGCCAAAAAATATGAGACTCAAGGTGATTTAAATAACAATGCAAAGGAAGGCCAGCATTCAAACTTGTACAGCTCAGGGATTTAGAAACCTAGTATTAACATCCTGGGCCTTGATTTAAAGATCCGGAGTAAAGCAAGCTGCACGAGTCTGGGTTTGGTGGTTGCCAGGAGAATGGTTCTTGCCTGACTGCATTTTGCCAAGTGTGAAGTTTGATGGTGGGGGGGTTATGATGTGGGGTTGTTTTTCAGGGGTTTGGCTTGGCCCCGCAGTGAAAGGAATTCTTAATGCTGCAGCATTCAAAGCCATTTTGAACAATTTCATGCTACCAACTTTGGGGGAACTGTTCCATCATGACTGTGCACCAGGGCACAAAGCAAAGTCCATAAGGACATGTAGCAAGTCTGGTGTGGAGGAACTTGGTTGGTCTGCACAGAGCCCTGACTTCAACCTGATAGAACAACACTGGGATGAATTACAGTTAGCAGAGACTGCAAGCCCGACCTTCTCGTTCTACATCAGTGTCTGACCTCACAAATGCGCTCCTGGAAAAATGGTAAAAAATTCCCATGAACACACTCGAAGTGCTGTCAAACGATTACATTTTTAAACCAGATTAACCACAGGGTTACTGTGGAATAATTTAGATTAATCAAGATTAAATATTCATTTTTAATCTACATAAATTGCATTTCATTTTGCATGAGCAAACAGACTCAAGAAAAAAAAGGGAATATATGTGCACTTTGTGAGGGTTTTGGTTGGGGAAAAGAAGACGCTGTCGTGGAATCAGGTGCAAGTGACTTTAATAAATAAAACGAAAGTTGTCAGAAGTCCAGAATGTTTACTGGCGAACGTATGGCTCACAATAAATGAAAGGAGCGGACTGGGTCATTGTCATGGGGCAGACTGTGGTTGGGCGATGTACGGAGTCGATCTTGGGGGCTGGGCAGGTCTCGTAGTCGGGGTACAGGCGGAGGTCAGGTGATTCACGTCGAGCATCAAAGGGGCTGAACAGAAACTCAGGGTCAAAACGGCAGAACAAGGGTCAGAGAACACAGAGAGGCAAAACTAGGAAAACTCAAACTCAGGGAAAACTCCTGAAGATCTCGCATCAGGGTGCAAGATCCGATGGCTAAAGGGTCTCCCTAATTTAGAAATGACCTGCAACAGCTTGCAGTAGGTGGTTGCAAAGAAAACCGGAGAAATCTGACAACCCGGTACAGCTGCGTAAAGCTGACAGCTTGTTAAAACGGAGAAGGTAGGATCAAGGAATCCCCAGAGGCGTGGTCTACAACAGCAGAAGACCCCACTGGGTATCATTCATCTCCACTATAAATAGGAAAAAAGGGGCTACAATTTGCAGGAGCTCATCAAAATTGGACAGTTGAAGACTGGAAAAATGTTGCCTGGTCTGATCAGTCTCAATTTCTGTTGAGACACTCAAATGAGTCAGAATTTGGTGTAAACAAAATGAGAACATGGATCCATCATGCCTTGTTACCACTGTGCAGGCTGGTAGTGGTAGTGTAATGGTGTGGGGGATGTTTTCTTGGCACACTTTAGGCCCCTTAGTGCCAATTAGTCATGGTTTAAATTTCACGGGCTACCTGAGCATTGTTTCTGACACCTTTCAGCACCTTGTTGAATCAACGCCACGTAGAATTAAGGCAGTTCTGAAGGCGAAAGGGGGTCAAACACCGTATTAGTATGGTGTTCCTAATAATCCTTTAGGTGAGTGTATATAGACAGTAAAAATACATTGACAATGATAGACAGTAACTAATTATTATATAATAAAATGCATTTAAAAATAAAGATTAATTAATTATTTAAATAATAAACCAATCATACATTTAATTATAATGATATTGTCATGTGAAGCGGATGGAAAGTATACAAATTAAGGCGCAGATGTCAGGATATCGGGGAATACAGGGTTTACAGTTTTTCCCAATCATTTTAACGCATGTCTCAATATCATGTCCACTTTTTCACAACACTTAACACATGTACCATACCATTGGACCATGTGAGCTAAACTACGTATACATTTGCATTGCTTTGACACAATATGCATTCAATCACCACTTCCCCCAAAATTTCATGAATACTTCTCTCAGTCAGTGTTCACCACCAGAAAAACTTTGTACAACCACAGCCAATTTTTCAGATGTTTAGATAATCTGTTCAAAATAGTTAACTTTCAGGTCGAAACCTAGTAAAACATTTTTATCCAAAGCTACTCACAGTGAAGTGCTGTATCTACAGGGACTGTCCCCCTGGAGCAAGTTGGGGTCAAAGTGCCTTGTTCAGGGGCACAATGGTGGCACCCCTTGGGATTGAACTCCCTCTGCCATGGAAGAAATGTGATAGGAAGGTGCAGGTGAGGCCCCAGGCACCTCCTTGGGTTTGGGCGGTGGGCGCTGCGGCAGGGGGCGCCGCGCGTCCAGTGTGCCCTGCCTGGTGCCCGCTGCCCTGCCACTGTCGCCTACCACCCCGCGCCTCCCCCCCACGGCCCGCACCCACCTAAACCACACATAGGTAATGGGGGGTGATCAGCTATTCACCCCCCATCTCTTTTAATTACACATTAGACGCCACACCTAGACATCACACTGCACCACACAGAGGGAAGGGGGGTGATTAGCCACTCACCTCCCCTCATTGATTTAAATGCATTTTAGACAATACATCCACATCACAGCACTCCTTCACATAGGGCCTTGGAGGGCGGGGGGAGCTGTGCAGGTCCTGGGTCAGCTCCTTCGGCTGCCCGCAGCTCGGCTGCGCAGCTCCCTTCCCCTCTATTTTAACTCTAATTTAGACAATTAGGGCTGGGCGGGGCGGGGGCTGTGAGTGTCT
>JAABNY020000136.1:21351330-21365195 GCA_015164015.2 Brevimyrus niger
TTATTACCTATAAGAAACATATTATTAAGCTTTAGACATCTTACACTTACATAACATATTCATGCAGTGATTTCGTTCGTGTCCATCTTTGCTCAGCTGTTTTTCCTTACTTGGATCCATATCCTACAAGCAGATTATCACTTATATCCTCCAGCTCTAAAGATGTGAAACAGCTGTGCTGTTCACCAAGCCTCAGAAAATGAATTTAATGATCCTGGTTCCTGTATACTGTAGTAATGCTAACATACGTGCCCCAACTAGTATAAGGAATCAGTTTTGTTTATTATTGTTTTTTATGTCTTTTGAGAAGTAAAATAAACAAATACAAGGTATTATTTTAGGCTTTAATTGTTAATTTGGTTGCTGGAAATAATAGTTTAAATTAAGATGCATTTCTTGCTGTTTGACTATACTGGCTGTTTTTTGCTTTGAGTGAAAGTTTCACCAAAGCGTGCTTCATTTAATGATCTATTTCTTTACTTTTTTAAAATACAAGTCATGGGAGACCAAGTAAACATCACAGATGAATCCCAGAGGGGGAACTCGTCTTACATCAGCAGAGGGAACGTACAAGTTGTGGCAACAGTTGTATACTGTTTGGCATTTCTCCTTGGCACTCTTGGAAATGGGCTGGTCATTTATGTGACAGGATTCAAGATGAAGCGGACAGTCAACATCATATGGTTTCTTAACCTTGCGGTGGCTGACTTTCTCTTTACTGCTTTCCTGCTCTTTGATATTGTCTACATCTCCAGAGGCTTTGTCTGGCCCTTTGGAGACTTCATCTGCAAGCTCAACACCCTGGTTGGAGTGCTGAACATGTTCACCAGTGTCTTCCTGCTGATGGTCATCAGTCTTGACCGCTGCTTATTAACATGGATGGCTGTATGGGCTCAGAATAAACGCACCATATGCAAAGCCAAAGTCATCTGCATAGCCATATGGTTATTTTCTCTTGGTTGCAGTATTCCATACAGTGCTTATAAACAAGTGTTTCAGTATAAAAACTCTACTGTTTGTGGTGCCCCAAGAATTACTGCAACAATTCATAGAGATCTCATTATTTTCAGAAGTGTTGTAGGATTCTTCATCCCCTTTGTTATTATCTTAGGATCATACTTAGCTATCAGCAAACGTATTATATCCCTTCAGAGAAAGAAGAAATTAAAACCCTTCCGGATCATTCTGGCAGTAATTCTGGCCTTTTTCCTCTGCTGGCTGCCATTTCACATATTCCAGTATTTGGACTTGAAGTGCAATTCTGATGGCGATTTCAATGGGACCCTTTGTAAGGCCGTGTCTGTTGGAGTGCCCCTATCCACTAGTGTGGCATTTCTGAACAGCTGCCTGAACCCCGTCCTGTATGTCTTTTTATGTGAGGACTTTCAACAGAGGTTCCATCAGTCCATTCTGTCTGTTCTAGAGAGTGCCTTTTTAGAGGAACATCTCTTTATAAACATTGGCAAAAACAAACACACACAAGCAAAACCCCTGAACCAAGACCAAAGGAACGAAACTGGGGCGTTTCTAATGACTCAGAATAACTGAGAGTTAAACTCAACGGCAGACAAAGTGGGCCAAAAAAGGAACTCTTTAAAAATAATGATTTCCTTATTGGCTTTATTATATGTGCATTATGCAATCATCAATAAGGCAAAATTGAATACAATGTAGCAAACTAATTTAAAAAATTTAAGAAAATTGATATGTTATGGTAATGAGTTCATGAGAATGACGCATATTGTGTATAAGAACGAATCCATATACTTTTTCCGTATTCAGAACAATTTCTGTAAACTATCAAATATGGCTAACCAATAGATATGGTGTAAATTGGTGGATATTTGCAGCATTGACTAAAAATGTAAGAAAAAATGCAACCAACTGCATAGCCCAAACAAGCTTATATGTAACAGCACAAGCTGCCATGTATTATTCCAAACTAATAGCTAGTCATTGTTACTAAAAACTCACACACCTACACCATTGAGCATAGAATGGTTACCAATTAGGTGAGGGTCCTGGTCAGGTTGTTCCACCGGGTACCCTTGACCTGGTGTTTGTAGTGAGAAGTGTATGTATGTGTAAGAAAATACAGATCACTCAGAAACATGATGCATTAAGTGTCGTCAGTTGAAGTACATGAAAACGTGGGCATCTCTGTTCCTTTCTTGCAGAAGCGCATGTCCATGCACTGTGTTTTAGGACTGCGAGGACACTACTTACTTTGAACCTATTTTTCACTCATTTTAATTGAAATAATTATTTTTTAATTGACCAGTCATCTCGCCTCATTGAATCACCTACTAGGCATGTTGACAAGGTAGATGTCACTTGATTCGTAATATACTTGTACAAACTTAGGCCCATGTATTTCTATATATTATGTCTTTATATAACTAAATTAATAATTTGCATGTGTTTTGGGTTGTAACATTTACTTATAAATGTATGACAAATGTAAAAAGAGTGTTTTTTTATATGTATAGTTTTCTGAGCACTGCAAGATTGCATTTCACCACGTAGAGGTGTGTGACTTAATAGGGCACTCCAGAGTACGTATTGAAAATACAATTGTAATCACAAGGCAGTGGCCGAATGCACGTAAGGGTAATTTACATGTGATTTTACACCCATATTTTGATGTTTCTCTTCCCAAAGTGTATATCTAGCCTAAGGCTCTATCCAAATTCAGGGGTGCATCCTTCAAAGGACGTGATCTATGAAGACATGAGGTGTTTCTCAATATGGGTACTTGATTGTACTTGTGTACCCTTTTTATGTTATCTTTCATTGTCAAAGATAAGTTCCAGTACTCCTAACAGAAGTACAGAGGACTGTAGAAATCCTTGGATGTCGTTCTTGCCCTTTCCCAAATATCAAGAATGTATTGGTGCACCCTTGCCAAATGAGACCAGTTCTGTGATTCATAGCGCCCCAAGACCACGGGTACTATGGTGTTATGTATTCATTTACATTATTTCTTATGGGAAATGTGACTTGACCTCAACCAAATCACAATTTAGTTTGTGTTCCAAGGTAACAACTGTATTTGTTTTTAATTTGCATTTTATAATACTAAATAAACAAACTTGCAATAACACCATATATTGAGTTCACTCCGTGATTTTTGTTTACACAATTGTCTACTATTTGGCAGTAAATGAGGGTTGCAGTTAGCTTTTGTACTGTATTCTACCAAGAATGTCATATGCCATATCAGTGAATATCAGTGAACTTCTTCCAGTGTCTCACATATATACCCCACGAAGAGTTCAGAGTATTTATTCATAAATATAAGGAAATATTCATGGAACAATTAATGGGTGTCTTTTATGTACTTTTTTTCTGATTTCAGAAATGCACTCAGAATGTTGACATAATTTGTAGACTTTTATATTGACATATTGAACACATTTGAACTAGGATGAAATACGATCCTGCTTCACTAATACGGAAAAACGACGTCAAGCTAAATGGAGTCTCAATATGCTCAGTATGCTATTGACTTCTGCTGGACCCTTAAAAGTGATGTTCCTGAAGCCTAGTACAGCAGAAAATCATAGACTTCTACCTTTTAAATGAGTTACTACCGCCATGCACATATACATTAATTATATGTAAAATGTAAGTTTAGGATCTAGCAGTTGACATTGTACTTATTTTCATCAAATTGACTTGACATGGCTGTTTGTTTAAGTCAGGACCTTTGAACAGCCACCCCCGGAAAGCCCATTCATTTCAGACAATGGTCACTGCTATTTCAGGTTAGCTTAACTGGCTGCAAAGATAAGGTGAAAAACATTGGCCATAAATTGTCATGACAACATGACAGAGTTAAAGAAAATCAAACTTACTTTGGCTGATCCGGGTATATGGGTTCTAGTTATGGCCCTCCCACATCAGGGTTTTCTGTCTGCCAATCCATTCCTCTTCAGCTGGTGAGGCTCCAAGTACTCAGTAGCTGAGGCGACTAAGAGGAACTCAAGTGCCAATGGCTATAATGAAAGACACATTTAAAGCCAAACGAATAAACCATCCAACTAAAGCTGAGTAGAAAGAACCAAAACTCAGGCTAGGGCAAGGAGACATTAACCAGAATGAATGTAAATATACTTGTTGCAGGTGTGAGTAATAATACATAACAATTGCCTGGAGAAGCAAATGGGTAAATGACCACAACTATAGCATGATTATGTGCTGTGTATAACAATAAAACCATTTCAAATGGTTCAGTTGGTTGTGGGTGACCACTCCAGAATGTATACAGGAAAGTAAAATTGAAAAGTGAAAGAATTTCCTGGGACACTGGGTTCTGTCTGCAGAAATTTATTATAATGTAAAGCCATTAAAGTATCTTAATCTTAAAATGAAAATACTATAACTGAGGCCTTGGACACATTGAAATAAAGTAACAACAGATTAGAGAAATCTCCTCAGAGCATCACAAATTTCTCTCACAAAAATACATATTAATCCATGTCTTATTATAACATCTGTAAAATCAATGAACTGTCCAAGTGACACCCTGTTTGTGGTCAGATATGTATTTGTGGGTTAAAGGAGCTGCTTTGTCCTCTTCATCCAGAAGTTGTCTCTTTTTTCATCCAGTTGCACACACCCCGAGTCAGAATATCCACACGGCCTCTGGATGGCTCCACGCAAACCCTTAGTCAGAATATCCGCATTGCCTCTGACCGGCTGCGCACACACCCGGCTCAGAATATCCGCACTGCCTCTGACCGGCTGCGCACACACCCGAGTCAGAATATCCGAACTGCCTCTGACCGGCTGCGCACACACCCGAGTCAGAATATCCGCACTGCCTCTGACCGGCTGCGCACACACCCGAGTCAGAATATCCGCACTGCCTCTGACCGGCTGCGCACACACCCTGAGTGAAAATATTTGCACTGTCTCTGGCTGCTGGCCCATGTGTTCCTTTCCTTCCATTCACTCTGCTTTAATCATGATGTCCATATAAGGGAAGCACTCGCCCTAAAGGCATTTGAATTATTTCATTTAGAAAGCTAAGTGTCATGTGTTTTTTTTAAAAAACATTAGTTTGAACTCTACTTGACTTATTAAATACTCTAAATACTTTAGGTGACTATTTCATATTTTTGTGGGATAAACGCCAAGCATGCTTAACGCATTTCTATAAAAGAAAAATGGCAACAATTAAATGAAGACATACTGGAACATTCACATTTTAAAAATATTTTTCTGAAGACCAATAATGCACCCCATTCTAAAGGAATTTAGCATCCATTTAACAGTGAGTTAAATGAGTAAACTGAGTAAACATAAATTTTAGATACGAGCAAAGAGAACTTTAAGCGAATAATAAATTATGTTCCCCGTGACGTAATTCACCAGTTATAAAGAGTCACTGCTGTTAGTATGTTTGTGATTTCAAGAAACTAGAGATTATTCCAAGTCAAGCCATTTTCAATGAGTGTTCCCATAACAATTTTGAATTATTTTAACCAGTCCATACCTGTATCATCTTGGATTTGGAGGCATTAAATCTCCCCACAGAATACAGGAGGATGAGTACTTAAGAACATACCTGTGTGCTGTTATTTATGTGGAATTATCAATAGACAAGAAATGTCCATTTGTAATATCCACATGAAAAATTCACCTTTGGCTCAGAAAGCTGCAATGCCACTTTGAGCTAGGCGTCCGTCTACTTCTGCTCATAGGTTTTACATGCGGGGGTTGCTCTAGGAACCATCCTACTGCAACCCAAACACTGTGCTTTGATGAACCGCCGTCTCTGATAAACTCCAGCTTAGGTCGTCATGCTTTTTATGTATTAATAATCACCAATTCAATACAGGGTCACCTAACACCGGAAACACTGAGCACATAACAGGGGATACCCTGGACTGGACACCAGTCAATCAAAGAAAATTTAAAGCTAATTAAACATAAATTAAAAACCAGTTACAAATAAATACAAAAATGAGAAACATCCAACACACATACACCTGCTGTACTGTCAATGTATCAATCTCGACGTAATGGAAGACTTCCTGCTTCCCAGCTTCTATCTTCACCTACCTATCCAGCACAGGTCGGTCTCCTTCCTTAAGTTCCAAAAAACAAACAGTGAAGTATAGATCAAGACCACTTCTGTCAGGCATTCAGTATCTTACTGTTAACCAATGCATTGTCAAAGAAATTTTACCCATAAAAAAACTTGACAAAGCTAACATTGTTTTAATCACCTCACATCAAAGTGGCAGTCTCTTTATTATATGAATATAACCCATAGGAAACAACAACTACCGACTGAATTACTACAATCAGCAAGCTGTAGGCTCTTGGAATCTCCTCCCGCTAAGTTAAATGGCTGTTGTCCGGTGCTTTTCTGCTACACGAGACCTGGGAAGCATTGCGGGCACCGCTAACGTTCATACATCTCCTTCAGGATCTTGATGCTTTCGCTGTATCGCAGCTGGTTTTTATTTGAGGCCTCCTTCCATCTGGAGAATCAAAATTAGAACTTCAGAAGACCTGTGGATAATTCTGTTAAAGTAATAATTATAAAAGCCTAATGAAATAAAACAGAAAATAAGTTATGGTAATATGTATACTGAACAAAAATATAAATCCAACACTTAGTTTTGTGAAAAATCAGTATTTTTTGTAGGCATTTAAAGAGCATATGTTTCAAATATTGCAAAATAAATATTTTTTGTTTTTTTATTTTCTGTGTTAATAATCCATTTACTGCACAGGTGTGGCATATCAACATGAACATACATTTTTTTTGTTGTAGCACAAAGCACTTGAAAAAGCCAACAGTACATTTTCCCCCCTCTTACTACCTCCTTGTTTGTTCCAGAGAATGCATTTGACTAGTCAAAAAATTCTAAAATTCATATGTAGAAAACGGTAAAATATAACAGTTTTTCCGATTATGATGACCAAATTGTTTTACTAGTAGTTATGGTGCATGAGCCAGGCATGATGATAAATTCCACAAATAAAATACAGTGCAGTATTTAGCCTACAACACGATATTAAAATTGATGACAATATAAATATTCATAATGATAAGATATTTGATATCGCCCAGCCCTACATATCACCCCTTCATATCTTTGTGATGCTCTGGATCTGCAAAACAATATCAGATGACTTCACACTGAAGTGGCACAACACTGCAGAGGCCACAATCAACAACCTAATCAACTCCGAGGAAACGTGTTGCGATGTAACAGCCAAATTCTTGGCACTCCAGATATGAATATGGGAATTCTTTTCTTGGGGGTATCTGTGACCAAGAGAAACTAATAGATCTGTGCCACTTGCAAGATTTACATTTATGAATTTCTTTTGAATAAAATATTCAAGCTTAGGTTGATTGTTGGGTTTATATTCTTGTTCAGTACATATACATAAATGTAAATTTATTTATGTATATATTATGCACTCAAATATGTATTTGTATACATACACACTGCAAATATGCATTTATTTTCCTCCTGAAAATGCATGGCTACTGTAATACAAGTGCACTAAAGATTATACAATTAGAATCAACTTACTTCTGTCTAATTTTTTTCCATCGTTCCATATGGTTATATACCAGGGGTATGGACACAGAAACAGTATCAAAGGGCTGAAACAAATAAATACAAAAGAGAGCTCCATCTATTACCAAAAACCAATGAATACATTTCATTCACCCAAGTATTTTATTCTGTAGTGCCGTGTAGTGTTATTTGTCCTTCAGAGTGTAAAGGACAACAAAATTAATTACTGAAATTAATTACTCTTTAATCCTGCTGATTTGCTTTCAAACAAGAAAGGTACACTGGCCACCCACATCATGGTCTGAGATAACACCCTTTACCTTGGCAGCAGTGGATTTCTCTGTAGGAGGGATACGAAGGTTGATAGGCTCCCCAGAAGGACCAATAGGAGAGGGGGAAGGTGGGGGCAGCCGATACACGTTTTGTCCCTTTCCATTGAGCATGTCCACAACCTAAGGTGCAGAAAAAGTAATAAAATAAAACCTCATTATGCAACTGGAAAAGCATAATATGATGTGAGCCATTTAGCAATGAAATATTTTAGTCCATGCATATACTACAGTTTACAATTCTCAGTTCAAGCTTTGCACATATATTAGTAATGCACTTTCTTCTTCCTCTCCAAGGCTGTGAGAGGGACTGGAGGAAGCTGCCCGCTCCCTGACTGTGGGGTTATTCCGCATCCAGGCCCGGCAGATAGGATAAAGAGGGGTGCTAGTGTTGAACTGGGCCAGATCCACACTGCGGTCAAACAGCTTGATGATGTAGGCATCTGAGTGAAGAGAGAATATGCAGGCGAAGGTTTAGGAGAGTAAGCAAAGCAGGGTTGGTGACAGGAGGTAAACGTGGCAGAGGACAATGAAGACAACATGAAAGAAATCTGAAGGGTAGATGGGAAGAGTTACACACAAAACCTCCCAATTCTTATTATACACTGGCTGTACTCAGTAAGACATTTACTCTGCTTGTGCTGGTTGCTCTCCGACATCCCATCATCCATCTCCTTGCGTTTCTTCCGTCGATGCTGTGGGAATCGTGATGATGGTCTGTAACATCAACCAAATTGATCATTTGTTAAAACAACAAGTTTAAAATGATCATTTTCAGGCAAATATTGAACATTAAACCTAAGACACAATGCACAAAAAAAACCCCACTGACTCACCGCTTCCCAGCAGAAGACGGAGACAAATCTCTGTGAAGTACACATCAGTATCAGCCAAGACAGGTCGGCAACGGACCTTAAACTACCAAACCCAATACATTTGAATCTAATGGAAAGAAACATGATCATCCACTTGTAGAAATTTTCAGAAGTCCCAGTTACTTTAGAGCTCCTCTATAATTGACCTGTTTTTATACAGGCTGAGTGCTGCAAACCACAAGGTTTTTTTTTTCCAAATACTGCACAAATCTGTTATGTAATATGTATGCTTTGTTATTTTATGTTGACATTTAGCAAAAGCATGAACCTTAAATCAAGGGCACTCATATACATTATAATGATTTTATAGATTTATTGTAATTGGAATCATTTTAAGGCCATTTAATTTACACACTCACATATATATATATACACATACATATACACATAAACGTATATAAAAATAAAAGTTAATCATACTTGCTCAGAGAATCTGTTGCCATCTTTCCAGAATCATCTTCATTTTGTTCTCTGGAACACAGCAATATAAGGCAGAAAGAGATCACCACAGTAACAAGTTAAGTTTTTGAGAATATAATCAGAGTACAGTCAACAAAAGCAATTATACAGGTATAAACTGACCGCTCACTATCACTCTTTTCAACAAGACCTTGCAGCACCGCGTCCAGGCGTCCCCGCGCTCCAGTTGTTTCTGCATCTTCCATAGCATGGAAAGACAAACATGCTGTAATATTCAAGCACTGTACATTTGCCCTTTGGGCCTTGTACAGGTGTTAAAACGTATCCTCTTACCTGTCTTTTCTGCTTTGATTTTCACGTGTAGCATTCTTGAAAATCGAAGACAGCTAACAGTCACAAACCACATATAAAGCAGAGGAGTCAAACTCAATTATTTATCAATCACCCTCCCTAATTGTGCAGGCAGTGCAGTATGAAGTCGACTATATTAGCTAGTTAGCCATGACCTAATGAAAAGATCCATGAAATATGGCATTTTAAAAAAACTATGCATGAGGATAGAAGGAACTGCTCAACCGATATTCAATTTGCTTTACTACCCTTTCTGACTACAACGGTTTGCCAACAATGAACACTTGGTTAAATTAACAAGCTATATATAAAATAAACATTACCATATTTACTAAATAATTACATGTCTACCTCTGAACATTTATGTGAAATATCAGTCAACCACAAACTAGCAGTAAAATACAAACAATATGTTCACTGTCCCTGCGATAATAGTGGCTATATAAATACTGCATAGCGAGGTAAGTAGTCTGTTATGACTTATTTAGGTACAATCCCATTACGGGACTGATATCAAACAAGAGCAGGTAACTACCAAAAATAATACAGTAATTATTATACAGCGCGCTTCCCAATGCTGGGCTTTAATTACTTTCTTAACTGACAAGGCTAACGTACTTACCGTACAAGTCAGCAAAAATATTGCAGCGGGCTTCGCAAATGCTAGTGAACTGAACTAGTGATGGTACCGTACCTGGTTCTGTAAATATATAATATGTCAACAGAAATCTACCTTAATATCAGCTTATTGTACATCATACAAAGATAGACCTCGTTTAGATCAAGCAATCGCTACCCTAAACAACAATGGGAATTCATTTATTTTTGTTTATATAAATAGCTACGTTTACTCTCCCGTCTCCTGCGACGGACTTTCCTCTTCCGCGCGCAATCGGATTAGTTTTTGTTTATTGGTTGAATTAAGGGACAACCTATTAAGATCATTGGTGTTCTACAGTTTCACTCACTAAACTCCTGTATTCAGATTGGTCAATACTCCTCCTTGCGTAATTTCATGGACTGATACTACATTTCCCATGATCCTAGTCATGACGACATTTGAAAACGGCTGTGTGATATTAAACAATACTAGCTCTTTCAAACTCTTTCTTTCAATGTGTATTTAGTAGTGCATGATATATGGTACTTTTTAGCGGAAATCAAAGAAGTAAAATATTGTTGTTGGTTTTACATGTAGTTGCTCGGCAACCACACAACTTTGAGTTTGTCGCGGTTTAGCTAGTAGCAGTTGCAACAGGAACGGAAAAGGAGATGAGATTATTGTAAAGTGGACAGAGCGGAATGCAGCCATGATTTGTTTTTTTAATTAAATAGGTACTGTATACTGCGACATGTGATAAAATTTATAGTTAAAGTGATTACGTAACTGTTTGCAGCCAAATACTTTTGCAACTTTAAGTATTTGACATGCATTCTGCTAGTTACTCCCCTAAAACACATTTTTTTAAAAATTTCATTACTATACTCAAGTGAAAAGCGTTGTGCGATTTTATTTTAGTACGTTTTTTCGTCTTGCATGTCCTATCAGTTACTAGCATATATGCGTATGTCAAATTATTATTTGTTATTTTGGACATAGCCATATCGGTGACGGTTGAATTGAGCTGCTATGAAGTCCAGGTAATGACGTCCTTATACTGTAAGAATGGTTCGTGAAATTTTATGATTAAATGAGGAAATTCTGCCCATTGTTTGATGATTACTATCTTTCTCCTCAGTGGTGCGATATTCACCAAAAGGAACCCATTCCCCACAAATCCTGCCTTACCCAAAACTCATTACAACCCCTCTCTCATCCAGAAACGACCTAAGCGGCAGAAGAAAACGGTAACACGTGAAAGAAAAAGTCTCAGTAGTACAAAACAGGCTATGCACATTTAAACGGTTAAATATTAAATTATGGTTATTTTCCTAATTTATGCGTTTTTCAATGTCTCATTTATATTATGGTTCACTTATTTCTGTTTGCTTATTATAGAGCCTAAGTCCAGTACGTCTAGCTCAAGCACCCAGCCCACCTCTACCCTGCAGTGATTCAATCAGTGAGGAAGACCTCCAGTCCCTCGCAGTATCCAGTTGTATTCACCATAGCCTCCCTCCCTCTAAGGGGCTGCATTCCAGCTTCTCTGAGTCATGGCCTTCTACTGACCACCAGTCCTTCCCAGAAGCTGAGGCTCCGGCAGGGGCTGTCCCCTCAGGAGCACCCCAGGTGTTTGCCGCAGCCAAAACTGAAGAGGATTCTGTGTTGGCAAAGTAATTCATGTCAAATTCTATTCTTCATTGTTGTCATTGTACAAGCCAGTGCAGTGAAATTGAGTTGGCAGTTCTCTGAGCGGTGCAAGAAAATAAGACCGGGCATGGAATGTGAGCAATATGTGCAAAATGACCAGTACATATGTACAAAAGTACAAATGTGACAAATCCTTTTGTGTCCTCTTCAGCCTGGTTACCTAATTGGCTTAAAAACTGTTCTTAGGTCTGATAGTATACGCTGTAATGGCCCAGCATCTGTTTATATTTTATTTGTACCTTTTTTTTTAACACACTTGTTTCTTAGTGTACAAATCTTGTAATTTACTAAAACAAATGAAACGAATGTGCTATCAATGCATTTTCAGGTATATTGAACGTTTTCGGCATGGGAGGCCTCAGAGTCGCGAGGAGAGGAAACACTTTTTGCCCACGGATGGCAGGCAGTCTTTCTGGTGGTTAACGTCATCCCCTTCCCAGCCCACCGCCTCCCAGTCACAGTCTGTACAGCAAGGTATCCCGGCCTGAAATAGTCGTTAGTTTTGTTGGTGAGGATGGAAATGTTCTTTGTCTCTGCTGACTTTTTTTTTTTAGTTAAATCATTTTTAAGTTGATACATAGATCATGTTCATTTCTTCATTAACTCACTATTTAAATATTGTTTCATTTTATTTTCTGTATGAGTGTGTATATATGGAGTGTATTTTGTGCCACCTTGAAATGCAAACGCGACAGTCACTTAAGGTCTAATTAAGGCGACAGCCACTACATCTCAACCGTGCCCCTTTTTAATAGGCTACTACCCCACTTCAGAATGTCTTTTAGAGCAATATATGAGCAAGAATATCCTCTCTGCTCGATCAGGTAGAAAGTAACGCTGCGAACGAGGATTTTGTCATGTATAAGGTAGCGTTGCTTCTAGAACACTTGCAACAGGTGCTTGATGTAACTGGGCAAGTTTTCCAGGACACCACAGTAGCTCTTATGTTTCTAATGCATGTTCCCCGGGTAAGTAAGATCTTGTCTCAGTCCATATGCTTGACGACGCCCCCTGCTTGCTAGGCCGCTGTGATTGGACCATTCTCTTTAGAAATCTGTACAAAAAGAAAATGGGAAACCCATTTTTCTAACTATGTTGAGATCCATAGAGATTGCTTGTGATACATGATACAGTAATATTCTTTATTCATTGTTTGTAATGTATTATTATTATTGTTGTTGTTATTATTGTTATTGTTTAAAATGCAATAACAAATCCACTGTAATGGAGAAATTGTAAATCTGTCTCACTCAGTTTCCATTTCCGTGTTTAGATGAAGAAACTGTGCTGAGTCCGGCTGAGCCCTGCCAGCTCAGTCCTCCTTGCCCACACCTCCTTGACCATGAGCAAACCATCATGGTTAGTATGCTGGAGACATTATATCTTTGATCCCATTCTGGGTTGTTCCCTGCCTTGCACCCATAGCCGCTGGGATAAGCTCAGGACCCTCCACAACCCTGAAAAGGACAAGCGGTTACAGAATATTGATTGCTATTATTAATTCAAAGAAAGATTAGTGAGAAAAATCACTTTTCATTTTAATGATCATGCGTGGCAGTGAAAATAGCTCTGTGGGCTGACTATTGCCCTGGTCTTGATGGTTGGTTTTTAAAAAACACAAACATAAAATAATATGCAGTGTTTTCCTATAGCTTCCAGGATAAGCTCCAGACCTCTGACCCTGCGATAGATGAATGGATGAGGTTCTTTTTAAATGTATCTATCCAGTTTGTTCCAGCATCCAAATTATCAAGTAATCCCATTCTTTACATATGACTTAGAATGTGTTCAACATCAGCTGTACTGTTTCATATAGTACCCTTAAATTCCTCTTTTTTGCCTAATTGGAATTATGGATAATAATGATTTAGTTAAATACACACACACACACATTGTAAAGTAGCAAGTTGCTTTTGGGGTATATACAGTGCTGCTTGAAAGTATGTGAAATTAAGTGGTTTAGATGTTTCTGTTGTTTAACCATGATTTTCTTATTCTATCATCACCAGTTTTCATTCATGAAATGTCA
>JAABNY020000136.1:21381401-21396397 GCA_015164015.2 Brevimyrus niger
GTTTCATAAAAAACATGAATAAGTATAATATTGTTACTATATGTCTCAAAATAATGTTTCATTGGTTGTAAAAAAATGCATAAGGCATAATTTTGAATAAACAAGTGCTTTTACCAATTTGTTGTGTTTGAATTTGCAAAAAACCCTTATGTGATAGAAAAAAATGGATATCACTTCTGAAATCAGTGCATTCTAAAACATATAATTCAGTAAGAATATCTCTTGTAGCTGACAAAAATTTTTTTTTGCAGACCTGAGTAATATGGTGACTGAGGAATGTCAATGCTTTGCTTGAGAAGCCACTGTGCATAAATAATTGTTCTTCTGTTTTACTGTTTTATTGTCATGTATATGTTTATATTTTGTATGGCTGCTACCTTGGCCATGTCTCTCTTCTAAAAGAGATTTTATATCTCAATGGGACTTCCTGGTAAAATAAAGGTAAATAAATAATAAAACACATGTAAGGTGAACTGGCTCAAAATATTTCCAAGAGGTTAACTAAAAAGTAAAATTAGATTACAATAATGAGTATGATATTTTGTCCTTGATAACCCATTTTGCAAAATTGGTTGCCTGACTTTTCTTATGAAATATAACAATCCATCCATCACCGTAACCGTTTAATCCCAACCGGGGTCACCGGGGGGGACCGGAACCTATCCCTGGAACAATGGGCGCAGGCAGGAACCAACCCTAGGTATTCACCAACACACTGCAGGGCACACACACTCACGGGACCAACTTAGAGTCGCCAATTAACCTATCGTGTACACTTTTGGACTGAGGGAGGAAAAGAGCCCCAGGCAAAAACCCACGGCAACACGGGGAAAGGATGCAAATGCCACAGAAAAAAAGACCTACGCCCAACCCAGGGACCAAACCCAGGACCTGCTCACTGTGAGACAGTATAGTTAACCACTGTGCCAGAAATATAACTACTTACTGCCAAAGGAATGCCAATAGTTTTCCCTCAGCTGTTGTAATGAGGGTATCTTTTTGTTGATTAAGCTGAAGGTCTGTTGTTCATTATCATATGATAATTGAGATGCATGGCTAAGTATAACAACTTGTTTAGATTATTACTTTGTATGCAATTACAGCAATCCAGACCAGAATTACTCTGAAATTGTATTGAAAGGTTTAAAGTTGAAAACTGCAGAGCTGTCAAAGGCATTGATTGTTCCAATCTAACCTCCATATAGAAAAGGAAGCATTGCCATTACTCCATCAACTGCAAACAACTAGCTGCCATACAACTACAAAGGGCCATCAATTAATAATAGTCTGACAGTCATATCTGACAGATGCAGGGGGCTGGTCCAAGAGGACCGCTCCAAATACTTTGAATAATATGAGCAAGTTACTCCCCTACATTAGGAATTTGTTATAAAATATGTGCCAGTTACTCTGATTTTATTTTTTACTGCATCACCATTAAAAGACAGCACAACTAGATTGATATGTACTTGGCTGCCACAATTTCCCTCCAAAGAGAGTGACACAGACAGTTTTCCTTTTTTCTGAGATATTAAAAAAATATACAACACAGTTTATTTACCTACATGTTTATTTTGGTTTCAATTACATTTCTAAAAGCGTATCAATTTCAATTTAAGACATTCGTTATATCTTGAAAATATTACATATTATAGCAACTAATGCAATTTGACATTTTGTATAGTACACAAATATTCACTCTTTCCAGAAATAGGATGTTCTTCACTGTGTTACAGAGGATTTAGGAAAACTTTTAATCTGGCAAAAAATAAGGGGAGATTCTCTAATGTTCAGTCGGAAACTGTTTAGGTTAGGGTTACTGTGTTGGAAAAAAGTAAAGCAAGCATCTTTCTACTGTTGTTGGTTTCATGGAATGCCTAGTGGAATAGTGAAGGACAAATAATCAGCAACTTCTCCCCATTGTGCTCTGAAATGCTGGAATATCGTTATCCAAGTTGTGAGTACAGCCACCCAGAGTAACAAGCCCAAGGCAGATCGTTTAACATCTGTGAACAAAGGACAAAACCTACATTAGTATTAAAGAAAAATGATAAATTGATATTTTGATGATTGATACAATGATAAAATTTTGATTTAATAAGTGTATGTTACTACAAGTTTTCATGTACACATTCCAGTGATTGCATACTTACATGTTTTGATCTGAGACTGTTCAGTGTATGTTGGCTTTACAAAAGCTTCTCTGAAAAACCACACAACATTCACCAGCCACAAGAATGGAAGAAATGCAAATCCACCTGGGAAAAACATAGGTTACTGTCATAAATGCTTTCTATCAAAAAACATCTAGCATGGAAATGTAAGGTTTCTTCTCTGAGATTTTCATTCAACGAATCCTTTTCACTCTTTTACATCTAGCAGAGAAGCAAACTAACTAAATATTGCAATGTTTATAATAATAATAACGTCAATAGGTTGTTATTAATTCTGCAATTAGTCTTTTTTTTAATAATAACAAAACAAAATATTCCTATACATTGCAACCAATATAACCAGCTTTAATTGTGTCCAAACTGACATGGTCCCCAGGTCCAATAACCATTTAATGAATAACAGAATCAAATAACATTTGTTTAACCCACAAGATATATATTATTTCTACTATATAAATATTAACAAGAGAATTTTTAATGAATGGTAGTTAACTGAAAGTCCACAGAATTAGGGTCACTGGGATCAGGACTCAAAACCACTGGTTTCGATACTAAAATGCTTCCAATTACACTACAAACTCAACCTTATAAACACTTACCCAAATAGTACTTTCTGCACAGGTTTAGTTTCTCCTCATTGGGAACTCGTTCAAGATTCATGATGATACCTCCAGACCTTAAAAAAAATGTTGCATATTACTATACTATATGATCATCATTATTTTATAGATTTTGAGAGAATCGGTTATTTCTGAGAAGCGTCTCTTTTCGGAAAATACGATTTATACATATTAATCGTTTTATATGAATCCGCATATGCTAAAGCCCGTTCCACTTCAGCTAAGTAATTAACGCTGATAAATCAGTCTACCTTGTCCTTAACACTAGCTACAAGATTACTCATTTGGAGACGTGGTATTTCTAGTTAGTTCTTCGCTTTAAATATAACAACATAAGTTTCTAAAGTAACTGTGTGTCTGTTACTGTATTTCTTTACGAATTTCGATACTTTACCTTAACGATAATTGCAAAACAAAAACGCAAATATTCTACTTCCGCTTTCAAAACTAACGCCTCGCCACTTCCGAAATATAGATTTATATCCGGCTCCCTCCAAAAGCATCTTGGGTACTGTAGTTTCTGACCAGCTGGCAAATAATTAATGATTGAAATAAATCAAAATCATTTCGAGTAATTAATATCGTTTTCCATACGACCGGTCTGAAGAACATTTTATAGCTTACATTTTAATTCTTGTCCGCATATAACAGCAAATGATGTGTATGTTTACTTACTGCTGGGTTATTTATATATAATACAGATAGGGTGGGTATTGTTAAAACGGGACAGCTTGAAAATGTGCTTTCTGGAAAAATTATCTGTATCTTCAATCCGAACTTGATACAATTCGTAATACATTAATGTTCATTGAACGTCGTATAGACGAGAGAATAACGTTATTACTAAACACATACGTTAACTGCAAAGTTAACTGTCCCATTTTTCCACAATACTCACCCTAGCATTTGAGTGCCAGTAATGCTACCATTTGGACTCCATAAAAATGGAAACATGTAATTACTAGTGTAAAAAATGCAATCATTTATCAGATGCAAAACCACAGGAAAAGTATGCTAGCAAAACTACAGACGGTTAAATAAGAGTTATTTCAACACATTTTTCTAACGCGAATATCTTCGTTCAATAAAAAAGGCAATCGTTCACTTAAATCACCACAAAAAAGCACAAGACGCTTGCTCAACACGTCACGTGATATTTTGCAAAATTACTTCGTTTACAAGGTTTATAACAATACATTTAAAAAACTTACAGTAATTTTTTATTACAAAGTACACATTAAAGTGTAGTTCACATGACTATAGCTGCAAGTCTGGACACCATTGAAAGCAGAGTAATTGAATGAAATGCATCGAGTTATCGTAAAGCAAGCTGGAATTTGTAGTTTTAAACGGTTATAATGTCGGAAGAAACATAGTCGAATTTATGCGAAGCGGTACAGAAACGCAGTAGTTGAAATATTTTTTTTCTGTCCATTCGAAGAAACGTAAAGATTTATTCAGAAAATGTTGTCTCTTATTTTCGTTATTTGGTCATGGTTTTGCTATATATTTTAAGTGGGTTAAATCTACGCCGCTGTAGTTAAGGACTCGTTTTCCCATGGTACTTGTGGCTCCCCCTCCCTATCTCGCGCCTTCCCCTCTAGTCTCTCTCAAACTCCATCGGTGTTGTTGTCGAAGCTAATGATGGCGGCGGCGGGATGCGGATCGGCAACCGCGTCTGCTGTTGGAGGCCCAAGCGGTATGGCCGCAGCTCGGGGGCGCTTTCCGGGTCGGCCGTGGTCATCTCGCAGCCGTCTGCGTTCGGAGAGGCGCTCGCAGCTCGGTCGGTTAAGGATCGATACCGGGGAGACGGACACTGGAGGCCCAAGGCCCGCCAGCAGTGGACTGGTAGCGAGCGATGACCCTTCTCATTTACGCTTACTGGGGATAGAGGCGAAACACAAGCGCCTGGGAGAGGCCGGCTACAGCTCAAGTGGCAGCGAAGAGGTGAGTTTACAGAGGCCGTGTCTGAAGTGGCGTGGATAAAATTGTGCTACATTACTGAACTTCCACGTCTTAAATTAATTAGTTGCATACATTTAAGCGCTTGGAGAACCGATAGAAAGCCGCTGTACAGATAACTAGGCTGCCTAGCTACAAAAGGGGATAGCTAACAGTTATTAGCTATGAGCTGTTTTGTCATCAACTGGTTAGTGGTAGCAAGTTTTTATTTTATTGAGCTGCCACATGGTACCAAGTGCAATTCTTTTCACAATTGAGTGAACAGTTTGTTTGTTGTTTATGTAGATTACATTGGCGAAATGGTATTGGTTGTGGCTATTAGCATGCTAGTGCTAAATGTGCAGGGGAGGGGGAGGGGGGCTAGCCAGTTAGCTTCAATGAAATAGAAATTCTTGTTAACCGGGTACATCAAATTAGGCGCTTTAACTCAACGTTCAAAACCATAAGCGTCTGTTAAACGGTTTGTTTTTGTGGATAATTTACATTATGTCTAAGTGTTTTGGATACTCCAGTAAAGAGACTAAGGAGTCGTTGGAGAACGGTGATTGCAGACAAGTTAATGGAGGGAAAATTTCGGTTCTATCTAATTTATAGTAAATGAAGTATGTTAAAAGAAGAGGTTGAGCTTTACTTCTACATACAGAGAAGCGAAATGCCTTGGATATTACCGTGTTATCGGCAGAGTTTGGTACTTCGGAGTAGACTTTTAAATGGAAGCGCCATTGTTCCAGGTACAACTACGCTAAAACAATAAAAGCATCACGTAGGAAATGCGCGTTTTGCGTTAAAAGTGTACATATGTGCAGGTTTTAGGTCTTGCCGAGTTTAGATTGTTTCAGAGTTCAGCCATAAATGATGTCAGGGTACTTTGCAAGTTGAATGGCTGTTTGACAGCAGGAGATGAAGTTCAACCTGTCATACGAGTGGTGTGTGGAAATGGTACTCTTCTTTCTCAGCATAAGGACACTTTAATGAGACATATCTGATTATCTTCATATATACAAATATTTCATTTTTATTTCTTGCCTAAATATTGAAAAGGTTATGGTTACAGAATTATCCTACAGTTGATCCTTAGGATTGACATTTTGGCTGGAACGTTTTTTTCCCTGAGTTTTTGCTGAATATTAGTAAACTGCTTCTTTGTATGTACTATTAAGTCTTCTATGTTTCACATTATTTAATTTACATTAAGTATTTGTAGCAATGCAAAGCGTGATAATATAGCCTAGCACATTGGTGTCCTTAATTCACATTAAAGATGATATGTTAATAAGGGCCCTAAAGTGAATGGGATTATACACAGGTGGCATGTAGAATTGTGATGCACTTGAATTATCCATCTAGTCTGTCTGAGTCTGAATTGTCTGTTTTATCGAGGGGGTATTTTTTTTTAGTTTGGAAATTAACTTATTTGCAGGACTGATCATGAGGTCAGTGAATTTTTCAGTGAAATTTCATTTTTAGGGAGATGTGATGCAAGTGTGGATTCTCTGTAGTGAAAGAATTATATTGTGTATTTGTGTGAATTTAATTTACCTAAAATATGCATTTATTTAAAGCACCAATGAACAGAGGTATAGTTATACCATGGGTGGAGATACCACAGGTACACCAAATTCAGCATGTTTTGCAAGCACTTTAATACGTATGCATAGAAGGATTTTAGATTTTTTTACCACGCAAAATTATTGAGGTGGCTTAAAATGATATGGAGAGTGATATGGGATATTGAAAAGCCAGCTATGAACGTTGCTGTGTTCTGTATGATTTTACATTTTAAGCTATATGCAAAGTTCTTTTGTTCTTCAAGTTAATCTTTTCTGGATGCCCAAATATTTGTTGAGAGCTCAGTCAGCATGTTCTTGCATTTAATTTAAGCCTGTTTAGCTGGCCTAAATTGGAGCAATTTTTCTGAAATAAAGTAAAAATTTTTAATCAAATGGCGCATCTTAATATTTAGCTGTAATTTGTAGTGTAAGAATCAAATATTATTGGTGCCTAGATATCAGTGTTTCTAGCCCAAATCTATATTCTTTTTTTTACTTTTTTCCTCATCACCAGTTTTAATTAAATTGGAGTCCTCATCCAGTTTCAGTACAATTTTATTTTAAGACTAGACCTGAATTGGCAGACGTGGTGTTGTATAAGACCATGCATGGTATAATAAAGACCTCTGAAGTCTTTGTTATGCTTTTCCATCTTTAAGGGGGATGATTTCCCTGGGTTTGACGTGAAAAAAGCAGGCTACAGGACCGCACTTCGTTTTGGACAACGTTCCTGCAAAAGTAAGTATTCTTTCCAATTGTAGGCACTGCCATGTCTATTTTTGTTGCTTAGTTTGTGTAAACCATAATGGTAGTAATGGATGACCAAGTCAAAGCTTTGTAAATTTGTTGTGCTATTTTTTCTCTTATTGCTGCTAATTTACACTGAGATGGATCTTGATCACAATTTATTTTACTTATTCATATCATAAGCTCTGAGTTAAACAGAATTCCTTTATTACCTATATTGTACCCAGTCTCTTGAAATAGTTTACTTCTTTGCACTTGTTTCGCTCTCAGTTATTGGTGTGAAACATTTTGCGTGTTGTTGCATTTAGTGTCGTCACGGCTCAATTTGTTTTTGCATTGCTAAAAGGAATAATTTGCATTTGTAAGAATAATGACAGCTACAATAATAGGCTGTTGGACATACACAATCAGAATCATATCTATATACAGAGTAGTGTATTGTGAGTCATTTGGTAAGCTTACAGTGAAATGAAATGCACAGCAAAAGATGGATTTTGATTTATGAAGGTGGTCAGCCATTTTGGCAATAAACTGAAAGGACATCCTTTTAATGGATTATTGAAAAAGATATTTCCAGACTGGTTTTTGCTTAAAGAATAAAGAAATACTGTATTTACATTCATAGGTCTGGCTGATATATCAGTAATCGGCAATAGCAGACAAGTAACCTGATTTTGATAATACTTTGACTAACTGGCAATTATTCTTTTTGTTGGGGAGGTTAAGGAACTGCTGCTTTAGATGGGTTTACACTTTTGTGATGTCTTGATAATAAATGTGATCCACCGATTGACCTTTTTCGATTTAAAAAAACGATGATCAGCACTGCTAATATAAAAGATCTTATTTTTAGATGCTGCTCAGCCCTATTGTACAAGCTAGTTTACAGTGTTTTACATCTGTTTTATGCCTTGCATTTATGTTTAGGCAGTGGTGCAAATATGACTGTTGTAGAATAACCCTTTAATTTTCTTTTATGGACGTGTTTCTTTCTTTTATGAGCTCTGAACCTCTGCTGAGGTTAAAGGAAGTGTTTATCCATGATTTTAGATCAGTTGCTTCATAAAAACCCTGTCTTTTAGCCTTCCCTCTGGAGGGAAATTGTGCATGCATCGAATAATCTTAACTAGAGCTGGGCGATATAGCCTGATAATAAAGTCTCCTTTTTTTCCCCCACAATAAATCAGATTTTCATCAATTTTCCCAATCCCCTACTCAAAATCAAACTATAGATAAGTAAATGTTTTATTTTATTTTTTTCAAAGTGCTAAAAAATATGCTTGTAAGTGAGATGGCAGACCACGCCTTTGTAAACACTTTTAGAAACTTAAAAAACTTTTAGCATGTTAATGAATCCCGGCTTTTCCACAGTATGTATGGGCACTATGTCTTTTGCAATATACATCGCGACAGCGTTTATCGCCTTCCACCGTGCCCCATTCTTATCATATGGACCACAGTTCGAAAATGTGTCAGGGATGGTTGCTGGCTTAACTTTGGATGTTGTGCTAGTGATGCGAGTATTTTCATTTCGCTGGGAGCTGCACTTCTCCCTCTCTGCTGCATGCCTCTGCTTTAGGTGCTGGAATAAATTTGTCGTGCTGCTTCCTTTGTTTGCAAGTTTTTAACTTTGCAACGAGGACTTGTTTGCTCTTTGTCCAACGGCGCAAAACTGAACCATTTAATTGCCATGTTTATGAATCTGCTACAGTGTTTGGGTGCTCCATGATAATTTACCTGCGAAGAACGGTGCGTCGCATTAGTTTCGCTTTTGGCGCTCGCATGTAAATAAGTACAGTAATAAAATCATTCTTTCAATAAAACACGTCCGGAGCTGTATATTCGAATTGGTCGATAAAATCGATTTATCGCCCACCTCTGATCTCAAGATTTGCATACCATGTTCGCTAAGCTAAGCACGCTCGGATCTTGTATTTTCATTCATATATTTCTGTAAGTTATCCTTGATCAGCCCTGTTTGTACTGAAATTAATTTATTTTCCTAATTTCCATTTTTCATAAAATGCGCTTTGCAGTTATTGCTGATTCTCCATCACTGCAGTTCAGCACATTAAGAGTTAGATATTTCAGGCATCACTCTTAGCTTTCTTTCAGTGACTTAGTTTGACTGATTTAACTGCTGATTACAGTGACATTCGTAGTGTGTCCAACTTGTACTTGTCTAGCGTAATCAGTGGTTGTGTCAATGGAGTTTAGATATCAACTTGGTCTATGACTGACTATCCATCTTTCATAACTTCGTATCCAGTGAAGGGTCATTATTAGTCTGATGGGAACTTGAGGCAGGGAACACCTTGTATGGACACTTATACGCGCACATAATAACCAGCACCCCTAAATACTTGTCTTTGGGCTGTAGGAGCATACCAGTACATAGTGAAACTGAACCTAGTTGGAAATTTTTTCGGTGACAAAACTTTGTACACAAGTGAGTCTTGCTTTGGAATAATCTTTTTCCTCCCCTCTGTCTCTCTTTATAGGCAAACCTGTCCAAATTCAGTTATCAAAGCAGATACAAGACAAGCCCCCTCCAGTTTTGGTTGCAGCAGAAACTAATGCTAAGCCCCCAGCTTCTGCAAGAGTTTCAAAAGTTAATCAGGCACGCAGACCAAGAACTGAAAAGTCACAGAGAAGTGGTTGCAAGAGTTCATTGTACAAAAGCCCATCTAAAATAATTAAAAAAGGATTGAAGTCTCAAAACACCTCAAAACCCAAGGTCACAGTGAAGCTGGTTACTAAAAGGACAGCTAAAAAAGAAGTAGTAATTCGTAAAAAAGCTGTAAAAAAGCTGAAAGTTGCTGGGTTCAAGTTTTTATCAAAAACAATGCAAATTAAAGGAACTCAACTTTCAAGTGCTCATGTTAAGTTAAAGAGTGGGATAGAAACCTATGAGTCAGAAAAAGCAGAAGAACCAAGTGATACTGGGCAAAGTCTTGCAATGCCAAGACAGGGGCGCCGATTGTTAGGTAAGAGAATAGAATCAAATAATGGTGAAACTGGAGCCAAATGTGAGATTGATAACAAGAAAATGGAGGAAAAAAACACTCTGCAGAGGCTTGGTTTACGTTTGGAAAACAGAAGTTCTGAATCCATACCTAATCGAAAAAGAAGTAGGGGAAATTCTGCAGTTTCAAAAGCGAGAAGTGAAGTTTGCAGGGCAGGAAAGGTACCACCTAAAAAGCAGACTTCATTATTAGAAGATGATGGAGACCTTTTTGTTACTTCAAAAAGCAACCAGGAAGAAAGTGTGACCAGGGAATTGTCAGAGGTTTCAAACCTAGGAGCTGACAAACCAGTGGGCACAGAGAGCAAAGGAGGAGTTGGAAGTGAAGAGCAGAGGGATGTCTTCAAAGCTTCTGATATTAAACTCTCTTTGGCTACTGAGTTGGAAACGCCATCTGCAGAACCTGGTGAGAACTTATTGTATCAAAAACAAGGTGAAGATATGCGGGTTCCTGGCTTGAAATTGACAAGGGTGCGGAACCCTAAGGCTATAGTAGGTGATTCAGGCCGGTCTCGTGGAGGCAGGGGTAGCAAAGGCTCTTCTAGGAAGAAACAGAGTAAATTTGTTTGGACGCTGACTGTTGTGAAAGGCAAGAGCAGAGATACAAAGATGGAAGAGTCAGTAGATTTTGGAAAGACAGGAGTGACCAAAGTAATGCCAGAAGGTCTCCAAGCTGCATCTACAGACTCCTGGGTGACTCAGAGCCAGGATAACCAGGGTGCCGATGTTGATACTGCCTCTGTAACTCAGCCTGAAGAGAAGCAGGAAAAGTCTTTCGATAGTGAAGCACCAAGTGCATTACTTGAAGTTGAGAAGGTAGAGGTAGTTCAAGCACATCTGGATGAGGGAACACAAATGGATGACATTGTGATATCACAAAAAGCAGTTCCACCACTTCAGCTGAAACTGGTTTCCTCTCCAGGAAAACAAAACAACATGCAGCCATCCCTCTTTATCAGGAGAATCAATCCCGATGCTCCTGAAAAAGTGTTCACTGCAGGTAATATCCCTGAAATTCCACAAGAACCTTTGACTTCGGAGGTGATTGCTCCCCCCATCTCTAAGCGAAAGACTAAATCACCCCTAGCCTCATCGCGCAAAAAGCGTGGCCACAAACCATGGACAACCCATAAGCGTAAGAGTAAGCAAAACAATGGTGCTGAAATCCAGTCAGTCTTGCCTGCTGCCCAAAATGAGGTCCAGACTGAGGAGTTAGTATTAGCTGCTATTGTTGAACCAAAATCTCTACCAAGTGAAATGGGAATTAACAATACAGAATGTTCTTCCTCAAGCCGAAAGGACTCGGAGCCCACAAATGCCTTTGAATCAAATTCTTCTGAACCTCAGATTATGCCAGACTCACAGGCAGAAAGCAAAGGGGAGCTGGAACAGAAGCCAACAGACGGAGAAGTGCTTGTGTTAGATCCTCCAATATCTGAAAAGTCACATTCACGCTACATCAGACACCCATTAAAACGTGGGAAAAAGAGACGCCGGTCGTTAATTGGACCAAAATTGAAACGGGGCGGACTTCCAAAGTTGCCCAAAGAGGAGGAGGTCGCGTTGGATAATAATCGCTCTCCTGTTGCCTCATCGACCCCATCGAGACCCAAACTAGTTGGTGTTCTAAAGAAGAAATACAGAAGGAAGCCAGTTTCTACCTCATCCCTTCCATTCCATGGGGTGAAGCGGCCAAGAAAGTCGACCATTTTAAGCAAGAAAGTAGAATTGGGCTTGACCACGCAGCTGTTTAGTTCAGAAGAAACAGTTGGGGTTCAGGCAGAGCCACATTTGGTTTCCAGGAATATTAAACAAGGTAAATCAAAGTTTCTCAAGAATATCCGCCACTTTATAATGCCTGTGGTTAGTGCACGTTCTTCACGTGTCATCAAAACTCCAAAGAGGTTCATGGATGATGCTGGCATGTCTGTTTTGCCACGTAGGGCCTCCCCCAAAAAAGGTTACCACTTTAATTTGCATCATCGCTCATATAAAAAGAAAGATGGTCCTGTTGAAGACCACCAATTTCTGGAAAACTCGGTGCAGGATGATGACCTTTCAACAGGTAGGCTGTCAGAAGTTGATTTGTCAGTAACTCCAGAGCCTGACCAGAACTTGACACTCGCTACTGAAAGCCACCTGTCAGAAAGCTTGTCTGGAAAGCGAAAGTCTCTCTTGCGGGAGCCAAGCTTTAAGTGGCGAGTACTTGGATCCTCTGGCGGAGAAGTGTACACATTGGCGAAGCATAACGAACAAGTTAGCAAGGGAGAGAAGTCTTCTGATTTTCTTTCATCAGTCAGTGCTAGTTCTGCTTTGAAAAAAACCCAAAAGCTAAACAAGACTCCTCACTTTGAAGTGTACAAGAAATTGAAGAAGCTGAATACAGGTACGCGGAAAAAACGAAGGAAGCGTATTAGTGATCTAGTTAAACCAGCTTTGAAGTCCTCTTCTGAGGCAGTGAATAGAACGCAAGATACCATGACAAAAAGTTCCAGACCTTGTTCTTTGCTCTCCAACTTGGAAAAAGGCAAGTTGAAGATAGAGGACCTTGACTCTCCAGGTGTTGTACGTAAAGTGTCAGTTTGTGTCCGCACACTTACTTCCGAAATGTTGAAGTCTCACATTGAACGGAGTGCTGCAAATGAGAGAAACAAATCTGATAGGACCACAGACCCAATAGAAGAAAGCAAAACTGAGAGGGCTTTAGACTCCACCGGGCCAATGGATGTGCCAAAAGGTAATACTGTCTTCCTTTTTCCTATTTTAATATGGTCATAGAGTGATAAGTTAAAAAATCAAGTGTTTTAAAATTGCTGTTTTTGGCATGGGTTATATCAGTACTATGCAATATAAATGGATTTAACAACCGATCCTTAAATAGGCTTTTATGTTTTTTAGTATTCTCTACAGGAGAATCGTTTGACCCAGAAGGTCAAAAGCAAGACTCCAAGGAAGAGCTTGATCATAGTGCAGAGAGTGACCGAGTGGTTCTGGAAGAGAAAGGCACCTCCCACAGAATTCGTCTCACTGGTGCAAACAAGAGGATGTTTCATCTTTTAAAGAGAGCAAAGGTCCAGCTCATTAAAATTGACCAGCAGAAACAACTGAAGTCCTCTCAGGTAATGACTTGGTGCCGTACCTTGTTGGTTTTACAATGTCTAACATCAGCTGTGGAAAAACTACATATGTGTCCATTTTGAAATTACTGTTGGTAGCAATAGTAAAATACAGTAAAACCGGTCTAAGTCGGCACTCGTGGGAGCAGCTTAAAAAGTGATGACTAAGAATTGACGAGAGACACCCAAGTTGACACTTCGCCAGCGTAAGACCAGGGAGCGACTAGTGCGATAGGTGCGGATTTCCCGTTTTTAAATTTCCGTGGTGAGAAGCAGGCGCTGTGAATGCAGCGATTGGGGTGTCGACTTACTGGTAGGAAAATCCATTCATTTGTGTTGCTCGGGACCGGGATTTAGGTGACGACTAAGGGAATTTGATGACCTACAAGTGGCGATTTACACAAGGAATTTTAAAGAAAACATCATTAGGAAAAATTGGGACTTTTGCTTGAGCTTCGACTTGTGCAAATTGACGAGTTACAAGCCGGCGACTTAGACCAGTTGTACTGTATGTAATGTAGAAAGAAAACATTGTAATACAGTGTTTATACTTCCTGCTTGTTTGCACTTCCAGCTTCTTTCTGGGTCTCAGAATGTGGGTTCTCGAGATCCAAGCATGGTGGTTGTGAAAAGGAGGAGGAGGAAACTGAAAGAGCGCCTTGAAAGAGGACCTCAAAATGGTATTCCTCAGGTACGAACAACTGGTATTCATTTAAAGAAGTCATTGCTAGGCTTGGGTGATATAGTGATGTCATTGTTGCACTATCAACAGCTTTGGTGCAATGTTTTAGCTTTGTACGCTTGCAGTGTAGCCTGTGTATTGGCTTATAAGACTACATGTAAGCTTTGCTAATTCTGCTGACACTCACTTAATTTCTGTAACTACTAGGATATTACAGAATTTTATTTTTCAAGCTAAACAAGACAGGGGAAGTATCAAATTTAAACGACATCACTTGTCATTTTTTGACAAACCGCACCCGCCTGTGCCCGTCATACTTAAACCCATACCCGTTATCCGGGAGAAATAAAATTAAAATTACCTTACCTTTTCCTTATCTGAGAACACCAAAATTCTCCCACATGTCGGACTTGATTTAGTGCAGGTATTGGCCGCAACTTTAAACTCTCCACTTGCTAGTTTTCTTTTCGACTCCTCAGCATCCATTCCGAACAACTGCAGGAGATCGCGCGCGTTTTTGAAAATGAAAGTGGCAGAGATTTCTGGGAATAAACTGCATTTATCTGACAGTAGAATATTGTTCACCTGTGAATGAATAAGAAAATCCTAACTCATGTGACCGTTTCTGGTCTCTTTCCATTGAAGCATGAGCCATTCACACCTGCCCCCCCTTTTATGGTGCTGATGGGGATGTATCTGGATCACGTTTCACTGTTGCGTTGTTCATCAAATTATGCAGCTATTTAAAATGCATATAGTGTTCACGTTAGGATGGTACTACACACCCCTCATGCAGGTAAAACTAAAGGTGACATGTAGGGATGCAAATTATCGAGCAATTCATTAATCGATAGTTGTTTCATCTTACCGATCGATGATCGATTAATTGCTAAGCGTCAATTTTTCTGAGAAGCTGAATTTCCCTCTGAATAGGTTCCATCTACTATATACGTAACATAGAATGCTGTCTTCTATATGATATGAAGAAAAAATGCAAATCATATTCCTTAATCAAAGGTTTATTCTGAGCTCACTTGAGGGCCGGGAATAACATTTGGTAGCATTTCAAACATATTTTGAATAGAAAATATCAAAATATAAGAAAGACTACTTAAAACGA
>JAABNY020000136.1:21396497-21415921 GCA_015164015.2 Brevimyrus niger
GCAATTAATTAATTTTAATCGAGTAATTTCTTATCGACAATTAATTGATAATCGATTAATTGCTTACATCCCTAGTGACATGGTTTACTTTTTTGCCGATTTAACCTAATTCATTTTAAAAACGTTAATACTTCCGGCAATGGATGCTTTGAAAAGATGACAGATTACGGATTTAGGCAGCGTTTTTTCGTGATTCTTCATAAATGGTAAAAGATATCAGCGAGGTATAAACTGAAATAGATGTGGAAAAATACTCTGTGTCGTCGACGATGCACTTGACCCCAGAGGGTTAACCTAATCTAAAAAACTTTAATACTTCCGACAATGGATGTTTTGAAAAGACGACAGATTACGGATTTAGTCTGTGTTTTTTTTTATGTTTTTACAGTCAGATTTCAGCGAGTTATGAACTGAATTACCTGAGAAAGCCCAGAGGGCTAAAGTCCATTAACACTAAAATCGTGATGCACCAATGTGGAATTTGGCCAATATGACAAAATATATCTGACTAATATTACCAATATCCAGCTCACCTCTGAGCACCTAAAATCTCACTGAAACATTTAGCTAGTTCATCCACAAATGCAGACGGCGAGACACCAGTAAAGTAGCTCAAATTTGGGACACTGTAGCAAGCTTCAAAGTGGTGAATGAGCCGACGGAATCCCTTGTCTGGATGGCTGATTGTCCAGTGCAGTCATCTACAGTAGTCCGGTAGCTGAATCCTCAGCCATGGTACTGCTACCTTTGAGTATATGAATTACAGCCTGCTCTTTTTTGGTGTTTATTCCTATGGTGTCTATCACTAGTAACAATGATCTTCTCTCTCGCTCCCTGGTAAGCAGCGTGTAGGAGGGCCACGGATCAAGCACGTGTGCCGGGACGCCGCCGTCGTGCTGGGCCAGCCTCGTGCCATGGTGCCAGACGACGTTCCGAGACTGAGCGCCCTGCCCCTTCATGAGAGAGAGACCATCCCCTCCTCTCCAGCAGCACAAGGTAAAGCTATCATGTCTGCAGCGGTAAGGCAAATGCCA
Source organism: Brevimyrus niger (assembly GCA_015164015.2). Taxonomy (NCBI): domain Eukaryota; kingdom Metazoa; phylum Chordata; class Actinopteri; order Osteoglossiformes; family Mormyridae; genus Brevimyrus; species Brevimyrus niger. The sequence continues at coordinate 21,397,532 of JAABNY020000136.1, forward strand.
GAAGAAAACAATGAGGCCCCTTTTCTGCGAGTCAGTAGCTACTATAAGGTGCTTTCACACCAAAGTACCTGGTTTACAAGTTCCTGGGCTGTCTTGACCTGGAACCTTTGTAGCTTCTGCCAACTTTTGTGTATCGCTTTCACTCCAGATATCAGGAACAGGGACCTTCATGCCAAATAAGCATGGGAGAAGTAATAAGTTCATAAAACTTTAAGTAATGAGTTGCTCAGCAGACATTGCTTGCAAGTCAATTATCTCCTCAAATTTGGTAATATAATTCTGAATATGAAATTATTGGAGTGTTATTTTGTGGTTTAATTTTGTTGATCCTTTGGTAGCCTTGCCTGGAAGAAGTATTCGGTGTCACATGGATTATTACACATGTGATTTGGGTTATAAAAACACCTTAACAGCTTGTCTTGCCTGTTTTAGTGAGGGATTAATATTCACCTCTAAAAGTTGATCCTCTGAGTGACCATTCGTGTATAAGATGACTTGCATTGATGTTTTGCAGGTGTGTCACCATCTGAACCAGAGAGTCCCACTCAAGACCAGAAGGCTCCTAAAGGGAGGAAGTCATGTGGGGGCCGGTTCAGGGGGGACTTTGGGGGCTTCGGCTTGAGATCTCGCAGATGCGGCAAGTGCAAGGGATGCCTGCATGAAGAGGACTGCGGCAAGTGCATGAACTGCCTGGACAAGCCAAAGTTTGGTGGACCCAACACCAAGCGTCAGTGCTGTGTGTAAGTGATTGCAGAAGGTTTCTCACTGTGTGAGAGACATTGTATTTTTGGATTTTCATTAAGCAGTCCTGTAATTTAGCATGAGTTCTTATTTAATCGGTTCTTTCTCCTTTAGATATAAAAGGTGCGATTGGATTGAGGAAAAAAAGGCACTGCGTCTAGGAGGGAAGCTTTACAAGGGTATGACTGTCTGCACTTGCACTCTATGCACACAGGATGTCGCTATTACACATGAAATCTAAATGTTTAAGAACTGACTGTATAAGGAGATCCTCTCTTGTTGAAGTAACACTTACCTTTACTATGTAAACAAACCCTTTCTCAGGCCATGGGAAGCGGAGACGCTCATCGGCCAGTGTATGCCATTCCAGCAATGAGGAAGGGGATGCTGGGGATGGGGGTAGAGTGTCGCCCTCAGGCCTTCCTGATGGCCAAAGCCCATCGCTCCGGAAACAGCCACGCCGCTGTGTCAAGCAGCGCTCTTACTGTGACCTTCTGGATTATGACTCGGACCTAGACCTGATGGGGAGCACTAACTCTGCATCCCCACGGAGGAGGTCCACAGGCCCCCGCAGTCAGGGTATGAGTGGGGAAGGTGGAAAAGGGACTGGGAAGCAGTGGCTGGTCCAGATGCACCTGCCCTGGAATATGACTCTCCTTCACCTAGTGAAGGACGATGCTTTCCAACAATTGTATTCATTGCCTTGTTTTTCTGTAGATTTTGGGTCCATGGATGGGTTGCCAGGTGATACCTCTGAAGATGGCATGAGGGGCCGTCGCTCAGGGCAGCACAGAGGCCCATTAGGGCGACGCAAAGTAGAAAAGGTAACTGCTGCCAAAGCCTTGTGAAGTCCGATTCACAGTGTTTGTATGTGCTTTAGGGTCCAACAGGTTCATGGCAAAAGGATGCTCTTGTATTTTGTTGTTACTCCCTTTTTACAAATTTACCGTGTGTTTCTGTGCAGAGCTGCCTTTATTTTCCTCTCCTGACACAATAGCTCCATCTGTTACTAGAAATGTATAATGCGTGCATTTGGAACCCTTGGTGCATATATGCGCAGTTGCTTCCTTGCCCCTGGCCGCATGGATTTTTCATAGCACGTAGCTGCTTGCTGCAGTTGAGGTATTCCTCCCCTGCTTTTTGGCCGTCCTACCCCTCACAGGCACGGCTGTGGGCCAACGGGCTACCCTGAGGATGGCGACTAGGCAGAAAGGAATAACATGCATTATGCTTCGAACAGGAGGACACAGGGTCTGAGCAGGAGGACCTGCTATTAGAGCTCCTGTTTCTGTTGACCGAGTCAGCTCCCCTGAGTATAGACCCTCATGGTCTGCCAGCTCCACATGTGCAGGCAGAGGGTGCTGGTGAGCAGCTCAAGGCTGAGGAAGCCATGCTTGACAATGCCTGCTTTGATCTGCCGTGTCTCGCTCGTTCTCAGAGTCCCCTGGAGCAGACACCGCCCAGTGTCCTGGCTGCGCTGGCTAATGGCTTTGCCCAGAGGGAAAAGGAACCATCCCAGCCTTCACACAAGATCCGGGTCGACTTCAAGGTAAGTGTTTTTTAGGAGGAGGAGCCATTGGGTCATTTGCAACCAACAGAATATGCGGTACTTTGTTGATGGCTTAGTTAGCATGCAGCTTCACACAGGATTAGTACAGCACCTTAATACTAATAGCGACCAACTTAGTCAAAGAAAAAAGTCTGAAATTATACATTTAAAAAAAGTTCCCAATTGCAGCCAACACCACAGAACAGCTACTGCCCTCTATCGGACACTTAAAATACTACTCCTGATATGGACTACCTCGTCACATATTCTGACCGATCATGGCACATTGCAATGTTGAAATTTCAAATCAGTAACATAACTACTATTGTATTTTTGTTGAACAACTCTCAGTAGAAAACTACCTGTTTTATGTCGCATTTCATAAGCCTATTTGTTTACATAGTTGGTTTAAAATAAGATGTATTGTTCACATTCAGTGTAAATTACAGATGATAAAAGTAAATAGAAATGAAACAAGAGCAAAGATAGTAAAGAATCATTATTTCCTGAAAAGGGTTGAACCACTAGCACACCAGAAGCTCACTTTTCAAAGTCTACTTTTATATTGCCCTTTGTGTTTACTAGCAGTGCAGCAGAGTACAACAGAAATGCCAGAATTAAATTATTAATAGTGCACACAGAAACAATTAGGAACAGTTCTACTCCAAGTCAAAGACAATGCATCTGTCAACGTATCTGAATAGCAACCTAATAACTTAAGACACTTATTTGCACATTGTTGAATTAAATGTTGCAAATTATATATACACACGCATATATGTTGACAATGACATCCTATTAATCGATTGTAGTTCTTTTAAGCAAGTGGGTAATAACAGTAACATTGTGATTTAAATCCTGTGTTTTCTGCTGTCGAAAAGTGCCTTAGATGCTGCATTGAGACTTGCTTGCAATGGTGGTTTCTGCTTTGCACAGTTATAAAAATACTCTGATTTAGTTTCAAAGTTTAGTTAGCACATTGGATGTGTTTCCAGCAAGATATCTGTTTGTTTTATCAGATCTGACAGTCATTGTTTTTCTCATGCACCTAATTGGGAAATCAAAATGTTCCCAAACTGCTGACTGAGTGATTGTACCCAACATCGACACTGCCTGTGTCAATAATTGAATTTGTTCCCTTGTGAGCACCCAACCAAAAATAGTGTACCAGATGGTATGTGACTAATATATGTACCATTGCAGCCATAATGTTTACGTTAAATGATTGTGTAACAAAGCCACATTAAATATGATAGCCCTTCTGTGTAATTTACATTTTACAGCGCAGCTTACCAGCATGATGGGTAACTGCACATCTAGCTGAACACAGTTTTGCTGTTGTGTATACAATTGTACATCGGTTCTCAAACTCACTAGAACTCAAATTTCTTAACTCTCTGGGAGGCCTCTTTTCCACTTTCAGGGTAGCCTGACATGCCTTGACATTTCAAAATATTTCACCTATCTAAAAAGCATTTATCCCATAGCGTTACAAGTTCTTTTATTCAGCACAAACTCACCATCAGTAATCTGAGACCACTTAGAATGTTATTCGTTTTTTTTTTAAATCAACTTTAAACATATACTTTTCAAAAACCTATTTTCAGACATGCTGAGAAAGCATGAAAAATAACATTATAGAATTTCTAGGCAAGACTTTTGAACTCTGAAGCTTATAGACACTGGAGTTGGCTACACATAGGTTGAAGAGACATATTGAAATTGTATGTGTTTTGATGACTAACTTTAGAGTGACAGTCTTTTTTTCAAAGTCAGTGGCCTGCACAATGAATATTGATGAGAGAGGTGTCCTCACAGCTGTAGTAGTTTGCATACTGTCAATGGTCCATCAGTCTGGAATGTCAAGCACCCACACATCACTTTGAAATGGAAGTTTGAAACGCAAGAAAAGTAGCAACAATAAAATCTTGTTCACAGTTTATTGGTAGATGGAATAAAAAATGAAAAACTGACCATACAAATATAGAAAGCGATAAATATAATGCAGTTACTATTATTAACACATGGGACGAGGACATCGTCGACCGCATATCTTTCTCGTGTATTTCAGTTTATATCTCGCTGAAATTATTATGTGGAATCATGAAAAAACACTGACTAAATCCGTAATCGATCGCCTTTTCAAAACGTCCATTGTGGGAAGTATTAAAGTTTTTAAAATTAGGTTAAATAGGCAAAGAAGTAAACCCACGTCAGAAATAAACCCAAGTCACCTTTCTTTGTTTTACCTGCATCGGGAGCATGTAGAACAGCTCTCAGCTGAAGATTGATATTGCCTGTGATACAAATGTCATGCGTGTAACTAAACTCTTCAGCCAATAAGGGCAAAGGTGTGTCATGGAGGCAGTTCCAGTTTGTCAGTTTGGCAGGACAGGGGTAATGTTGGGATAAGATCTTTATCGTTTTGGAAGCCATTAAGAAAAAAAATCTTTTTTATCCTGTTCATTTTGTGTTTAAATGCTAAAAAAACATTTAGGTGTAATTTGGGGGGGGGGCAGGAACCAATTAATTGGTTTTCCATTATTTATTATTGGAAAAATTCGATCTGAACTCGAACTTTTTAGGATTCGATCAGGAGTCCGGAACGGATTAAGTTCGAGAACCGAGGTACCACTGTATTTGAATTCTTAGTTGATGTTTGCATACAGGGTTTAGGGGCTGCCTTTTAAAGTGGCAAGCAAAATTAGAGAACAAATACATTTTTAAATGTACAAAGTCACAGCTTATCTGAATTCAAAATTATTTTATCAGTTGGAGAGATGTATTTTAATCATATTTCATTTCATCAACATTATAAAATTAATGGTTTAAACAAGAAATTTGAAGGCATGTGATGAAAATTAGAGAATGGTTAAAAAAAATTGTAAAAGGTATGGTACTTTTAGTACAATACATTCAGTAATTTTGCTTTTCAAGTGACTTCCGGTCGAGTACCAGTACCAAATTTTCCAGTACCAAAAGTGCTAAATCAGCTGGGGTACAAGTATCTTTTGGTACTTTGGGGTGGTAGTTAAAATGCTTTCTTTGTTGATTAGTTATGCAAATTGCCTGCCGTTTAAGCACAAGTGCTGTTTTGAAAACAGTTGTGAACCCATAAAATAATAATAAACGAAGTAAATACAATTGTCATAATAAGAACTTGTACAACAAAATGATCTGAATGGCATGACAAGAAATTGAAATGAATATACTAATAAGGCATATAGTGTGCTGTGATGTGATTATGATGTGATTTAGCTATAAATATATCAATGTGATTGTTGTAATAAATTTTGGGGTATTTATAAAATGAAGAGTGAGTTCATGAATTTCTCATAAACCCCTTCTTTGAGTGATTTAAGGCAAGGATGAAAATAATTAAAATTTTTTTGGAGAACGTATGCAGCAGTTGTGCAAAAGCAGCAGAGGTAAACTTTTAAACCTGTAAGAATGCATAAAAGCGAGTGAGGTAAGGAGCCTGCACTGATACAGTACGTTGCCGCACCCATCACGTGACAAACCACCTCAGGGATGAGAACCTGAGTGCAGCCATGTGGCGGTTGATACCTCAGCACCACACTAGTCCAAATGGACCAGCTTTCAGGATTTAAGAATTGAATAGCCTAATGTCAGTGTTTCGGTCACCTTGGAGAGGTTCACCATCTTGCAAAGTGCGTAGCAATGTTGCCAAATAGATCATGGTTGCCAGATATTTCTAATTAGATCCAAAAATTGTCAAGTATAACATTGTTATGTAGTTTCTTCTATAAACCATGTGTATATTGTAATGTGGCATACTGTAGCTTTTACTGATGAAATTATTAAAATGCATCTATTCATGTTAGAATAACATATTGCAGATAATCTGGGACTTCGTGTATAATAGAATGGCACGTTCTCTAATTTTGATCGTCTTTTTTTATTCAGTTTAACTGGCAGCAGTAGCCCATGGAACAGCGAAATGTCATGTTTTATTTATTAGCATTTTATTTAGTCACCTTTAAAGCCACTTTAATTCATGTTTAAAGTAAACGAACCGTACATAATTAATTTGCATAAAAACTTGTGTTTAACCACCGCTACTCAGCACATAATCTTGATATGCTGGAAACTACTGTACCTGCTGAACATTTTCATGCTGCGTTTGAGGTCAAAACTTTGGACCTCCTAGGGAAAGTACTGTACCAGTGGGCCTGCAACAACCACCACCTGCATTCTATATCAGCAAGTGGGTTGCAATTGACCCATTGTGTTTATGCTTTTAGTATCCCTGGCTGAATTGCACTAAATTTTGCAAAAATAATGCAACAAGTGAAAGTTGGGGAAATAATTTTAACAATGTTGATAACTCTACAACCCTTGCAGTATCGGAGTAGATGGCTAACAGTTGAAGTTTGGTGGTAAGGCAAGACTGTCACACTACTGGGCTCTGCAAACCATGACAAATGGTTTAGTTTTGTAAAAATTTGTTGGCTTTGTAGTAAATATTGCTCATTGGATATGATCTCTTGCTGACATTGGAGCCTGACCAGTATGAGCCAATTGCAGATAAATCACTATTAACATTTATGATGGTCAATAAATGGCAGTTAGAGAGCTGGAAGAGGTCTTTAAACTATATGAATTTTGCCATTGCGTAGTTTATCCACCAGAGGGCACATCACAACATTCTCGTTAGCAACCCACCTGTTTGGAACATGCATTTGACTGTTATTTCTGAAACTTTAATATTTAGTTGTACTTCTGTTCGAAGTATTATTTATGACAGCAGAATAAGTTTATCCCTAAACTGCATTTTGTCTTAGTGAGTACAAACACAACGCACACATGTTGAGGAAAATCTTTATTTCAGGAAAATGAAAAATTAATGTCATCCAGTGTATCTAATTTTTGAATCATCAGATCGAAATAGGTTTTGGTATCAGAAAATCTTGTATTGGTTGGGCTTTAGTCAATCTTTCTGCTAAAGAATAGTGTGCAAGAATGATTTTATTCCATGAAACATGCTCTCAGAAACCATTGTTTCCCATAGGTTTACAGCTTTGGGAGAGGGGGATAGACCGACACAGACAGAATTCATGGTGTTCATGTGTTTCTTTTAATGACAGCAGTCAATATAACAACTGAACTAAACATCAGAACATTTCTTTTACTGACAATAAAAAAGAGCTACTCCGGCAGGAGAGCGAGTGTTGCCATCGTCACCACCCTGGGAGCGCTTAAAAAATGCAGATAATTGTTTTTCTGCTTTTCAGGTGGTTGATGCGACATACTTTCTGGGATGCGCTCTTTGTCTGCTGGTGGGAGTGTGCTCACCTGTGTTTGTGCAGCCATCTTCTTCCTGAAGTTAACTTTCTCTTTGGTCTCGTTGACATTGAGAAACAAGTTGTTGCTCTGACACCTTTCCACCGGTTATTTCACCTCTTCTCTGTACGCAGACTCGTCGTTGCTGATGAGACCCACTACTGTTGTCATCTGCAAACTTGATGATTTTGTTTGAACAGTACCGTGCAGCACAGTCGCAAGTCAGAGTGAACAGCAGTGGGCTAAGCACGCATCCTTGTGGGGAACCAGTGCTCAGTCTGAGGACCTTGGAGTTATTTCCTATGTAGACAGTTTGGGGTCTGTCCGTCAGGAAGTCCAAGATCCAGTTGCAGAGAGGAGTGTTTATTCTCAGCAGGTCTAACTTGCTTACCAGATTCCTCAGAATGACAGTGTTGAATGCTGAGCTGAAGTCAATGAACAGCATTCTGACAGGTGTCCTTTTTGTCCAGATGGGAGAGGGTCAGGTGAAGGGCAGATGAAATGGCATCGTCTATTGAGTGGTTTGGGCCCTAGGCAAACTGTAATGGGTCCAGGTTCTATGGTAGCCTCATTACCAGCCTCTCAAAGCACTTCAGGATGATGGGGGTGAGTGCCACAGGCTGGTAGTCTTGATTTTGATGGTTTTGAGGTAGGGACTACAGTTGAATTCAGCGATGAGTTGAAGATGTCTGTCAAGATGTCCGCCAGCTGATCAGCACACTCCCGTAGCACCCGACCAGGTATGTTAGGTCCTGCTGCTTTCCGTGGGTTCACTCTGCAAAGAGTTGTTCTGATCTTGCCTGCAGAAAGCCAGAGTACGTGGTCATCCGGTGATACGGTTTCTACACCAGCTGTTATTGACCTGTCTTACCTGATGAGGCGTTCCTGTGGGCGCAGTAGCTGGTTAGCGCATCCAGCTGGATAGCGGAGTCGGCGATGCCGTCATGCAGCCATGTCTCTGTAAAAATATAAACTCAACAGTGCCTTTTCTCATTCCGGGAAGTCAGGAGCAGTCGCATGCAGTCCAGTTTATTGTCCCAGGATCGAACGTTGGAGAGAAGAAGTGATGGCAGCGCCAGTCAGCTATAGTTAGCTTTAGCCGATAGCATGGATACCGGCCTGCTTACCGTGCTTCCATCTCCTCGAACACCGCTTTTGCCGAACTTCCGGGTGTGCGCGGGGTCTTGGTGGTGCCGCGGTCCGCCTGACCAGGGCTCGGAGAATGCCGAGTTGTTCTACATACAGTGGTACGGTGTTCACTGTTCGACTTCTGAGATTCAGATCATGTAATTTTTTTCCGAACTAGCTGGTTCAACTTTTAAGGAGTTTGAGTTCTGATAAGTTCGAGGTAACACTGTATTACAAACTCCACAACCCAATGTTTTTGATGCAGCAGACCAACATGAAGGGGGTAAAAAAAAATATATTATTGTGGTCCAGTCATTTTAATAAAGAAGCCAACAGCTCTTTTAAAATGGAATACTCTAATAGCCACTATCTGTTTAATGCTAGCAGCGAAACAGAAAAGCAAACCAGCAGTTTACGTGGTACTCATGGTTACAGGCTAACAATATGCACACATTCTGCTGCAAACTACAGTTACGACATTTACAATTAGCATAAATACACAAATACACATATTTAACCCAATTAAAGATGAGCACAGTGTGGTAAAAGCATGTCGGCTGCTGATCAATCCTGCGGTGTTGCCTTACGTCAGCCAGTTGTTGACCGTCTGTGGAATCGCGACTCATACAGCGTCTTATTGCTGAAACGACGTTGGCTACGTTTGATGTATTCCACAACCTTTATCCAGGAGGCAGGCAGTTTATGCCATCTGCTTTTGTATAATGACATCTAAATAGAATGGGAGAGTATTTGCAGACACTATATATGTACAAGGTTTTATACACACATGAGGGTGATTTCCGTTTTTGACCACATATTTGTCTTCTGAAAATTTGGAATGATTGTATTTTATGGTTTAAACATTTTGTCAGGACTATACCATATGTAGCTATGAGGAATGCATGTTTGCCAAGCTCAGGGGTTGAAAATATAAAAGTTATGGGATGTTTTTTGTATATATTTCTTCAGACATTTCCTAGGGACATGTACATGTTAATCAGAGTTTAAATAATGTACATGTCAAACAATACTGAACTTTTCTGGGATATAATGTGTCCCCGCTATAAGTTTCATTCATGTCAGTTTTAATTTTATGAAGAGTACAATGTCAGAATAATGGAATCTGTGCATGTTTTGTCCCCATTTTGTCTCGTATGAGGAATTTTATGAATTAAGAGTAAAAGTATATGTAGATGCATTAAATGTACCTCTTAACAAAATGATATGCAAATATACCGAACACTTACTGTTTTGATTAGAATATTTTTTTAAATCATTGCCCTACAAGGTGGAATAGAATATAACAGGGTGGAACAGAGTAGACCTCTTGACAAGTAGATTCAGATTCACAACAACAATACTACTACTAAAATTAATAATAATAATAATACCACTGTAGTAACCTAAATAAGAAATACACCCAATAATTCTTTTTGATTGTACCATTATTATTCATTATCATACACAAGAAATACACTCAAATAATAAATCTACAAGTCATTTTAATGAAAATAATAAATATTCTTGTACAATTTCTACTCTGTAGGCTGCATATCCCATACATGGCCTAACAGGGTGGAACTTAACAGGGTGGAATATTTCTGCCTAATTTAGCTCTAGCTTTTTGAGTGAGCAACATTTAGCTAGCACACACTCTACAGCCGATCAGCATTTAAATAGCTATTTTTAACATGTTTTATAGCGTATTTTTTCAATAAATATTTCCCATAACAACAGGGTGGAACTTTAGGGGTTCCCCAAACCGGTGTGTAATATAAAATAGGGGAAAATACAGGAGAGAGTGACAGTTAAAGCTTACCTTAGTCTTCCTGTTTAATTTCCCTCCAAAAACAAATGTTACTTCCTGGAAATGGCCATATGGATTTGTAATCTTTAGGGAGCCAAGAAACTAGAGGCTAACTGGGTGGAAAACGAATATGGGAATATATAATGTATTGTATAATTACAGAAAACTAAAGTTTCACCAGATTTGTTGGTTTCTCTAAAGGTAGTATACCATAGTCTATCAAAATAATAAAGAATAAGTTTCGTTTTTTATAATTTTATAGTTTATTGAGGAAGTTGAATACATTGCATTTGGGACATGCTAAAGTGAACGCATATTCCAGAGAAATAGTGCTTTAACAAAGGTACATTTTCATTTTTTTTTTTTTATATCTCTTTAGAGTAATAGAAAACACCTAAACACAATAAAATAGGTTTGTTATAAAGATTATTCTTATTTTAAAAAAGAATAAGAGCCAGTTAAACACGGGGACATGAATAATGGTCCAAAACAGGAATCACCCATATATATATGACATGAAATAAGTAAATCCATAATCTCAGAGGTAGAGCTTTCAAGTGGTCTAAATGCACATAAATATGGAAATTGTATTGCTTCAGAATGTTCGAGTTCAGTGCTGAGAGTTCAGAAGTGCAATGGATGTGGGGTAAAAACTGTTCCTTAGCCAGGCTGTGTGTACAGGGTTCTGTAGCGTCTACCAAATGGCAGAAGTGTAAAGAGTTTGAGTCCAGGGTGGGTTAGGTCCTTAATTATTTCTTCAGCTTTGCGGCTGCGCCCGGTTAGGGGAATTTCTTCCAGTGATGGAAGCAGGGTGCCAGTGATCCGCTGGGCTCTCCCGATGATGCACTGCAGGGTCTTCCTGTTCTTCAAGCTGCATCCAGAGTACCACGCAGTGATGCAGTATTTGATCTCAGACGCTATGGTGCACCTGTAGAAGTTTACCAGGAGCTGCTGTGGAAGTTGTGCTTTCTTCAGGCTCTGCAGGAAGTGGATCCCCTGAAGTCCTTTTTTTGCCATGACTGTGGTGTTTGTGACAGCTCATAGCTGATCTGAACCCTGAAGAATCGAAAGCTCTGAACCACCTCCACCTTCTCACCACCAATGCTGTTAGGATGGTGGCCCCTGTGATTCTGTCTCCTGAAGTCCAGGATCAGTTATTTTGAGTTCAGGGTGAGGCTGTCCTGGCTCCAGCACTCCAGGTTCTTGACCCCTTCCCTCTAGGCTGACTTGTTGTTCGAGATCAGACCTATGACAGTTGTATCATCTGCAAACTTAATAACGTTAGAATCTTGGGTGGGTTTGCAGTCCTGTGTGAAGAGGGAGTCGAGGAGGGGGCTGAGCACACAGACCTGAGATGCTCCTGTATTGAGAGAGTTGGACGTGTGGTTACCCATGCACACTGTTTGTGGTCTGTTGCTCAGAAAGTCCAAAACCCAGATGCACAGGTATGTATCTAGTCCAAGGTTGTGCACTTTTATGGCTAGCTTGTTGGGGGGAATAGTGTTAAAGGTGGAGTTGTAGTCGATGAGCATCTGCATGTAGCTGTCCTGCTACTCCGGGTGTGATAGGGCAGTGTGGATAGCCAATGTAATGGCATCCTCAGCTGACCAGTTTGATCTGTATGCAAACTGATTTTGGTCCAGGGATGGAGGTATGTTGTTGTTGATGTGTGCGAAGACCAGCTGCTCAAAGCACCTCATAACAAAGGGGGTCAGGGCCACTGGATGGTAGTCATTCAGGGTTCTGACCACTGCCTGTTTAGGGACGGTGACAGACTTGAGGCAGGTGGTGATGGTGGCCTGTTTCAGGGAGATGTTAAACAGACTGGTGAGGACTGCAGACAGCTGACTTGCACAGCACTCATCCAGGGTCACTGTCAAGTCCAGCAGCTTTGTTGCAATTGGTGTGCCTGAGGGTCAGGCACAGTCAATCTGGTATGATGGTGGTTGGTGTCAAACCATGCAAAGAACTGATTAAAAGATCATCAGGTCGCTGTGATGGTTTGATGGATGTTGCTGCTTTTATAGTCGGCAATGGGCCTGTTTCCCTGTAATGTATTGGGTGTTGGGGTTTAGGTTTGCTGGATGACTTAACTCCTGTATTTTTCTTAACCCTCTGGAGTCGGCTATTTTGCCAGCGGGATATGACCAGAAATTTTGCCAAACCATTTAAATAATTCTGTGAGGTTTTTGTCATATAAACATTTAAAATGCACCCTCAGAAACCTTGGGTGGTCTACTTTTGAAATATATATAGGTAGAAACGAAATATTTTTACAGCTTTGTGATACGAAAAAAAAAACAAGACTGACAAGCGTCTGTGTCTTGTAGCAGTTCTGATCGCCTGCACACTTGCAAATCGCGCTATTCACGTGATAGCAACGTGATAATCTGTCAGTTGAGTGCCACTCCAAAGTTCTAATACTTTAGTAATCAAACCACATAAAATTTCAGAATGTCTCATTTACCTATGTGTAGCCAACCCCTGTGTCTATATGTTTCCGAGCTCAAAAGTCTTTGCTATTTTTAGCATAAAATGCGGAAAGGCCTTTTTCTCCACAATAAATGTTTACTTTGTCCATAATAAATGCAGACACACTTGCTCATGTGCTCATACATATGTGTATAAGCTTTAAGTAACGTTACAGAATTATTTAATAACATTCTTAGTAGCAGCAGCGGTAGTGTGTGGTTTTATTCTAAAGAGCCATGCTGGTCGCACTTCATAAAAAAAGTGTGTTTTTCATTACATTAATTTAGCTTCTCCAATTTTTTTGTACTCTTAATGTAGCATCACAATTATTTCTTTGAGTTGCTGGAAACAACCTTTTGTACAAAGACAGTTTGGGTTGTTAAATGCTAGAAATTGAACCCTCCCCCCCCCCAATTAATAATTGATTAATCAAATAAGAAAAATAAAAATAATTGACAGATTAATCGATTACCAAAATAATTGTTAGTTGCAGCCATAGTTTATGTGATTTTTTTTTAAATTGTTTTATTATTTGTGCTGAGTTTGTGCTAAATAACAGCACATGTAACACTTTGGGATAAATGTTTTTTAGATAGGTGAAATATTTTGAAATGTCAAGGCATGTCAGACTACTTCGAAAGTGCCTGAGAGGCCTCAGACTCCTAAGGATTTTATTATTTCATAGGATTTTATCCTCATATAGTTTATTGTACCTGTGCATCTGTTTGTCAGGCTCAGAACTGTGTAGATGCATAATGCATTTTGAATGCCCCCCCGCACCTAGAAATTTGTTTGTTCTGACACACTAAATTAATCAATCCCTCCAGGAAGTTGCGACGTCACAACTATTTCTGTAAATTCATTTGTTCTTGAAAGAAACAGACAAAAAAATAAAACCTCGAAACATCATAACTTTCACCGCAACTTTTTGAAAAAGCTGCCGCAAGATCAAGCATTTTAAGCCTCAACAATCAAAGAAGACGCCAGCGAAATCCTGGAGGGACTGACTGACTACGAAAATTTGCCCCTTGAAACACTTTGTTGTTCGTGTTATTTGAGTGCTAAATGTTATCCTTCACCAGTGTCTGATTTCTGTTCCTACTGTTTTCCCTGCCTGCAGGAGGACTGTAACCTTCAAAATGTCTGGAAGCTGGGTGGTCTCAGCATCCTAACCTCAGTCCCAGTTGTCCCCCCACATGTCTGTCTGCTCTGTGCCAGCAAAGGACAGCATGAGGTAACATTCAGGTTTTCTCAATTGAGACCAGATTGCAGTTACATATGAAGCATGCAACTCCAGATTTTAGCGATTAATTCGAATTTAGAGTTCAGGGAAATGGGTTTTTATGCAACGATTTTATTATTTATTTACACGCGAGTGCCAAAAGCGGAACTATTGTGACACACCCTTCTTCACGGGTAAATTAGCGCGGTGCACCCGAACACTGCAGCAGATTCACAAACAACATGGCAGCGACAGGGAAAAAGCTGGAGCTTGTGCCCAAGAAAGGTGTCGCTACATCTGTAATATGGAATTGGTTCGGTTTTGCACCGTCGGACACATAGAAAACAGAACAAGTCTTCGTTGTCAAGTCTGTTTAAAAAGGAAGCAGCATGACAAATTCTTTCCAGCACATAAAGCAGAGGCAGACAGCGGAGTGGGAGAAGTGCAGCTCTCGGCAAACTTAAAATACACACAGCGCCAGCACAACATCCAAGTTAACAAATTAAGCAAGCATCCGTCGCTGACACGTTTTCGAACTGTGTGCCATATAAGAATGGGACACGATGGAAGGCGATAAACGCTGTCGTGATGTATAGTGCAAAAGACATGGTGCCCATACATACTGTGGAAAAGCTGGGATTCATTAACATGCTAAAAATTTTTACAAATTTCTAAAACGGGGCTGGTAGCAATACATTAATTGTTTGCTAAACATATGAAAGAGAGAAGTCAACACATATTCAGTCGTACATGCCTTTGTGGACAAATCATGATAAAACACCTGTTTGTTCCATGATCATTTTTTTTCTCATTCAAATGGCAAATCGTGAGATCGGGCAAAGCGAATAAAGGAGTAAATTTTATTTCACACAGAGCATAATTTCAGGTATTCCATTGGGCAGGGTGGTGTTGCATTTTGGTTGCCCGATGGGAGAACCTAATAGCACTAGTTGTCGGGCTACTGATTTTGCAAGCCCTGTAATGGATAAGTGTCATTGTTTATGTGATTTTGGCAACAGACACTTTCTTGTTGGCACATTGATTAGGGGGAAAAAAAACAATTAATCTTTTTCAAACGTTGCACGTACATTGTATGGGTGAAGAACTAAAACTGATGAAAGTTTCAAAGCAGTCACACCAAAAGTAATGCCTATAGTGAAGGAAATGCAGTTTTGACACTTAATTCTGTTAGCCTGATCTTAAAATTTTTAAACAGGGAGTGAGAGGAATAGGATTTAGATAGGGGTGAGGTAAGGCGAATGTTCTCACAGCATTCTTTACTTGCTAACAATGTTAACCCAGTGATTGCTACTCAGGGGAATAAGGCTAAAATGTGCATCCTTCAGATGGTGTACTGTCAGGTTTGCTGTGAACCGTTCCATCCCTTCTGCTTGGAGCCCTGGGAGCGCCCCCTAGAAGAAAACAAGGAGAACTGGTGCTGTCGCCGCTGCAGATTCTGCCATATTTGTGGCCACAAGGGAAAGCATTCTAAGGTACAGAGGGCTTGGATGCACCAATCTCTGCAAAAGATGTGATCAGCTGGTGTGTATATGGGCCTTAACTTCAGTTGGGTTTGTCTTTAAGCCACTTTTGGAGTGCGAGCGATGTCATGATTGTTATCATCTACCCTGCTTGGGACCCTACTACCCGAAGCCTACCAAGAAATCTTGCAAAAAATCATGGGTGAGCAGATACCCGTTTATTCAGAATTTAATTTTGGGTATAAGTCTGCAGTCCTGTATCTGCATGTTTCTTTTGTCCTTTCCTTTCAATCGCAGGTGTGCATGACATGTATCAGATGTAAAAGCTGTGGTGTGACTCCAGGAAAAAGTTGGGACACAGAATGGAACCATGATAAGGGTCTTTGTCCTGATTGCACCAAACTCTATGACCAAGGTGAGCACACTGGGCCTGCGAGACATTACAAGAGGGCTTCATGTCCTCCAGTTTTAGCCTGTCCACATTTTGTCTCCTATGTCTTTTACGGCGGTCTTTGTGTTCTGTTCATTTAAATCAATGCTTTTGTGTGTTCATATCAACATTGCGTGTCATTCATGCTTTGTGCTAAGAGTACTGTTACAGTGCTATGTGTTATTACAGGAATAAATGAAGAATAACTTGAATTTCAAGTTTGTGTTTTTTAAATGTAGGTATACATATTTGTTTGAAACATTAGCAGGAAGTTCTTCAAATGTTTGGGACCTTGGTGCTTGTTTTCTGTTTTTAGATTAGCATTTTACTGGCAGTTCACCACATAAGTTGACGTTTTTTGTTTTTGCTGCAGTGACTCATTTCATAATGTTTGCAGTCTGTTGAAGCAGGGGTTATCTTTATTGCTCATTTTCCATTTCCTTTTTTGCATGCTAACGCAATATGCTCTCGTCGGGCTTTTTCCCAAGTATACTACACAAATGTTAGCTTCAATTTATAAACTTAAGATCAGTTCGTACATATTCAGCAACCCCTGTCAAGTGCAGGGCCCCCTTCAATCGGCCAGGTCATCCATATCCCTGCACAAGATTTTCCATAAATGTTTAAAAATGATTTTGGGAAAATCATTTAATTCATCAGTTGATACTTGGCCACTGTAGACATCTGATTTTAGTTTGCTTATCTGGAAAGCATTACCATGAAATGGGCTTGGCAGAATGGGAGAGAACAATTATCTCATTTATATGTCTGGAATGTGTCTTTTAGCCTTTTTGGTTCCCCATCTGTTTAAGTCCCTGAGGTTCATTTTAGGCCCTTAACCTCAGTTGCACCCAGGACTGCCTGCCTGCCCCTGCCTTCTCAGTTGATTGATTTGTTTTCCTCCAGGTAACTACTGTCCCATCTGTAACAAGTGCTATGAAGATAATGATTATGACAGTCAGATGATGCAGTGTGCGTCCTGTAACCACTGGGTCCATGCAAAATGTGAGGAGCTGTCTGGTAAGTGACACAGCCACTATCATCATGGTAACTTTCAAAAGGGCCTGAAAAGAAAAACTATGGAAAATCTATGAAAAGTCACTGTGCACCCATTCTGTGCTCTTCACATGTCTAACTTTTACCTGAGTTGTCTTCAATTATTAAATTGGATATGATTTCGCCAGGTGTGCAGCTATTCTGCCTTTGCTTGGTGGGATAGCTGTCTTCTACGATAATTAGGTGTCTTTCTCTGGCTCTTCTGCTGACCAGTTGTGAAAAGTTCAGGTTTGAAAAGTACAAATCCAGACCAAGATTTAGTTTCAATTAACCAGTTTTTTTAAAAGTCACTATGTTTACATACATACTAGAAAAATTGTATTATTGTGTTAGTCTTGACTTGTACATGATAATATGGTAGTCCAACTGAAATTGTACTAAATCAAATTTTTTAGTTGGACTAAGATGTCCAGATAATGAGATTAAGAATCAATTTACTTCTGCATGTATTTCAAGAAGGTTCCACAAGTACGGGTGTTGGTTTTTCACTGGAGTAAAAACTGGTACCGCTGCTGAATGATATGACAATGTGAGACGTATTTTGTACTGAATTTGAAGAACGACTGTAACAGGACTTGACAACGTGTGATATTAATATCAACATTGCATGTTACATGTCATGCACATTTAATTCTTACACCACTAGTCAGCTAGATTCATATCAGGCTTTTTCTTACTTTAAATTCTGCATGGACATTTTAGTGTTAAACTTTTGCTAAAAATATTGTTTCTCTGTCATAACTTGGCAAGTTTTGCAATTTTAATTATTATTTTATACATTGTTCTATGCAGGGATTGACATAACTGGTACATAAGTAGGCATTCACCTTAAATCGACACGTGCAGCAATCGATTGTTGTAGTAGCGTGAATGCGTACCTATTTTATGTGCATTTGTGCCAATATGACAAGAAATTATCGTGCATTTAACCTCTACCGCAGATGAAGTACAAAGTAGCAAATGAAGGTTAAAATGCACAAGTACTCTATAAATGAATATGACACTCTACATTCAACTTGTTTGAAAAAAAATCTTGGTCTAAATTTTTACTTTCAAAAACTAAACTTTCCACCTCAAGTGGACACCACAAGTCCTGTCCTGTGAGGGACCGAGCAGTCAAGCAACGCAAACACAGGAACTTAAGGAAATAGGGGCTTTATTACCCTCAAAGTACAAACAATAATAAACTCAAAATCTCAA